>OZ007516.1:7622629-7732629 GCA_963931865.1 Axinella damicornis | reverse complement strand
CGTACATAGTTCATCATTTTTATAATTGCAGGTATGTGCAAATGGTATATTAATATTGGTACGTCTATTAGACTACCTGTCGTTGAGAATCAGCTACTGCATGGTCTGAATGTGCTGTTTAGAAAATTTTGCTCAACTCTAGCTAGTTTACTACAGTCTTCCTTTTGAGTTGTTGGTTATCACTCCAAGGCAAGAGAAAATACCTTTTTAAGGCACTACCTGGCCTTCAACAGAAAAACCATGGAATTCGGACCCATGCAGGAATGAGCCTGATCGTGATTACACCAGAGAGGCATATCCTCACTGCATGGTACGCTATCAATACATTAAGATTTTAACGTGTGTGTGTCTGTCTGTCTGTGCTTGACGGAAGTGGGTTGCTCGTGGGGCGGGATTGGACTATAGTGACGCGCGACCTTCGTACTTCGTATTTCAATTTGTTTACTGAACCTCGCGAGAACATTGGGCTGGAATCCGGTTGGGGCTGCAAGCGGATGCATGCAATCGGGAGCAGCAGTCGAAGCGAGCAGCAGTTGGCAATCGGGAGCAGCAGCCGAAGCGGACGTGATCGGGATCAGCAGCTGAAACGGATCGACGCAATCGAGGAGCAGCAGCTGAAGCGGACGTAATCGGGGGGCAAGCGGACGCAATCGGGGAGCAGCAGCTCTGCACAGACAGCTGTCCAGCGCCGGATTACTCACGGTAGGCGAACGAGGGGGAAGTAGCTGAGCGAGCGAAGCTACTTGTATCAGTTTATACTTTTATAGCATTACAGGTATTATAAACTTGACCTTATAGCGGCGCGCGCTCTATCGGCAATATAGGCGGGGCTGCTCTTGAACTTTGAACTGCAGCCACTAAAATTCTACAGTCAGCAGCTAGACACAGTGCGCACATTTTACAACTGCTGGTATGGCTGCAAGCTCTACACTGTGTCTCGGGGTTTTCAGCGTCATATTGGTGGTGGTGGCGTGGACGTGGAGCTCTTTTATCCCGTGGAAGTCCCCTCCTGTGGCCAACTTTGGTGAGCTCTGAAGCTGTTCCATAAACTATAATTTTACAGACCCATGCATCACTGGGCAGATGATAATCATCACTGCCCGCGAAAGTGCAAACTTTAGCTGTAAGTGTTGTGCTCTTGGCAGACACAACACACACACAGAGCAATGTATGGATTTCAGACTAGCTACCTGAGAGCATATCGGCAAACAAATAACTGTTGAATCTGGATGAAACAGCACTCCTGTTCTGTAGCATTCCCAAAAACCATGGATATAACCATTACAGCCTTTGGTCAAGTGCAATTTTTGACAAAAATGTGACTGAGATTATTATCTCATTCACATACCCATACCTAGTGCAACGTTCTCTTCCTAGTCTATTCCTAATTGGTTCATATTTGCCAGAATGACACATCGGTTGCCCTATTGAACAGAAGTGCTGTTTCTGCCGATTTAGGTTTAATCAAATTGGCATGTCAAAATGGCTTCCAAAATGTACCAATTTGGCACAAAAACATACCTCTTAGTAGCCGTATATGGTCAAATTAACCCATGACCACGGAGAGGGTCTTTTAGCTATATAGGAATAATTTATACAGAGCAGTAGATTCAGCTGCCGAACCTGCATAGCACATCCATCATCCACCCACCACCTGTGCACACTTGGGGGTAGTAATGTTGCATAATGTTTTGTAATGTGTTGTCCTTTGGAGGTGTGATATGCAATCATGCACAAGATAGAGTGATCCTGTGTTCAACAGCCAAACCTGCACACCACATGTGTAACAATGTTGCATAATGGTTTGTAATGGCACTCTGTTGTTCTAGTAGCTGCCCACAACTTGTTGCAAAACTCAGTCTATTACAAGCTCCTAAGTAGCCGAACAGCCTCAAATCTGTACAAGGCTTCAAATGTGTGCATGAATTTCAAAGTTGTTCTTAAGTTTCAAATAACTACCTGCTGGCAACATGGTGAGATACATATATATGGGGTCCAAAGGTATTAACCCTTTAAGCCCCATTGACGTCTATAGACGTCATTTAGACCCTATGCATGCACCTGTAGGGCTTCTCATTAGTCCAAAAAGAGACCAAAAAGGCTTCAGAGGGCCTAGGGACAGCTTTGAGGGACGAACCCCAAAATTTGGTCAGATTTCGGCCCACACCCCCCACTAAACGTAGAAGCGGGGGGTATTGAAAGGAGGGGCGGTAGCCCCCCTTCGCATGTCGTGGGCGTTTTTTGATTTTAATGAGATTCATCGACCCGAGGATTTTTGATTTTAATGATATTCATAGACCCCACCCAGGGCCTCAATAAAACATGCAAATTGGTGGTGTAAGGTGTGCCATCAGTCAGATCTGGCCCAAGTTTAGGGACTGGGCGAAAATCCGGCTGACATCCACCTTTGACCTCCGATTGCTGGGCTTGTGGGGGTCATGAATATCATTAATGGTATTGCCAGTGGGGTCTCTCCATGTGTGCGGGCCCCACCAAGTTTGGCCGCTGAGGAGCAAATGCTGTGGGAGAGGAGTACCTACGAAAGTGGTGTGCGCTGAATGCATGAAAATGTGTTGTCTTGGTGGAAGAATTCGGTGGTTAAAGGGTTAAAGTTCTGAGCTGCTAGAAAATTGTGCTTCCACAAGGCACGTACATATTGTGTTGTTTTCATTTTTCAGATGGCACTGTCTATTTCAATCATGACAATTTGAAGTCTCCAACTACTAAAGATGAGATAGTTGAAATTGTGAAATTTGCTTTTCAAAATGGTCGCAAGATCCGTGTCCTCGGGTCAGGCCACTCCCGGTCTGCCCTCGCTCTCTCGGAGGACATTCTGGTATCTCTGCATAAGTTCAAGGGACTGGTTGAAGTCGATCTGGAATCAAAGCGGGTGACAGTGAGAGGCGGTACCACTTTGAAAGAGCTCAACGCCATCCTGGAAGAGAAAGGACTTGCTCTTAGTAACATGCCGGCCATCGCTGACCCTACCATTGCAGGAGCAATAGCAACAGGTGAACCATGTGTAGAGAATTATAATGTTGGTATGGCAACACCCTGCACTCTAATGTTGCTATGGCAACACCCTGCACTCTGATCACCACAGTGGAGAGCTGCAACTGAGGTTGTTAAAGCTTCTTTCACAGTGTGATTCCCACCCTGCAATATGCAGTTGGTGACTTACCACTCGAGTGTGGGAGTCAGTGGTCTGAACTGGTGGTTGGTGCTAAGCCAGCATCATATCATCCTCCTTGGATCAAATGTCATGAAGTAGTACACGCTGTGCATGCTGCACTGAACCCTTTTGACTTCTAATTGCCTTGACCACATGTGACATTTGATCATAGGAGGATAGATATGATGGAGGTTAGCACCAACCACCAGTATCCCAGAACGCCGAAGTTACACTAGCAGGTACTATCTAATTAGCCCTCTGGGACCCATCTGTCAGAGCTGGGACTGATGGTGTAACTCCTGTGTTCTGGGATACTCTGACAGAGGGTCCCAGGGGGTTAGGTAGTCTCTGGATAATCCTGAGACTGCCGGTGTTAGTATGGTGCAGGTAAGGTGAACGAGGAGATGCCCATCCTAGGATAATACCCCGTATAGCGGGATATTTTCGTAGGTGCAAAATTTCGTATAAATGGCCATAAGCCCCTCAGCAGAAATTTTCATATTTTAATTTTCGTATGCGCCTGCGCAATGCCACGCCCCCTAGCACTACGCGTACGCAAATAAGTGTCGTCTTTCTGTTTTCGGTTGAGGCAATGCACAATGGTGAGAGGGTACGTCTACAATGCTGATATCTGGGCCTCTGTTGTTGGCAAGAATTTCGGAATAGCCGCCTGGTTGGCGGCATACTCGCTGTCGTTGCTAGTCTCGCGGGGCCAGACCCCGCGAGACTAGATTGTTGCTGCTCAGTGAACTGACTTACTTTCATTTGTCGCACTTCCCACGCTGAGTCTCGTTATCGTAGCAGGCTAACAGGTGTAGACTGGTCCACTGGAGTCTGGAAGGCCGTTCGAAGGCTAGAAATACCGTTATAAAACCCCACCGCTTGCTCGCCGCTTCCACGTGTTCGATTGCCCGTTCAAAATGTGACGTTAAAATTTCGACGGTTAAAATTTTCGTAGTTTTTATTTTCGTATCTCGAGGCTTCATACGAAATATACGAAAATTAGCACCGTACGAAAATTTCCCGCTATACGGTATGTTGCTGGGTAGATATGGGCTTCTGGTAGCATGTAGTCAAGGGATTTCCTAGGTAACTTGGGACTGAGTAAAGGCAGTAGGGACTGAACATGGCACCGCTGGACAACCCTCTACAGAAGCATGCAGACAGCAGTGCCAATGCAGTGCAAAGCTTGAAGTTGCTATGAGAGCTCTTGCTCATGACTGAAAATGATAGCCAAATTTTGGGGCATCTCTATAATCGCTGGACTGGATTCTTCACTGGAATGTGGGATCGAATGTGGGACTGGATTTTCAACTGGAACGTGGGACTGGAATGTGGGACTGGAACAGGGAACTAGATAAAATTCCTCATTCGGGGAAGGACAGAAGCTGACATTACTTATTCACTCAACTACTTGGCTAAACTTGCTCCATAGCCTGGCCTGTTGAAGCATCTTTCCTCAAGTTTGTACAGGTCAAAGGTCATGTGAAATTAATACGCTTCAACAATGAGGGGAATATTCCTTCTGTTATAAATGCTCTCCTAATCATCCTTATTAGGAGCTAAGCAGGCAAAGCATTCTCAATTGAAAGCTTGGCAAAGTTAGCTTCCCAGCAAATGTATGTGGCCTCAATGGAAAACAGTTTAGCGAAGTAACAGAGTGAATAAGTAATCAACTGGAATGTTGGACTGGAATGTGGAACTGGCCTAACTGCTTTAAAATGCCTCGTTTAGTTTAGGAGATTACATCAGTCCCGCATTCCAGTGAAGAATCCAGTTCATCGATTAGAGACGCCCAAAACCCAAAATATTTCGTGGTATCTAGCTACAATATTCACAACACTAGCCTTTCATTTCATCCCTGCCATGACTCACAGCTATAGGCCAAGTGTAGCAAAATTCTTAGTACACACAAAGAATGCTGTATGCAAGTTGTACTTCCACAAGGATTCTGTGCACCATGTACATTTATGCTATTGTGACCATTAAAGGCACTCACGGCACTGGACTGAAGCACGGGAACCTGGCCACCTTTGTCACGAAACTGGAACTGGTTTCTGGGAAAGGAGAGGTATGATACCGTTTAATCCAGTAGAGGGTATGGGTGTATATTAAAAGTGTTTCTAACAAGTTCAACCGCAGGTTCAATGAGCCAAGACCACAAAATGTTTGAGTGCCACAAAAAAAATTAATCGCAATAGTCCCAAAGAATCACTGCTTCAGGCCATAATCATAGCCTCATTCCAGGCCTTCTACACCTCCACAATCATTGTTTGGTGGTGTACTCTTGAGTTGGTATATGATGCTGGGTCAGCCCACTCTCAATTTGAGCTCTCAGTAGTACAGCTGTGTTGAATAGATGTCATCAATGACATTCCCAGGCCACTCTCGTCTCTAGCTTCTGACCACCTGCAGTGTCCAAAATTGATATACAGTGCTCATTAACATTGATGGAATGTATCAACGGAAGGAGGAATTAAATTCAGCCTCAAGAGAGTGATGGGACGTAATTCACAAAGTGTTGATGAAACCCCAACTGGATCTCATATTCATGTATTTTTCTCACTCTGTCCAAAACGGAGGTTCCGTATCCCTTCACTTCACTCTTGACTGCCAACATAATTTATGTGTACACATACCGTATTTCCGCGATCAGACGTCACACTTGATTAGTGGCTGCCCTCGAAAAATAGCCACACTTCTAGAAGGGCTGAATGAAATAAACGCTGCCCTTGTTAGTAGCCGGGGCTAGTATTCAAATGGTCGGCGATCGATCGAAGCATTTTGTCTAGCCCTCGAGGACCGTGACTGTTTCGCTGTGAGCATGACGAGGAGAAAAGATTGTTGGTCATATTCCCCGAGAGCTGTTTAAGAACGTTTGGCGTTTTGGTTGAGGCACGGGGGGGGGGGAGCGATGTGTGACCAGCAAAACCTTTGGCGACAGTAATGGCTTCGGCGTTTTGTCGGGATGATTATGATGGTACCGCACGGCCCAGGGCTGAAACAAAACTTCTCATGCATACACGGTGCTCCAAAACTTGAGTGCCCACATCTCTTATGAGTGGGCTTTTTGGCATTGACTGACCTCATCCATTGTGAAGGCACTGTCTCCTACCTTCCCCACAGCTCTTGTCTGTCAGTGCGATCAACAACGTTGAGGTATTCAAGGCAGCGCAGGTAGCTGTGGGTATGCTGGGTGTCATAACAGAGGTGACCCTCCAGTGCGAGGAGGCCTACCACCTGGAAGAGACACTGGTACCCCACCCTCTTCACTACTGCCTCGAGAACTTGGAGGAGATCGTACACAGCAGTGAATACTCCAAGGTGTGGATGGAGCTCTTCAGTGGCTCGTGTGCCACACTTCTGGTGAACCGAACCAAGGAGGATGTCCGGACAACATTAACAATGTCAGTCTGGGATATCAAGGTATGAGGATCACTAATTAATGCAAACTCCCCTGATCCCTTCCCTTCAATCTTAGGTCATTCTAATGAAGAGCTTTATGGATTTTCACACACCCAGTGTAAGATTTAATCCTGATATTTGGCCATCGAATGTACAACTAGATTCCTGTAGTTGTACACGGCTGTGCAGCAGCTATCAGTTTCTTCTACCTATTGGGAGCTTATCTTTGACTGTGCACAATCCATGTGCACTAAAGCACCCTAAGCTGGTTTTTAACTTTCCTCTTACACTTTAAGTTCCAAGTTTCACACCCATTGTCACACCCATTGTCTCCTTGATAATCACACCACAGATGAGACTGCTGGAGCCGTTCCTCTGGGTTGCTTCCTGGATCCCTTCCCTCACTCCCTCCATCATGAGACTGGCCTTCAACTACGGTGGCATCTTCCCTGCTTACAACCGAGTCGACGTCAGCTACGGTGTCTTTGTTCCCCCTCCATACTTCCCAAACAACAACCAGGCCGAGATCGCTGTGGACATGGTGCATTGTGTTGAAGCACTGAAGACGCTCAAGACTACTGTGGAAATGCTGAGCATCCCCGTGAATCTTATCACAGAGGTGAGTACAGTCGTCAAATGTGGTTTTCAGCCCTCTCATTGGCAGCTTATTCACTACTGCGTTTGTGTATAGATGCATTACCTATACATACATAGCCTCGTTCCCAGGCCGTTTTGGGAGGGAGAAACGGCCTGGCAACTTCCGCCAGTTCAAACTGTTACTTCCGCTGCCAGAGAGTTAGAAGTCCCAATCAGATTTCAGCTCGCTGTCACATGAACCGTCGCAGTCACGCCCAATAGTTGATCGCTCGATCACGCTAGTGTAGGTGCTCTGCACGACGACTTGTTTGTTCGTCTTCTGCTTGCCTTCCGTCGCAGAACCTGCGCAAACAGCTGCGTCCATGAGCAGGAATGGACCGTTCTCAGCCGGTGAAAATATCGGAAGTATCACGTGAACTTCACTGATTGAATGAGGTATGCAATTGCCGTGACGTTACATCCGTAAACAGTTTGAACTCGCGGAAGTTGCCAGGCCATTTCTCCCTCCCAAAACGGCCTGGGAACGAGGCTAATACGTACATAGCACTCTGTTCAAAGGGGTACCATACCACCCTATTGTAATTGTGTAGGCGGAGTTTCATCCTCATTGGAATTTTTGGTTGTTGTGTTCTCATTGAATTGGTCATACTAAATACAATTCCAATTAAAATCTGCTACATACATGCCCAATGTGACCTTCAGGTAGGAACAGTTTACAGAGATACTTATGGCTGTACATGGAGAGATAAATACGTACTTGCATGCAGCTGTGATCTGATGTGTATGTCTCCATTGTTTTGATAATTATTCTAGAGCTCCTATAAGAATTTATGTGGGGAATTTAATACTAGGTGTTATACCTTAATAGCCGTTTCTTATGGTTGGTAAAGAGTTAACAGGAGACTTTTGTGTGCAATGTAGGTTCGCTTTGTGAAAGATGACGACATCTGGCTGAGTCCGAACTATGGCAGAGACACCTGTCACATCACCCTCATGATCTACAACCCTTCAGTAGCAACCAAACAGCAATACTTTGATGAGTTCCTTGGAGCCATTGAGAGGTTCCAGCCGCGCCTTCACTGGGGGAAGTACCTCAACCTCACCCCCGACAAGGTGAAGGAAGTCTACCCCAGGGCTCATGACTTTGCAAGAATTAGAGCTCAGCTGGATCCAAAGGGGATATTTATCAGTCTGTTTGCGTCCAAATTGTTTGGATATTCAGAGTAGCATTTTCTGTACTAGGTGAAATTGTAGGTATGAATGAATCATATTTTTCTTTTTCATTAATGGTCTGCCATTGGGTTGTGTTCAGTAGTATATATGCAGAATAATACGTTTCCTGTTAAATTGCTGTTTTGGAGTATACATGCATGACTATAGCTATAGCTTTGTTCTGATCGAAGAGGAAGGGGGCGGGCATATGCAGGGCTAAAGGTGTGTTGTATGCCCTCTGCATGTATGCTGCGTTCGATCGCACTTCAGTATAGATATTGTATAGCTGTATAAACATTTCAGCATGCAGGGCACATTTTAAACGCCAAAAGGCAACTGAACATCATGCATAACATAATTGTGACACCATGCATATAATATTATCATACTGAAGTTAACAAACCACAATCAACTGTGGCATTCGACGTACATATTATTGCAGACGCATGCCTATAAATATTACATCCTGCTTGCTGCATGCATGTGCATGATTAATCTCAGAATGTTGCATTTCCACTTGAGGTTCATATGCATGACACTGGCACTGGCATGCAGCTAGCCCATGACAGAATGATGTTAGTCCATGCACAATAGTATTAGCCTTGTTCCCAGGCTCCTCCCCAGCTTTTTGTACAGTATTGTGACGAAAACGAAACGCTGAGGAGGAGCTTGGGAACGAGGCTATAGCAACAAGAGAAATGGGAACCAAAAGTTGCTGAGTGTCAACAAGTTGTATTTCAAGGCGCATGGGTGTTCAACAAACAGGGATGTGACAGGGTATCTGTAAGCTGGCCTGGATTGTGGACTGGACTGGACTGGACAGACCAAAACAGCTGCATACAGACAGCAAACATCACCATAGGGTTGCCTCCAGCTCTGTCTCAAGTTGATCTTTAGCCTGCTGAGGCATCGTCTCCTCGATTTCCGAGAGGTCAAAAGTTATAATAAGCTTCAACAATGAGCTCGAACTATAGTCATGGATGACATAGGAATATTCCTCTACACTTCTGCTGATAATAACTGCTCTTCTAATCCTTCAAACATGCAGAGCATTCTAAAGAAAGTTTGACGAAGGTTCTTTCCCAACAAATGTGCGTGACCTACAGTTGATACCAAGTCATGGATGCTCAAAGCCAGTACAGAATCCATAAGGATTGAGCTAGCCTCGTTCCCACCCAAACACTGGGATGAGGTCTGGGAATGAGGCCACACTTAGGAATTAAATATGCATGTGACCTTTGACCTCTCAGAAATTGAGGAGACAATGCTTCAACAGGCTAGGAAATTAGTAGGAAGCAACTTGAGACAGAGCTGGAGACAACCCTTCAGCTTAGCTTTGGTGATGTTTGTTGTCTGTATGGCAGTGCACAGTGTATACCGCTATTTTGCTCAGTCCAGTCCAGTCCATAGTCCAGTCAACAGTCTCGAGTCCAGCTTTTACAGATAACCCAATTTACAAGCTTGCACACTCTACTCTAGTCTCTGCGCTTTGTGTACCAAACAATTTTGAAGAGGGAAATTTGATTGCAGCAATCGTTCTGTTCACAATTTGCTCTCACGATCCACTTCAGGGTGCAGGACATACCCAACGTCTGTTGTCCTAACATTACAGGACAGGCCAGCAATCTTCAGGAGTTCCTCGCTCTTGGGCGTGACAGTGCCATAGGCCTCAACGGAGACAGAGTCAGAGTTCTGGAGGATATCCGAGAGTGCTGCTCTACTGGCGTCCATGGTCAAGTGCAACTGAAGGTTTTCATTGGAGGAGCAAATCTCGATAAACTCAACCTGGTTGGGCTGCGCCTCTGGTTCAGGGAGACAAACAATGGAGGTAAGAACACCTGGATTAGAACTGCCAGACACAGCAGAGAACATTCGGACAACTTCCTCGGCTTTGGTACTCTTTGCACAAGCACGGATCAGTAGCATAACTGGGCCATCCTCTTTGTTCACATCTAAACTCCACTTCTCCGGATTGAGGACAAACCCACCGTAGGTTGCCGGATAACGACACTTGAGAAAGTTGTCGCAGGTTTCCTTGACCTTCCCTCCAGGGACATCATAGCCATACGTCACCGTATCCGTTTGCTTCATAATCTCTGGTGAGAACCCTTTCATATAAGCTTCTATGAACTCTTGATGCATGGAGTGAGCCCAGAACGACTCCTCATTGGCGTATATCTCCGTAAATTCGATGTATAAAGGTCGCTCAGTCGGATCCGGACGAGAGAAGTGGTAGGTGATTACGCCTTTATGTGGGCCTGGTGGTCCAACCTGTATCTTTGCCATGGTCCCCAGTGCGTCCAAGATGGTGGACATCACCTCGGAACTGTGGCAAGCACACCTCACTCGCAGCAAGAACGCCATGTTGATGATGTTCAGAGTCCGAAGAGTAATTGATTAATTAATTACAAGTTAGAAACCGGACTCCTCCGTAGATCCTTGACTATACGGTGAAGGGCTAGCCCCTCGAATTTTCCCCAGCGCGCAGCACGGATCGACTCACGTGACCGCACGGGGAAACGTACTTCTCCGCGCGCGCATACTGAAAGCGATCGCGCGCTGGAGAAAGCGAAGGGCTAGCTCATGTAGCTTGTTAGACTAACGGTGAAGCGGGTAACTTGGAGCAAATTTTCTGACTGGAAGTGGATCGAGATTTGCTGTGAAGTTCAGAAGACAGTGTGCAGTCTTTCCTCCAGCTGTGATGCAAATTTCATAGCTCTTGCTGCCTTTGTAATGTAGCTAGCTATAGCTAGCTAGCTGCCTACCCAAACATCAAAATTAGTGGCCGGGTGGGGTAACTTGAAACATGACAGTAGCTAGTTACACAAAGCAAACAGGAGTATAGAAAATAATGCTGTTGTCCTGCAGGAGTTCAGCCTTAGTGCTATTTGCAGCAAGGTTAACTACATCACTTTCCACCATGGATAATCTCTGATTCTGCCGACTCTGTCAGCGCTCACCAGTAAGTTCCACTTTCAGAAATTTATATGATTCAAACCTAGAGCTGGCTCCTGTACGAAAGGACTTTCAAAGTAAATGTATTAGTAGTTCATAAGGGTGGATGTGGAAGAACATTTGGTGTTCTCTTCAAGGTCGAGAAGGATTTTCTTGGGGCTGGCTTCTCCAGGCCCAGGGGTGCAGGGTTCGGGGCTGGCTGCTTTTGGACTGCTGCTCCTGAGAGGGCTCTGGCTTCCAAGTCCTCTCTGCTTTTGAACCCTGTGAGAGAGAGGGAAAGAGGAAGGAAGAGAGGGGGGAGAAAATTGCAAGAGTAACATAATACACTACAAGTACATAGCTCTCCTTGCTTTGTGCGCTTCAGCTACCGTTCTCTTATTGTGCCCGTGCAAGTCTGGGGCCGGGGTCATAGCTCTGACACACTGCAATAGCATCTCTGTCAAAGAGCATTAGCACTGAGCAGTGTATGGGATGATTGAGGCTACAATAATTATTGTCATCACTAGTCTAGACCTGCCCACCAAACGACAGCAAGATTATCTATGTACTGGGGAAACCTTATGTGGGGAAACTTATACATGTAGCTCCCCATAATAAGACTAAAACTGTTTAACATGAAACATGCAGTAGTTCCACACCAAATTTGAATGGAACGGAAGGTTCTCTGGTACTAGCCTTGAACCCAGGTGCGGAGGAGGGGGAAAAGAGCGCCTGGTATCCAATGTTTGCGTATGTGCTTAATTATTACATAAAACCACGTGGATTTATGCAGATGACGTCGCAAAACTTTCCGAGTGTGAACAATGATGTCTATACCACACAACGAAACCACGAAGAAATTAATGATCGCAGCTTTGGCTCTCACGTTTGGAACTTGGTCTGTCATCAATACCATGAGGGATGAGACTACAATGACTACGCTGTCATCTCGGGCAACCTTCACATCAAACACGAACGGTATAATACAATGACCTACCAAAACCAGTGCGTAGACAGTCTCTCTTTGTATACTCACTTCAAAGATGTCCTCTGCTCGGGTTCGAGCGTCATCGCTGCACACCCAAGTCGCTGAAGGTACGAAACAGCCTTGTCTAGGTCTTGCGTAAAGTCGCCATTATTGACATAATACGATCGTGGTACGGTTACGAACACGTATCTGAGACTGAAGCATTCAGTTGAAATGTTGACAAAGAGGATTCCTTGGTACCAGAAAACAATCTATTCCAGTTACGCAGGAACCAACTGAGGAGCCACCACTTCGACAACTTGTACATATTTTTTGCCTGATACTGAGATCACTACTAGCCTACCTTTAGTGCTGGTTCAAGGTTTGAAGTAATGATTCATACAGAATATGTTTCTCAGACAATCAGCCCTGCTCCCTCTCACCAGGTGGAAGTTGTTCTCTGATGCTGACCAGTCATCAATGTCCGAGAAACAATCAGTGAAGAGAATCTGCAAACGAAAAAAAAAGTAGTATTCAGTCATCATCAAACTGGCAGCATGGACATACACACACACACACACACTGGTGAGATTCACTAGAGAGGCTAGTCGGGATCCCCCCGGGAACACAGTCAAGAGGCCCAGCAAGCGTGCACAGGAAGGTGACCTCACCCCCAAGTGCCTGAAGCTATATACATTGAAGTTGTAAGTGTACCCTTCTGTACTCTTCAAAAAGTGCACGTTTTCTTCTAAACTAGTTCACAGTACGTATGTCTTCCAGGCGGCTTGAAGGATAGGCTGTCAGAATTATGTATCACAGCAGGAGTCCCACCTGTCCTACGTACATGGTACTGTGGGATAGGACGGACAGGTGGGATATGGTGGGCTTAGGTGGTACATGGGACAGTCCCACAGTCTTACAGTTGTGGTCAATATGCTTCTGTAGCACACTAGTAGTATGTGCGTAGTGTGTGTGTAGTACGTTCATACAAGTATGTTTGTGGTATGCAGGAAGTACTGGAGCATGACAGTGCATAGAGCTAGCGTAATATGCAATTTACTGTACTACGTAATATTGAACCACCATATTGACTGTAACTACCCGTTGTGTGAAAAGCGGAAGGACAGTTTGCCACTCGACTGATCGACTAACTGTCATTGTCTGAAGGAACTCCAAGGGCAGAAGCACAAGTACATAAGCATAGCATTGCACATGAGCATTCCTCCTGACCACAAAGGCTTCTTCATCAAGTAACCGAGAGATGGTTGGCGCCATGTACCCTGGAGACTGTACACTACTTCTTTGAGTTCTTCTGTAGTTGCTAGCGTCAATCACACTTCAGTTACAGTCACGACCATAATATGCACTGTATTGCTTGCAGTATGCAAAAACGGAGGGGGAAGGGCCTGGGGAATCTTCTCACGTGATCCACGGCACTGCCTATGTCACGGATTCTAGACGCAATGGTTTGTTCACATTCTTATCGACAGCTACAGAGAGGCTAGAGAACTGAAACAAGTTACAGAAAAGAAGTAGGTCCTACCCCTCCCTAAAACACACCCGGGTTCGAAGCATAACTGCCGAGCCGAGGTATGGCTGTGATACAAGCGATTCAACTCCAAATAGTGCAGTCTTTCGCTCCACAAGATGATTGCGTCACTGATGGAATATTCATGCTTGTCACTCAGCACAGCACTTCGGAGCCATGGCTTTTATAGCCTGGGTATGCTTCATCTGCTCGGTATAGCCCTCTACTGGCACTTATCCCATCTTCGTAGCTAGCACAGAATCCAAGATCTGTCTCTTACAGAGAAGGCGGGACAACAATTGACGGATCATGTGAGAAGATTCCCCAGGCCTTCCCCCTCCATTTTTGCATACTGCAAGCAATCAAAACCTGGAGGTGTAGAGAAGGCCTGGGAATGAGGCTAATTGACCAGCCAGCTTACCGTACGCACATGTGGCTGATAGTCCTGTACGAGGAACGTTGATTGCAAAATCAAATGTTGGAATCTTTTTAGGGAAACTCACCACTCTCTCACCCTCACCAGGTTTCGACTCTCTTGCTTCAAGATAACAATGTGGAACAGCCGGTAGTCTTCAAGAACCTTGCGATAGTCCTGTACGAGGAACAGTTGATTGCAAAATCAAATGTTGGAGGGAAACTCATCAGAATCCTTCCTCCTTCATGGCGTACAGGGTGATATAGGATTAGTAGATCTTTGTCCTATGCTGTACGTACTACAATGAAACATGACATTTCTGGGATATTTCCTTTGTGCTCAAGAATCAGGAAACATTTTAACACACACACACGCATATTTAGTCATCACATTACATGTTCTGCATGTCTCACCAGTCCAAGGTACTCCGGGATGTGGATCACAGAACTTCCTGTAGACCTGGCCGGGGACTTCTCTATCTCCTCCACCACCAACACAGGGGTGCTGGGGGGTGGTTCTGCGCTGATTAGGGATAGGGTGGCTCAGAGCTGATTAGTGATAGGGTGGCTGACTCAAGCGCGATAATATTCATTGGCCATTTCCCAGGAGGTACCCTCTTTTTTTCTCATCTCTCTCTGGTTGCTCTCAAACAGGTCTCCTCAATCGTAACTTCTGAGAGGGGTAATTGTAGAAGATGTCAATGTCAGAAATGGATCTATAAATTAAGACAAAATCAATCGCAGCTGCCACTACAAAAGTACAGGACAGTCTATCACAAGAAACAAAACACCATTGATCTGACAACCGTATAGCACACAAGCTCTCAGTATGAGCTACATAACGCAAATCTATGAGGCGATGCATTATTAGCATCTCAAAAATTAATCCAAGCCAGGAATGTCTGGTATGTTTCAAGGATTTTGTGGGTGCAGAAGGCTGCAGCCGAGTGCGCGTAGACCCTCAAAAGAAGCTGTACAACAGAGTGTGCTGTTCCACGACTACATAATATTATACAGGCAGTTTCCTCCTACGTACTCACCTTGCTCGACCAAAACTTCATTCTCCTGCGGCTAGGGCTACGGCCAACACCATTGGGCGCTCAAGAGTGACCCTCGATACGTTCCTCACCTCTTGACAGGCTCTGGGCTGCTGGGTGTGGAGATACGTAGGGTGGGAGAGCCGTGCCCAGAGAGTAGTGTGGAGAAAGGCACCAGATATGATGTAATTATGTTGGGTGCACTGCCTTGCCTTCACCTGTGTGTGGGGATACAGAATTGGGTATTGATGTCACACTCTTTATGTGTACATATTCGTCCTTGCCACAGCCAAGATGAGGAGGACAACCTACTGCTAGGAGGGACATTGCACTGGCAGGTGCTGTTTTACGTAAGTTTCATGCACTCTTCTGCTAGCCTTGTTCCAAAGATTTACCAAAGCCACACGGTCACCAGTGGTCTAGCAACATGACTACATGGTCACATGCAATCATATGCAATATTGTTACTCCAGGTAAGGGGAAAAGTGTGCCACGTAATGTAATGAATTAACGTTTGACTATTAGGAATGGCCTACAAAGATTCTGACTACACCATCGTGATCGCTACCATGCAGCGCACAATTTTGTTGCTGAAACTCACCTTGGTGGTGGAGATACAAGCACTTTTGTCATGCTGTCGGCCGCCATTGCTTGAGAGCGCTCTCTTCAACTTTCGTTGCCAGTACTGCTCTTACAAAGGGCCCACAAAGATTCTGATCACACGACCATTCACTGACACTTAACATGCCTAAAATCACTGTGCTGGTGAAAGTTGTGATCGCTGTAATAATCTCTGTCTTCCCTTTGGCTGCCATTGCTAGCGATCAACTGAGTGTGGTTGCCACGTGGCATGTGTGTTAATTGTAAAAAAACTGCAATACTTAGCTTGCGCTACGGTAAGTCGCAACCGGGGTTGCACCGGCTACCAGGAATGTGCTTGTGCCTCGAAACAAGGTCAGAGTTTATCAGTATGAAACTGAGGCAAGTTCACACGTAATTTCATGTACCTTTCTTCCTGAGCAGCATGGTGCCTCCATGCGGTGGTTTGAGATCTGCGTCTTGCAGTTGGTGACTATCTTCTGCCAGGAACCCAGGACATTCTGAGAGGGGAGAGCACAATCATAACATTCACAGCAGAGACACTATATTTGTAGGACGTTCTATATACCAGGATTTTACTTGCCAAATGTTTCATCCCTTCCTCCCTCCGTCTCTGTCTCCCCATCCCTCCCGACTGTCTCCTTCCACCTCCCTTCCACTTACCACAGAGATGAGTTTCTCCTTGTGGGTATGTTCTGTGTCTCTCAAGTCTCTTGTGGTGGATGATTCCCTGCACAAGGATAAACAACAATAGTAATTATGTTAGCTGTACAGCATGAACCACACACATACACCAAAAACAACAAAATATGTATACATGTTCGTGGTAGATATTTTTCCAATAGATGACATCAATTTAAGTTTTAAATAGGAATCTGCAGTTCAAAATCATTCAAATGTCAGAGTTGGTAGACTGAACTGCTAGAGATTCACTGAATAGTTTAGAGCAAAATATCAGACTTTCAAACATCGGCAAAGAAACAGAAGAATGCTGATAGCACAAGTAGAAAAGAGAATAAACACGTACGTCCTAAGTAGGGGCGTCTATCACTGAAGGGCAAGGAAAAAGTGAAACCTGAAGATCGCTTTAGTGAAATAACCAGCGATGAGATGCTTGCTAAAATATTGAAAGGCTACATCCTCCCAACACTGATAAGAACACTGCATGGAGTATGAGAGAGTTTGAACAGTCAACTTGAATCAATCGGCAACTTAAATCGTCACAGCTGATTCGTAAGAAAATCCTGACATTATTTTTCGTTGAAACTGGAAGCAAGAACAGGAGTGGTGGATTGAATATAGGTAATAAATAAGGTGGTCCTCATTTTATGCATCTGCAGCTGCTGGTGACAGGTGCTTGGTATAATTGTTGGACTTATACTTTAAGAAAACTACCTTCCATTGCATTTGAGAAGGATGTGATGTATTGGAAGTCAAAAAGTGACATTCCAAAGAATCCATCAGATCTGTGGTATATTTGCCAGCCTGTTGGGAAGCGTAAGCTTAATTGATGGTTGCGCTGATGTGTGAACGTAACACAAACCATTTCCTCCGTGTGAGTGGTACTATGTCACTCTATAATGGTGATGTTCCACAAAGAGAAACCCAGCAGAGAACTAGGTCACCATTCCCATGAAGCACTTAGGAAGTACGAACGCACTGGAGAAGACCAACATCAGGCAATTTCAAGCATGCTTTCTTGATGACATTGCTGGAGACAACTACCGAAAGGCCAAATGGGTGGTGGTTTACGCTATGCATCGTATGCATCACTTGAGAAAGTGAGGCCAAGGCCATCAGGTGAAGGTAAGTTGCCTGGTCCATGTGATCCTGTCCCCCTGGCCAGCACAAGTGCCCAGCTGGTCACCTCCACCACCACTTATTACCACCACAACCACTACATTATACACTACCACTTCAACAAACCACCACCACCACAGTGCACTCCCCACCACCACAGTGCACTCCCCACCACCACCGTGCACTCCCCATCACCACTACCACCGCTCCACCATCACCACCACTACCACCACTCTACCATCACCACCACAGTACCACTATGATTATATATAAAGTTTGTAAACTACACCACCACCACCACTTATACTACTCCCAGCATACCACCACCACTTGTACTACTTGTTCTGCTTTGGAGTGTTCTACTGGTGCTAGAGCAATTGCTGGTGATGGTGTTGGCACTGGTGCTCACTCGGGGGAGTGCATGACAGCTGCACAACCAAAATGGGATAAAGCAATGCTTGTGATAGAAGGCAGGTTGAGGAGGGAAATGATGTGTAATTAGAAGGGAGGTTGAGGAAGGAGCTAAATTGTATATTAGACCAAATGGAATGCCGATTGAGGGGGGAGCTTCATAAAATGCTGATCGAAGAAATGGAAGGTAGCTGTAGGGAATTGTACGTTGCAGTTTCAATGAATGAGACTAGGGGAATGGCTATAACACGGCTTTTTTGACAAAAACTTCAGCATGCACTTTCAATACACTTCATGCTTTAAGTTGGTACCACTCAGCTACACTAAGTACAGTCTACGAAAAGCGAATACTTGCTGATAATTAGAAAATGCGGTATATTCGCCATGACGTCATAGAAAAACAACGCTCGAGCGCAGTGGAGCGCTCGAACGTTTAACGCGCTCGAAGGACAAGAACGACGGAAAGAAGTGTTCGCTGTGGATCTTCAGCTGGCAGTAAGTGAAGCGTTGTGTGTTGGTCGATCGTGCGCACTGGAATCACAGTAGCAGCTGTCTCTTAATATGCGGAATATAACCGGAAATAATAATCCGTATTGTTAACAATGGCTACGTATTGAGCGCTCAAACCCAGGAAAGAGATCCGTTATGCTATACAGTCTGCGCGTCCTTAACTGGTCTGACGTACCCAGCCACAGTCTGCTCGGTCACCTCAGGTAGGATCTGTCTTGGAAATTTTGATACAACGCGGTAGACAGAAGATATTAGCTAGTTTATGGTCAAAATACCAAGCATTAACCAGTTAACATTTTCCAAGACTGAACCATTTACACAGACAAACAAGCTGTTGAAAACAACTGTTAGACACCTATATCAATCTTCAAACTGTACAGCATAATGGCAAGAAAATAGGACCATCAAGACAGCTTTTTGAATGTAAACAGGAAGTAACACCTCCATTCAGTGACGTCATAATCATATTTATTGTTTACTCCATTTCATGAGCTTTCCAATGGTACCAAGTTTCACTTGTTCCACTCCCACTTTCACCTTCAAATACCTGTGTAAGCAAAGCTGTGCAAATATCATGTCTGAAAAACATTTCCCCTGTCCTTAGTATGCTTGAGCAGAGAACATTCTATTGCAGTTACGCAGGAACCAACTGAGGAGCCACCACTTCAACGACCTAAATGAGATCACTTCTACCCTCCACATTGAGTGCTGGTTCAAAGTTCGAATCAATAATTCATACTGAATTTACTACCAGTATACCACCACCAAGGGAAATTATTCAGTGCAAACCGCAATCGTTTTGCTTGTGCTGCCGTTTGTTGAGTGGTTGACTGTTCTTTCTGCTTTGGAGTGCTGTTGCAATTTTTACGTGCCCGAGCTATGGCCACGAGTAGTAAGTCGAGATGTAGCTACATGATACCAATATGATATCCGAAAGTTGATAACACGAGTGGGTGTGGTTCCACGTCGATCGGGTGTTTCGTACCCGCAGCCTTCTATCAGGCCCTGGATTCTCGGCAGCTTTGGACCATGCAGTGGTTCTCTTTAATTGGAAGGCTTTCTCTTTGCGGCCGTCCTTTTCTTCAACAGCTGTAGTATAGGCTGTTCACTTTGGCTGCGAAGTTTATGTAGTTGGGGCACCCTCAGCGAATTTCGGAGGCATTTGCTGTCGCAGTGCATACAGGTCAAGCACTGTTATGACCATGCAGACTATATAATTATGCATTCAAGGAATGATAACTAACTACATGATGTGTCCTCCCTCCTTACCCTTGCTATAAAGGTGGGCGGTGCCTGATACGGAACTAGTCAGGCCAGATAGCCAAAGGTGGCTCATATTGGATATAAACTTTTATGTCAGTACTGCTTGCAGCCTGAGAAAGAAACAAACCACATGACAAACAGATATTTATGCCATAATAGCTAGTGCTGCTGTTACGATAGTTTTGTGTACGTGTTAGTTCTCTAGTATGCAGATAGGGAATGGATACATAGCGTTACTAAAACTTGGTCATCCTGAAATCTATTGCATTCTCTGATATGTATGTGAAATACACAGGTACGGTACATGTTAGTGGTATCTACATGCAATTCACCTGCATGTGCAGCATTATACAAAGGCAACACGGCATTCTCAAGCCTTGGGTGAGCTGACGAATATGTCGGATCCTTCAGTTCTCTAGTATGCAGATAGGGAATGGATACATAGCGTTACTAAAACTTTAGTGCTTATGTACCTTGTGTGGAGTTCCTGTAGGTGGTCACTAAATAGCGTTAGAGTATAGTTGTACAAATTCCACCAATCAGATTGATCACTGCGAGGTATCTAAATCCCATAGTGAAACCTCGTACGGGGTTTCACTATTGAGCCCACAGGGTACTGTACCTGTAAAAGTTATTGTTTACTGCCAACTTGAAATCCATGGCAACTAACAGACTACTGTATTATACAGCTGCTTTAGTTCGATGTTGACGGGACCTCATGATGGTGCACAAAATGGCATATTTTACTACTACCAAAATACCCTGTGCACGGTGGACAGGTGTTCAGTTTCAAGGCGTCGGTTCCGAAGCCGTTGGCCGCTGCCATTGGCGCTCCCTCTGTTGCTTTCCTTACAGTTGATTCCGAGTGCTGTTCGGTCGCCAAGTAGGCAGACACCCACTCGACTTGGGATCAAGTTTGAAAAGGCGTCTGGGATCGAGGCAGAGATTGTTCTGAACTGACAACAGCACAATGTCACATACTTCACATGCCTACTACTACCCAAAGTTTCCACCCAGTAACATAGTTCATGGGACATTATTTGAAATCTATCCCAAAGTGTTCAACAGAAAGATGGAGAGGGGGTTGGGGAGGGACTGTTGGGACTCATCAAGGAGCTGGACTCCACAAAAAGTCGCATGGTGTCATGTTTATCCTTGTGCAGGGAAACCATTAGGAATCTGTCTGTCAGTGCACAGCAGAAAGATGGAGAGGGGGTTAAGGAGGGGGCAGGACAACTAATAGAGTTGCTGGACTCGACAAAAAGTCACACTATTTTCAAGCGGGTATGAAGATGTGCTGAAGAGGATGGAGAAGGACCTGCGAAGGGTCCTGGATAACTTCAGTAAACGTGTGAAATTGAAGTAAGTCCACAGTGTTCATTGCACTTGCACTTGGCTGTGTTGTTCTGTAGGAAATGGTTACTTATAGAGACCTGTGTTGTTGGGTACTGTATCCATGTTATGCCATACCGTCTTAATTACCTGCATTTTTTGTGCGATCTTTGTGTGTTTAGGCTTGTGATTTGTAGCTTATGCACCGCTGAAGAGGGCTACTGCATGGTAGCCAAACATTTGGCTCCCTATATATAATTTACTACTACTGGTGTGAGTGAATAAGGAGGAAATGGTTAGTGAACCATTCCGCCAAGCAGCACTAAAGGCTTGACAATTGCATGTGACCTTGAGAATTTACACATTACAAGGCAGTGATGGCCGGCCGAAACATGTCAGGCACGCATTTTCGTGCCGTTTTCAATCGTAACTTTCTTTTATAGCAAACGCTTAATTAGAACAACGGGCCTTACAACGGGTTGGCTCAACCAGAAATGTTAGACAGAGGCCCAGAAATATGACAGTGAACGGTCCTAATACTCTAATCAAGTAAGCAATGGTACTGGTTATCAGCCAGGGAAGTGCATCTATATCTAGATATACCCCAGGCTAAGCCTTTGATGTTGGGGTATATCTAGATTAGTGCTGGGCGATAGTATCGATACGTACGATAGTATCGATAGCCTATAAATATCGTTAGTATAATCGTCACTAGTCCGCAAATATTGCGGCATTGCGCATGCCGCGCCGGGGCATTACGCGTATACGCTAATGCTTAACGCATGCGCAGTCTGCGTCAGTCCCACATGCCACGTGAAAAAAATGGCCATACCTGCTGAGCGTCTGAGAGAAGAATCGTTGACTGCGATGGAGTTTGGGATTTTCGAAGCACAATGACGGTCGGATCACTGATTCAAGCAAGGTATGTATGGCTATAGGCGTTGCTCAAGCCATAGATTATAGTCCGTCTATGATCAAGCTAGCTAGATAGTAGCTAGATACTAGCCAGACTGCCAGAGTAGCCAAAAACACTCATTTACATAGCTAGACTGGACTCTTTGGTTCCATTTCTTAGGTGGTGTGTGCGCTTGCCCGGGATTATTCAGCACAGCGGGCTGTGTTGTTAATACAGCCAGACCTGCTTGCTAATGTCAACATTTTGTGTTTCTAAAAGTACTACAGTAGTTTCTGATGTTTCATCTGTACATTGGAAATGGAAAGTTATATTTTGAAATTTGAGTGTCTATTAGTAATTTTAGTAACTATATCGTGATAGGTGGGAATGGTATCGTGATATGCAAAGCAATTCTAGTATCGCCCAGCACTAATCTAGATACATTAGATGAAAGAGTAATAGCTATTGACAATGTCTCTGATTTCATCCATTAATCATTTGTTAGGTGTACTTTGTTACTGGCATATGCATACAAGGAAGTATGCATCGTATGCATTGCTTGAGAAAGTGAGGCCAAGGCCATCAGGTGAAGGTAAGTTGCCTGGTCCATGTGATCCTGTCCCCTTGGCCAGCACAAGTGCCCAGCTGGTCACCTCCACCACCACCACTTATTACCACTACAACCACTACATTATACACGTGCACAACCACTTCAACAAACCACCACCACCACTGTGCACTCCCCATCACCACTACCACCACTCCACCATCACCACCACTACCACCACTCTACCATCACCACCACAGTACCACTATGATTATATATCACAGCAAAAAATAGTAAGTTTCCTTGACATTTGTTGTCAGGAATTTACACAGGAAACATTAATCAGACATTTCATTTGGGTTTCGTAAGCACAATACTTCAAATTTCATGTTATGTTTCCTGATTTCACAAAACTTGATGTTTCTAAACAGGTTTCCATGCATGGAATCGTCAGGTTTCATACCCTGTTTCATGATTTACAGAAACTTGGTATTTTCAAATGGGTTTCTGTATCACTGAATTGTCAAGTTTCACATCAGGTTTTGTGATTTATCAAAACTTGATGTTTCTAAATAGGTTTCCATGCATGGAATTGTCAGGTTTCATACCCTGTTTCATGATTTACAGAAACTTGGTATTTCAAATGGGTTTCTGTATGCGCTGAATTGTCAAGTTTCACATCAGGTTTTGTGACTTATACCAAAACTTGGTGTTTCTAAACAGGTTTCCAAGCATTGAATGTCAAGTTTCATACCCTGTTTCATGGCAAAATTCTATGTATCCATGCATGGTACCCATATTATTTCCCTTAAATCTACTAACTTCCGTAAGCGTGCTTACCAGCTAGACTAGTGTTTACATACTGCATTGTTATAAATACACACATAATATATAATAGCAAGATTCACTCAACAAGTGGTATAGCAATACGAACACTTTCACTGGAGACCTTTTCAATGCTGATAATAGCACGTGCAGTAATAGTTGATGCTAAAAAGAACCTATTAGCTGCCTGGGGTTCATAAATGTCCTTGCACCACACTTCAATGGGCTTTCCGAAATAAAAGCGATTTGGGTGAACAATAGGCCACTTGGCACATGCTAGAAGATGTGACTTGGGCTCTTGGGTGCCAGGCAGAATGACAGAATGCATGAAAAAGAAGTCAATCTCTGCCAGTCTCTCTTCGCCTGCAAACTCTGTAGGAATGCTACTAGTGAAAGAGAACGGTGGAGCTGCAAACACAAATGGATTCTTCGCATTTTTGTTTAAGGTAGAGGTTAGACGTTTTCCTCGCCATGTAATGCTAGAATATTTCCTGAAAGTAGATGATATAGATATTTGACCCTCTTGAAACTGATTGTCATAAGCCGGATACAGTTTGGAATACAGATGGCGCAAGCAGACAATTGAGTCCGCAGATAACGATCCAATCACTGACTTCGAACCTGGTACAACAGACTCATCAAAGATCACAGGAGATGAAATGTCATAAGGAGAGTCAGGAAGTGCATCCAGAAAGTGGTCAGCATTGGGCCACTGCTTAGCTTCATGATGCAAATGAAGGTGCATGTTATCCTTTTGGAAGCGACGCATTAGCTGTAGTTCAATTGAGCGATTATTAGTAGGCTGGCCCTCCAAAATGCCATTGTATCGTTCAAAAGGAAACAGCCAAAAACTGTGGATAGGACCAAACTCTCTGATGCAAGATGCTAAGTGGCAGTGCATGTGCATGTTGGGTGTAATGGCCTCAGAACCATATAGCTGAACTGTTCGTTTACAAAATCTGAGTAGAAGTGCATCTGCAATTGTGATGTCATCATTTGTGATTGAAAATTTGCAGAGCCGTCTACAAGCCAAAACAAAGTGTCTCCAGCACTCAAGTTGAGGTGGTGTTAAAAAGTCGCCCAAACAGTACATCGAAAAATAAATAGTCCAATTCTTCCACTGATCTGCAGTAAGAAAACATCCCACATTTATAGACACAGGTAGTCGACCGAGTCCTATTGGTACTACTGTGTTTCTTAGTCTTTCCTCAATTTTGGCTAGTGCAGTTGTGTCAAGCATATTTCTCCCAATCCACAAATTTCTTGCAAAATGTTTTGCCGTTCCCAGAAAAAGATTGTGCATTGGGTCTATCAAAAGCATTTCAACAGGGCGGAAGTATGGCAGATCAAGTAAACTTGAGTAGCGGCAACCAAGCTCAGACTCCTTCTTACTCCTTGCAGTCTTTGTAGTGCATTTCTGAATTTCCTTTACGTCAGAACGGTGACGGCTATTGGTACGCATTTCCCAGTTGTCTCTGTCAAAGTCGTCATAACAATTTCTCACAGCAAATCCACGTGAAAAGTTTTGAAAACATCTTGAGCACCCAAGGTTTGCAGAATAACTCAAGAATCCACAGGTTTTTCGTGCAGCAGGGAGATCACAAGCAACCCCAAGCAACACACATCTAAAAACAGTGGTGATATCGGTTCCTGGTTGCCTTAGTTGGACTCCTCTCCACAAGCCAAGAAGGTCTGATACAAGCGGAGATAAATAACTGTTCACTGAAAGTGATGGCTCACACGGTCCAGGAATGACACCAATGAGAATGACATTCTCTCGTTTGAAACGAATTGAGCGGGGAAGATTCAATATCACTAGATACATTACACCAACTGAATATTCTATATGTTTGTATGGTTGCAACCAATCAATGTTGAGTAGTAATCCATAATTGTTACACTCGGAAAGAAAGGGAGAATGATCTTGTATCAGAAAATCTTTCCATATTGTTCCGTCATAAACATCAGACAATCCAGTCGTAGCGAACCTTTTTCTTGTTGACTCACATTGCTGCATGAATCCAGTACGTAACACAAGTGCTTGCAAGGTGGATATCAAATTCGTGAAACAAAACACGCTGTGAGGATAAAATTTCCTATGACCACTTGAGCTCATAATCTCCTTCATTAGTAACTCATTGCATGTTTTTTTAAATGGTTTGTTTGCACACCGGATCACAGTCGTTCTAGAACCCACCCTTTTAAGGCAGTCTTTAAATTTGTAGAGTGAGTCACAGGCCCTACAAACAGCTCGCCGCTCGAATGTGTTACCTTGAATAACATCTGAAAGTGAGTGGTTCAACTGATATACTGATTGAGGTAGTCTTGCAGCAAGTTCAGCAATTTTTGTCGAATATCTACCAAGAAATCTTAGGAGCACACAAAGGAATTTTAGCAACCATTTAAGTGCCCTGTCGGTAAGAAAGAACTGTGTTTGAAAAACGGAAAGCAAAGTAATAATCCACCTGACAATGATGCTTAGTTCAGCCTTCTCTGGACTCTCCTGGACTAATGACACATCTGGTGGAGGAATATTGGCTCCCTCAATCTGAATATCTTCATCGATCTCCATATCACTCTCAACCCAAAATTCCAAACCTGCATGAAAATATATATGATGAACGTTACCTACTGAAGTTGAGAAGAATACACAACCGGCTTGTAGCTAAACTCTCCTCGGTCAACGTTTAGCTATATACGACATAGTCATCTGAGCTAGACAATTCCCTTCGGGGCAGGGCATAGGGAAAATCGCCCTGAACTTCCTGTGCTGCGAGAGAATGGTCTAGCTCAATAGACTACAACTTAAATAGCTACCTTGATCAGTGGTATCACTCTCATCTGGAGGGCCTAACGGTTCTTCCCAGTTACAGTCGCTGTCATCGCTGTCATGGTCGAGTTGTCTGGTACCGTCTGCATGTTTATCAGTGTTGTCACCGACTGCAACATCAAATTCATCGAGAGAGCTAAACTCACTGCTTGACAGGTTGTCTTCATCACTTATATCTTTAGTCCAGGACTTGTTAGTTGCATCATAGTACAGTCTTTTATGCTTCTTATATATCTTCGCACTTAACTCTTTGTTACAATGCCCACACACTCTGTAGTCAGGCTTACTCCTCTTAGCAGATGGATAGTCTACTTCATCCATGTCGCCGTCTTACTTTATTTAATGCTCATCAAAAATTTGGATATTTCTCTCCAAATATCGGTTGAGATTTTGGCGGGCTAAGTATCAGTGCATGCAGTATAGTACATGGTTGAGATTTTGGCGGGCTAGTCATCAGTCTTTGCTCTGTACTGTTTTACTAGCGCTATAGCCAGTTCACCAGTGCCTTGTACTATTGTTAAGCTGATCGTCACCATGGCCAGTGATATCACGACAGTTACGGACTCCATGGGGGAAGAGAGCGAGGATCTTTTCTCCAGTCCAGAGGGTGAAACAGTGGCAAACATGTCTCCAAATACCGCAAGCAGCTCAACTGTCGTCCGTCGTTTGTTCAGCGGAAACGAGTCCCCTAACGGAAACCCGCCGCTACGAGACATCACCAACCGCTCTCCCTCTATCCAGCCGCCAGGGCCCGCGACTGGTAATGACACACAACTGCTAATATTGCAAGAAGTCAGGAAGGCAAACTCTCGCCTAGATACGTTTTCCGACCGTCTTGAGGGGCTAGAGAGTCGTCTTGCTTCTGTCGAGGACAAGCAGCTTTCCTCTGTGACCCCCAGCAGCAGCAGCAGCACTGATAGTTCAGGAACCCGGGGCAAGAGGAAAGTGCCTCCCAAAGTGCGGGTAAGTAGCTACAAGAGTAGGCTTGTGAAATTCAAGTGCAAGCAGTGACTGTTGTGGTGTGATATAAGCATACCTTGGGCATGCATATTTCTTTTTGAGTGCAAGTATATTTTGCATTCAGCATGACCTATTACTGTCATAGTAATTTGCCACATAGATACACATGTGTAATTTATGCAACTGTCAGCTGACGTTTCTGCCCACACTGCTAGATTGAGTTCTTTGAGCTATAGGCCTGTATTTTGCAGGGAGCCATTGTGTATTTTAAAAGTGTTGATGGTTGTGATGTTAGTACTTCTTTGTTATTTTGTTTTCTCAAGCGTGAAGTCAGAGAGATTTACAAAGTTCTGTTGGATGACGATGAAGATTTTGTTGGATTTGATACCAAGTAAGCTTATCTGTATCTGTATCATGATGTAACAATCCACCAAGCAGTTGTACAGCCTCCTACTAGTTGCTAAGCAACATTGCAACAGTCCAGACTAATTTAGCACCAATTAGCTCAATCATGATACAAGCCAGTAGTACCATGGCTTCAGTGGTTTGTACCATCATTTTAATGATGTACTTCCTTGGGCTTCACCCTCAGTGCATGGTAGGGCAAGGCAAACTCAGCTTTTCAGAATGATACTCACATAGAAGGCAGCTATAGCCTCATTTCCAGTCTGCTTTTAGGTGCTAGCAGACTCGGTAACGAATGCATAAGTTACATGACACCATACTTACATGTACAAGTCAAAGTGAGCAAGGTTAGTTTCAGTTATACGCTTGAGTCAGTGCACGATGGCGATCACGATGATATAGTCAATCTTTCTATGCCTTCCCTGAGTGTTCTCACATTTGATTATGTACATTACATGTATGCGGAATATCATATATGTGGCTATTTATTGTGCAGGAAGCGTTTCACAGACACAGAAAATCACCAAGTTATTACGAGATTGGTTGCTGAAGTGAACACGCTAGATTCAAAAATTCCCCTCATTCAAGTCAGAGGTATTGATTTACAGTTTCCAAAATGGTGTGTATGAGTCTTTCATTGTTGTATTTGGAACCTCTTTTCTGCAGATGCAGCCAGGAGGTTTTTTCAATCAAAATGTGAGGAAGAGACCCTTAAAACCAAAGGAAAATATGGGGAGAAAGTGATAGGCCAACGTCGCCGTAACAGACGATTGAGAGTGAGTGGTAAAGTCAATAATGCATGTTTTGCCTTGCCTAAATTGCTGTGTTAACCTTTCTGTTGATATATGTGTACGTGTCTGGCAGTCAATGTTGTTTAGGGAGATCTCCCTTTTCTTGTTACACATGTACAAATATTACAGCAGACTAATCAGCAGTGTGATTTTTGTTTTACAGAAATTGGAGTCTCGAAACGCCATTTTGCTAAAGACAAATTCATTGACAGATGCCCAGAAAGATCTCTGGAAGAAGGTTGTCGTTAAAGAGTTTATGTCTAGTGAAGAGAGTGGGGAGGAGGAGATTGCCGGAGAAAAACGACAAGTCATTAATATCAAACCGTTGTGTTGGAGGGCACCTAAGGTCAATCGCTTCTTTAAGCAGCTTGACCGCAAGGCGGGTAGGGTGCGAAGCAGGCAGTCTAAGCAGCAAACTCTGCCTCGTGTTGCTGGAAGGCGGTCCACACGACCAAAACCAATTGGCTTTTCCGACGACTTTTTTGGATTTACTGCCCCTTAAGGACTGCCGTAGAAATGGAGGAACCTATGTTTAGTCATGTGAGTCATCATAAATCACACTGATACTCATTCAGTTTCAATTGTTGGAGAATATGTGTACATCCATTTATTTGTATACATGTGACATTGAGAAAAATTTTGATGGATTACTTGTGTGAAATTTCCCAATTGAATTCATGCATAATGGCTTGCTTTAGTTTCATGTGACATTTCCTGTGCCATGAGGGAATTTACTATTGTTTCCATAAGTAGGATACATGCATGCATGCTAGTTTCCTGTGACATATGAGGGAATTTACTATTACGTTTCCATAAGTAGGATACATGCATGGAAATAGCATGCTAGTTTCCTGTGACATATGAGGGAATTTACTATTACGTTTCCATAAGTAGGATACATGCATGGAAATAGCATGCTAGTTTCCTGTGACATATGAGGGAATTTACTATTGTGTTTCCATAAGCAGGATACATGCATGGAAACACAGGAAACTCCACATTTCCTCTAACATTTCCTAGAATAGGAATGTTGCTCATTCCTGTGTATCCTAGTACAAGGAAACACTACATTTCCTAGACGTTTATTTTCTCAGTATACCCAGTATACCGTTCAGAATTCTGAAGTTTAGAACAGATATCATTGGCATTTAGTGACCAGGAAACAAAGCTTTTTTCCTGTGTATCAGCATGCTTTTGCGCAGTCGTAACAGCCACTTCACCACTCACAAGTAGGTACAAACGTACTCATGGTTCCTTCCAATACGGCAATACCTACCATTTCCACCACCCATTTGGCCTTCAGGTTGTTGTCTCCAGCAGGCAAGGAAAGCATGCATTGAATACATTGAAAGACCAAATTTGAGCTATATTCTATATGTGCGTGATTGTAACGGAATACATCACTAGAGGGTGCTCACTTGATTTACTAAACTCTCAAGGTCACATGCAATTGTCAAACCCAGAAATATGACAGTGAACGGTCCTAATACTCTAATCAAGTAAGCAATGGTACTGGTTATCAGCCAGGGAAGTGCATCTATATCTAGATATACCCCAGGCCAATTAGGCCTTTGATGTTGGGGTATATCTAGATACATTAGATGAAAGAGCTCTGATTTCATCCATTAATCATTTGTTAGGTGTACTTTGTTACTGACATATGCATACAAGGAAGTATGCATCGTATGCATCGCTTGAGAAAGTGAGGCCAAGGCCATCAGGTGAAGGTAAGTTGCCGGGTCCATGTGATCCTGTCCCCCTGGCCAGCACAAGTGCCCAGCTGGTCACCTCCACCACCACTTATTACCACCGCAACCACTACATTATACACTACCACTTCAACAAACCACCACCACCACAGTGCACTCCCCACCACCACCGTGCACTCCCCATCACCACTACCACCACTCCACCATCACCACCGCTACCACCACTCCACCATCACCACCGCTACCACCACTCTACCATCACCACCGCACAGTACGAGTACCACTATGATTATATATAAAGTTTGTAAACTACACCACCACCACCACTTATACTACTCCCAGCATACCACCACCACTTGTACTACTTCCAGGTGTTCTGCTTTGGAGTGTTCTACTGGTGCTAGAGCAATTGCTGGTCCCGGTGATGGTGCTGGCACTGGTGCTCACTCGGGGGAGTGCATGACATAAAGCAATGCTTGTGATAGAAGGCAGGTTGAGGAGGGAAATGATGTGTAATTAGAAGGGAGGTTGAGGAGGGAGCTAAATTGTAAATTAGACCAAATGGAATGCCGATTGAGGGGGGAGCTTCATAAAATGCTGATCGAAGAAATGGAAGGTAGCTGTAGGGAATTGTACGTTGCAGTTTCAATGAATGAGACTAGGGGAATGGCTATAACACGGCTTTTTGTTCAGCATGCACTTTCAATACACTTCATGCTTTAAGAGCACATGCTGCTTCTTTAAGCATTGTGTGATGCTGCAGAAGTAACAACAACACAATAAAGCATTACAGATGTAGGTAGTAGTTTGGAGGTACATGCATTTAACTACCTAACCTCATTCCCAGGTGTACGAAATAAGCTAGTTGAACACAAGCAAAAGTATTCACGGAATGTGTGAGATCACCCCCAGTTGCTCTGTTGCGGCCACGTTAAGTCACTGATGATTGCAGTGAATGGCGAAATCGGGAGGTGCCATGGGCATTTGAAAAGTATGTGACTAGGCTTCAAACTTACCCTAAGGCCTATGCAGCCCCCTCAGAACGTTTTTGGTTGGCTGTTTGGACTTTTGCAAATGTGCCATTAAACACCTCTGAAGGCATTAAATTTCAGCTGGTTATACAAAATTTGCACTTTCTAAAATTACAGCTATAATTATACATCATACATCTGTATAATGTCAATCTTTGCGTACCTTGCTGCTTCATTAAGTGCCCATGCTGTTTGTTTAAGCGCACATGCACAATGGTGGACTTGAAGCCTTGCGTGATGCTGCAGAAGTAACAACAACACAATAAAGCATTACAGATGTAGGTAGTAGTTTGGAGGTACATGCATTTAACTACCTAACCTCATTCCCAGGTGTACGAAATAAGCCAGTTGAACGCAAGCAAAAGTATTCACGGAATGTGTGAGATCACCCCCAGTTGCTCTGTTGCGGCCACGTTAAGTCACTGATGATTGCAGTGAATGGCGAAATCGGGAGGTGCCATGGGCATTTGAAAAGTGTACATGTATGTGACTAAAACTATACCGGTTACATAATTTAAGTGACAATTTAAGTGACCACGGCAATAAACAAGAGACCTGGATGTTCAAGTGTGAGAATCGGTTGCTGAAGTACCAACAAGAACAAAGTAGTCTTGCTACGTCTACAGCCCCCCCGCCTCCAGTGTGCAGGCTCTGTTGCTGCATAGCTAGATTATTATACTTTGAAAGTAATAGCTATGGTTGCTGTGACGCTTTCTGTCATGCATGAGAAGAAACAGGTTTCGGTCGCACTCATTACTCTCAGGTGCGCCAGCGGTTAGGAAATCGTCAAGGAAGTGGTCCAGGTAAGAAACTCCAAAATACTCTGCAATCCATTGGAGGGCATCTGCAACACAGTTGAAGAATTTTGGGGCTGGGCGGAGTCCAAATGGGAGGACTGCTTCAATAAACAGCTCATTTTCCCGTCGCATACCGAGTAAGTGCCTATCGTGAGGGTGAACCAGAATGTTCCTAAATGCCACTTCTACGTCTATCTTTGCAAGTTAAGTTGGTACCAGAGAACATTCTATTGCAGTTACGCAGGAACCAACTGAGGAGCCACCACTTCAACGACCTAAATGAGATCACTTCTACCCTCCACATTGAGTGCTGGTTCAAAGTTCGAATCAATAATTCATACTGAATTTACTACCAGGATACCACCACCACTTGTACTACTACCAGTATACCACCACCAAGGGAAATTATTCAGTGCAAACCGCAATCGTTTTGCTTGTGCTGCCGTTTGTTGAGTGGTTGAGTGTTCTTTCTGCTTTGGAGTGCTGTTGCAATTTTTACGTGCCCGAGCTATGGCCACGAGTAGTAAGTCGAGATGTATATAGTACGTAAGCACGTAATAATGATATGTAGCTACGTGATACCAATATGACTTGGGCGATATCCGAAAGTTGATAACACGAGTTAGTAAAGTATAACTGAGGGAAAGCAACAAACAAGATTAGCGTGTTGCGCACCATCTTCAACTTGCTAACTGCCACCACATTGTGCATCTGAACAGCTGTTGAGCAGAGTTTTCTGCCATAAATATTGTTCGATCTGCTACAAAAAGGTCCAAAAGCATCATTACCCCCAAACTGATCCGCAATGGCATGCACACTACATGTAAGACGACTTCTCCGCTGCGGATTCAGCAACCACCCCCGGCCCCTCATCATGGATTTTATACAGTTCCCTTTCCCCCTCAGCCCGCATGGAACCATCTGACCATGGGACTATTGACAAGCGAGTCAGGTAGAGTTGCTATTCCTGGATAAATAGCCTAGACTGAAATTATTTTCCCCTAGGTATTACAATCAGAACTGACAACAGCACATGTCATACCACATACTTCACATGCCTACTACTACTAGTTTCCACCCAGTAACATAGTCACCAGAGGTTCAACAGAAAGATGGAGAGGGGGGTTGGGGAGGGACTGTTGGGACTCATCGAGGAGCTGGACTACACCAAAAGTCACGTGGCGACATGTTTATCCTTGTGCAGGGAAACCATTAGAAATATCTCCCTAAGTGCACAGCAGCAAGATGGAGAGGGCGTTAAGGGGGGGGCAGGACAACTAATAGAGTTGCTGGACTCGACAAAAAGTCACATTATTTTCAAGTGGGTGTTCCTGGGGTACGAAGATGTGCTGAAGAGGATGAAGAAGGACCTGCGTATGGTCCTGGACAACTTCAGCGAACGAGTGAAGATGAAGTAAGTTCACAAATGTTCATTGCACTTGCACTTGGCTGTGTTGTTCTGTAGGAAATGGTTACTTATAGAGACCAGTGTTGGTGGGTACTGTATCCATGTTATGCCATGCCGTCTTATTTACCTTCATGCATTTTTTGTGCGATCTTTGTGTGTTTAGGCTTGTGATTTGTAGCTATGTACCTCTGAAGAGGGCTACTGCATGGTAGCCAAACATTTGGTTTCCTATAATTTACTACTATTGGAGCGAGTGAATAAGGAAATGGTTAGCGAACCATTCCGCCAAGCAGCACTAAAGGCTTCTGTCAAACATTTCAGGTTGAGCTAACCCGTTGTAAGGCCCGTTGTTCAAATTATGCGTTTGCTATAAAAGTTAAGTCTGAAAACAGCACGAAATGGCGATTCTAACGGTATATATCTAGCTCCGTCTGTTGTTCGAATTCAAAGACTCCTGTCATCAGCAATGTTGAGTCTGATGAAGATCTCACAGTTGTTTCACATCTCTGGCTATATTTTCCATGATCTACTAATGGAATTGCATCAATCATGCCTCTGAAAAGATTTAAGCAGCTGTTTAGTTTCCTCCATTTGAATAACAGTAACCTTCAGGTACCAGCAAACCTAGCCTCGAACCCAGGCGCGGAGGAGGGGGAAAAGAGCGCCTGGTATCCACTGTTTGCGCATATGCGCTTAATCATTACATAAAACCACGTGGATTTATGCAGATGACGTCGCAAAACTATCCAAGTGTAAACAATGACGTCTATACTCACAACGAAACCATGAAGACACGATCGCAGCTTTGACTCTCACGTTTGGAACTTGGTCTGTCATCAGTGCCATGAGGGATGAGACTACAATGACTACGCTGTCATCTCCGGCAAGCTTCACATCAAACACGAACGGTATAACACAATGACTTACCAAAACCAGTGCGTAGACAGAGTCTCTTCGTATACTCACTTCAGAGATGCCCTATGCTCGGGTTCGAGCGTCATCGCTGCACACCCAAGTCGCTGAAGGTACGAAACAGAAGGGATGAGGGTGTGAGGCGGATGGAGCCTGGCAGAAGGGATGAGGGCGTGAGGCGGATGGAGCCTGGCAGAAGGATGAGGGCATGAGGCGGATGGAGCCTGGCAGAAAGGATGAGGGTGTGAGGTGGATGGAGCCTGGCAGAAGGGATGAGGGTGTGAGGCAGATGGAACCTGGCAGAAGGGATGTCGGTGTGAGGCAGACGGAGCCTGGCAGAAGGGATGAGGGTGTGAAGGGGATGGAGCCTACCTACTGCTTGACCAAGAATATGCTCCCAATTTCCGCAGTTGATAAAGCTGCAATTTAACCCCTCAGTATCAATTACCTAGTCTTTCACTAACAGCTTTGGTGACTGAGGTTAGAAGTGCGATGGAGCTGAAGATCGCGAGTGGAGAGTTGGAGTTTTTTTCTGGCACAGGACTTCGACAGCAGGTCATACATACCTCACATTTTCTGGCCACTTTATTGACCATAGCTGGGAGCTGCGATCGTTTTGCCTGCATACACACTACATGCCGGAGGATCACACTGCTGTTAACATCCAGGAAGCACTCTCTGAGGGTTTACAGCAGTGGAAATTAGCCGAATCCCAACTAGTTGGAATCACAACTGATAGCGGTTCAAATGTGAAGTTGGCATGTGAGCTTCTCATCTGGACAAGATTGAGCTGCTTTGGTCATAATCTGAACCTGGCAGTTGAAAAGGGACTCAATGATTCGCGTGTGAATCGAGCTATTCGACTGTGCAAGTATTGTTGCCACTTTCTCTTGAAGTCCGATAAAGCAGGCGTGACCTACGTACAGAAGCTGAGAAGGGCCATTCCATTCTGCCGTTTTGCCGTTCTGCTATTCTGCCGTTCTGCTATTCTGAGGTAGCACGAGACTGCACGTGCGCATCTTGATGCGTAATGCGCGTAATTGCAGCGTTCTTGCAAATAACGGTAGTAGTATAGTAGTAGTAGATTTTAATTTTCAACAGCCATAGGCTGATCTGGGTAGTCCCTTTAGACTCAGCCATAGGCTGATCTGCCAGGGTGACATTGCAAGAATGCTGTAGCTATAACGTGTAATCGTGTGTCTCGCGCGCCCTGACTTTATAATCGTCTGTGAACAAGTAGGTACAAGTGAAACGATGGACGGTACTACAGCTGGGAGCGATATAGAATCTGGAATTGGTTCGTCCAGCGCTACTGGTGTTTCTGGCGGAGACAAAGGAGAAGGTCGAAATGCAGGTGATCCGATTTACGGCTTAGGTTATTTCAAACAGAAAGTCTTAACATACTAGCTATACTAGACTAGATCGTGGTGGAATGATTAACCTGCTTGTTTGTAGCTATAAGAAATCTTATGAGATGGTGGAGAGGCTGATTGAGCAAATGGAAACAATCAGGGTAGTTTTAGCCAGTGATAGGAAAACGTCACATTTGATACCATCCTGGCAGGATTGTGATGTTCTTGACTCACTTTCTGCTGCTCTGAAGCCTCTAAAAGAGATGACTGATGCTCTTTCAGGTGAAAGGTGTGTAACTGTATCTGCAATAAAACCCCTCTTGAGTCACCTCACCTCGGAAGTACTAGTCGATAAGCAAGGTGATACTCGATTACTCCATCTGCCTCACACCATCATCCTTTCTGCCAGGCTCCATCCCAGGGGGATGGAGCCTGGCAGAAGGGAGCTGGTAAGAGATATAGAAAAAAGGGGCGTCAGAGGTCAGGAGGTGGAACGAGCAGGCGGCTGGGATAATGGGGTTAGGTATTGTACCTGGGCTTGCCCCTAATTGTAAAATTTAATCCAAAGTTAACATAAGGGGACGAAGAGACATTGCGGCTTACCGATAGAATAGAAGGAAGGTGCTGGCACTGGTTCATCAGTATGAAGGTGGTTATCGAGTTAGAAAGTACTTACCAATGACAAAGTCAGAAACAGAAGCCTTAGAAGTTAGCGCTATTAAAATGATGCAGATCTGCAACATGTAGAAGGTTGATGAGGAAGATTGAAGAAATAGAAGGGAAGGTGATGGTATAGAGAGGGGGGTGGAGCTTGCATACTACAGGAGCTTCACTCAGGTAATTCTCGAATGAAGGCTCAAGCAAAGACATGCATGTGGCTGGACAAAGACAGAACCCTTGCGAAGTCACGTCGCCCCTGCCAGTCCAACAAGAATACGCCAGCAGCTCCCCAGCTTCACACATGGGCATGGCCATCCAAGCCTTGGCAGTGTGTTCATATCAATTTCGTTGGACCATTTCAAGGAAGATTGCAATTCATTGTGGTAGATGCACATTCCAAATTGCCAGAAGTTTATGAAACGTCAAGCTCCACAGTACCCAAGACCACTGCACTCCTACGGCATATGTTTGCAGCTTACGGTCTACCAGCCTCGTTCCCAGGCTCTCTTTTTCGAAAGGGAGAAGATAACCGGTGGTAACATAGGGGGGTCAAACTGTTGACTTCCGGCATGTCATCATTCATGTGATAAACAAAGGACACTCCTACTTTTGTGGTAAATGTTGTGTGAGTTACAAATCAGTCACACACTATTCGAAATATTACTCTTCGATTTCAAGGCATCCCCGGCTTTATCAAGATCCGAGACACTTCTTACGAGCAAATCAGACAACTCACCTTGCGACGACATACGATGAGCGAGCTAGTCCTGCAAACAAACCCCAGTGAACATTTAGCTCAGACCAGTGGCCCTCTCGCATACCTGTTATCTGCCTTTTACCAACCTTCGAGTGGTACTTCGTCCTTGATGCTCATTTCTGAGTCTGCAATTCGTGCGTTAGCACGGCAGCGAAGGTAAACACACCTACAAAATAGTCCCATGTTCATGTGTTTTTGTTCTGCAATCTGATTGGTTCCGCCAGAATCCTGGCGGCAGAAGTCCATGGTTTAACCCCCCCAATGTTACCAGGCTCTCTTCTCCCTTTCGACAACGAGAGCCTGGGAATGAGGCTAACGGTCTACCAGAACGGACAGTATCAGACAATGGTCCACAGTTCACTTCACTGAGTTCATGCACAACAATGGTATAAAACATTTCAGTAGAACACGCGCACGCGTGCGTGCGCCGGTGCTGGCCATACCACCATTCCTCGATTGGAGCAACTGAGAGGTTCTCACTGTGGTTAAGGTTGCCTCAATAATTGTGAACGTAGTACAATGTTTTACGGAGATTTATATGTAATTTACGGAGGTGTTGTCAGAGAGTTGCATGACTGTTTGGCCTCAGCTGGAGGGATCCAGCGAGAGCTGCTGCTTCACTACTACGTAGTCAGGAACAGATGTGTGTTGGGTACCTGTACGTTAACAGTAGTAGCTACCTGGCTCGTAGATGCGAGATCTGGAGCAGTTTTCGCGCCTCTGCACGGGACCCAGGTATGGCAACCGAGCGACTGTTTCGTCGAAGGCGGAAAGGAAGAGTACCTTCAACTACGCTTATGACTGTTGCCGTGTGTGCTGCAGCGAGTGTACAAGGCAGTTACGCCTGGGGGAAAGTCGAATCGCCAACGTTAGGTAAGTTAAAGAGCCGTTTCTGATTAGCATACAAGAAATTTCTACCGCAAAAGCCTACGAAAGCGCTCTGTAACTCTCAACAATCGCATTTCCATACTTCCCCCAGGCAGAACAAGTGAGTATCCACTTAGCCCTTTCCATCCATACACTAACAAGTGAGTCTTTAAAAGACTTGATGTGTCTCGGCACGACTTGGTATCAGCTAGAATCATGCAGAGGACATGGCAGCTGCTTAACCCTTTATTATGACTGCAAAATCTGTTAGCTATGAGACTTTCAGCTTAAGTGAGCGTCAATATCCTTGGAGGTTCTGTGTGAGCAAGGGGTGGGTCAGGAATGTTCACCCAAAGGGTGAAAGCAGTATGGTCGTGTCTGGGCTTGATGTTTAGTCAACACCTTGGCCAATTCTTTCATAGGCCTATAGCTAGCTAGCTAGAGCTGAGTGAGCTTTAGTATGCACTTGGGATGGCTGAGTGCAGCACACTGGATGGGTGAGTATTCATTGTCCTGAATTAAGTATTAGAGCTACGCAGCAGTCTTGGTAAGAGGATTCATGAGCAGCCATGCAAACCCATAATCATATTTGAAGATCTACTTGCAGGTTATAAATACATTTGACACCCTATTAATGGTGTAGAGCATGCATGCAGCACTTGCGCGGGCGCATTGCAAAAAGCGACGTACGTACCACTACGTACCTACGCATCCAGCACTGTGTCTCGGCACTTCGGTGCCGAGACAAAAACTCACCTTCAAACCCAGCTAGTTTTCCGCCTTGACCGTTTTATTCTACATTTTCATTTTAATTGATTTTCGCGGTGACGTCACCATTGATGTTGCCATGACAACCCAAAACCACATTTCCAGGATAGTGCTAGGACTGTACAATCTTCCTGCCAAGTTTCAGTTGGAGACATCTATTATTGTTGCCACAGCATCATGAAACACATACACTGTTCAGTCCTCCTTGGTTCCTATTCTGAGGCAGCCTTAACCACAGTGAGTTTGTCCAAACCTTCAAGTATGCAATGAAGGCTGGACAGAATGATGGCAGAACTGCACAGCAAAAATTGGAAAATTCTCACCGCACGAGTCTGGGGCCGGTGGCATATAGGTCATTACTCTGACACACTGCAATTGCTCTGTCAAAGAGCATTAGCACCGAGTAGTGTACGGATGATTGAGGTTACAAGCTATTATTAGCCATTAGTCCTGACCCGCCCACCAACCACACACACACGGGGAGATATCTGATAGATAATGTGACCTCCATGGATCATGAAACCCACTGACACATCAGTCTTATGTGCTGACCTCAACAACGAGGCTGGGAGGGCGTGGCGGTGCCTGCTTGATCCTGCCCTTCATGGTCATGTCGATGAAGAGCTCCAGCAGATCCAGGATCTCCTTTGTCTGGTAGGTGTACGCTCGGTAGTTCTCATCTCACTGCTTGAAGTTCTGAAGTTCTATGAGAGGGCAACAATTATCCTTTGCATTACACATGCACATTTTACAATCACACTCAAAGCAATCTTGGCCCACACTCATGTTCGTACACTCAGGCAAGCGACTCTAGCGATTGTGTTATTTGCAGACAACTTCTCCAATGGAGCTATAATTATATATGTTGCTGATGGTGACAATCAGTTCACCTATTGGCATCGTTACAAATGTTGCACACACTTGTAGGCAGTCGGCTATAGTACACACTTGTTCCCAGGCTCCCCCCCAGCTTTTTGTCACATGCTGTACAGAAAACGGGGAGAGAGCCTGGAAGATCCCATCACGTGCACGATGACGTACTATGTGTGGTTTTATGCGTGGTTTTGGTAATTGAATTATTGCCCACACATGCCGTCTTTTATCTTGCTGGATGCCGCTCAGCATGACAGCGAGGAGTCCTTGGAAGACCGTAACTGGGAGTCCTGAAAACAAGTTTTATAATATGAACACGGTAGTTAGAGAGGTACATGGTAGTTTCAAGTGACAAATAACAAGCGTACAGTCAGGCTAGTCACAAGTCGTGTGTAGAATCTGTAGATCAAGTCAACCCATGCCAGGAGGCCACGTACATAGGTGTCTGCGTGAAATACCGGAAGTTGACGCCAGGCCACGCCAGGTCAGGCATAGCCAGCAAGTTTACTAGTTGGTCGCACAATTTTAAGCCGTGTTCATAAATAATATTATATGCAAAAGTTGCTGTCAGGACTCACAGTTGTTCGCTGTGACCTTTCAAGGACTCCTAGCTGTCATGCTGAGCGGCATCCAGTGCTGAGACCGTCTCCAGCACGATTGAACTCGCAACTGTAAATTAATGCTGTCTTTGCGTGGGCAATAATTCGATTACCAAAACCACACATAAAATCTCACATAGTACGTCATCGTGCACATGATGAAATCTTCCAGGCTCCCCCCCGTTAATTTTGCACAGCATGTGAAGAAAAGCTGGGGTTAGGTTACTATAGTACACATTTTCTTTAGCAATGGGGTCTAGCTCACCTCCTCCCCTGCCTTTTTGGCGTGACATAGGTGACCCTGAGAACAAGAAATAAAAGAAACACGATCACTTAGGTCCACACCAGAAGATGTGCAGAGAACAAAATAACGATGAGACTATGTTGATCTAGTCTTGCAGGTCAGCCTCGTTTTAGTTTCGTTCCAAGACCTGAATGGCTGGCCTATGCTGATCAAGTCTCAGAGGCCATCGTAGGAGGGAAAACGTCAGATGACAGCATAACCTGGCTGAAAAAGCATGAAAAAGTCAAGGCGAGCTTTTTGACCAGTTCTCTAAAACGGTTTGAACCCCTCAGTAACACTGATATATAAATCGGGTGAAGGTTAGCAATGCTGTGCGCACACCAAAGCCCATACCCAGGCTGTGCACACAGATATTCCCCCACCAAAAAACATACACATCTGGGGATCGAACCTGCAGCACCTCTGCCAAGCTGGGGTCCCATTTTATATGTTATTCCGCCGCGCCTCGCGATATCATCCCCGGCTATACCTATTTCCATTCTACTATTGTAAATGGTTGTTCATGATACTATCCTCCAAAATCATACAGCAACGGGTCAGCAGACCCTTGGACGTACTACGAGACACTGGAGTACAGCGTTTTACAGCGTTCTTGCAATATCCGGTCACCAGAGCGTCAACTGTATCAGCCAATCAGCGAGCAGAATTCAAATAGTTCTTTAATTTGATTGGTTAATACTGTTGGCGCTGTTGTAACCGGATGTTGCAAGAACGCTGCAAAGCGCTGTAAATAAAGCTTGGATCTACTTCCATTCTTGCGTTATAAGCCCGAACTCAAGCTATATCACTTGCATAAATTAGTGTAAGGAAGGCGTTGCTATGCACACAGAATGCACTACTTACCACAAACGCTATTCCTGCCTGGGAGGGGAGGATGGGGTGGGGGCACTGGAGTGCTGCTCGAGTCAGGAGGAGAGCCAAGTGGGGGAAGAGGTATACAGTCCTCCGAGCCCAGCTGGATCTGGGACAGAGGGGAGATATTGATCTGCAGGGTACTGCACTAAAGTTCTTCCCATTGAACAGTACATGGCTGGAAAACTTGGCGGGGAATTTAATTTGGCAGTTTGGCGGACTATGAATGCACCGCCAAACTAAATTCCAGTACTTTGTCATGATGTCATCGCAATCCATCGTGCACGTAGGTGGGGTCTCATGATATAATAGTACCTCTGACTCTGATCTGCCAGAAACAGCGAGCAAGCAGCTGATATCTTCCTGGGTACATGGCAGACGATGGTGCTCCTTCGCATCACTGCTACTGCGTATAGGTCCTTTTTGTCACCACTATCTTACACGGCACTTCCGCATCCCAGAGGTTTTTGTAGATGTGGTACCTCGAACACAGCTCTCCGCCACTAACTCCGACTCCATCGCAGCCTACTGACAAGATTTTCGCACATAAACTACCGAGTGCTCCCATACTTCCCAACCCTGAGTTTTGTATATGCAGGAAAATTTCACTTATTTTGCAGGATTTCGCTGTCTTGTGCAGGACATTTGTAGCCTTGTTCCCAGGCCATCGCCCAGCTTTTCGTCGCTTGCAGTACCGTACTGCAAGCGACGAAAAGCTGGGCGTGGGACTGGGAACGAGGCTAGGACATTTGCACAGTAGCATTCCTAGGGTAGTCTGGAGAGAATTTACAACCAACGAAAGAGGCTCCCTTTCTGCTTGAGGACACATTATAGCGCTTCCAATCGGGATTCCACTCGCATGGCCTTCTTGGACACCGGTTCTAACCGCGGTGACCCACTGGTACTGGCACTCATCTGCACGTAGTAGTTTGTCAGACCGCTTGCTTGTACGTAGTAAACGCCTAGGCCACGTGTATAATTTCCGGGACAATTTTGATTGTTTCCGGGACAGCAGGACAAAAGGTCAGTTTCCGGGACAGTCCCGGAAATTCCGGGACGGTTGGCAAGTATATGCTCCGTGGTTGCACAGTTAGTATGACATCATTCTCACTTCCAAATCCATAATACAATCCTCCAAATTTAATTAACTCCCGCCAAAATTTTCCAACAGTATGATAATTAGCATGCTAAACACAGTGACAACTGCTTGGATACTATCAAGAGTGTATAATAATACTATGATACTATATAAGGGAAAACTGAACCAGGGCACTGTACGTAAGCGCAGTCATAAATGCGTGACTCGACCGCAACTACAATTTGATGCAGTTTGACAACTAAACTAGCTGCTTCCTTCAACGGTTCACAACCCCGCGCCGTTTTCGGTTGCACGAAGAACGCTTTTGTGTACTGCAGATAGTCGTTGCGTAGATTCCCTGAGGCTTGGGTGTTCCGTAAAGCCCCCAGTCCCTTCATCTACAAAGACGGACCGTCACCATGCAGGCAGACCTGCTCTTCGTATAGTTGATGGAATATTCCTGCTTAAAATATACTCAACTTACAGTCTTACTGTTCGTGGCCATAGCTCGGCGACACTGCAACTGCAATGGCAGAACTGACTTGGAACTTGAAAAAACGCTGCAGCCAGCACCGCACTCAAAATTCAAACTGGAGGTTTTCTTACTTGTCTCGGTACCAGACGGTTGCGTGTAAAACGCGGAACGTGGAATGGAATGGAACGTGGAATGGAACATGGAATGGAACGTGGAACGGATGTAAACTGTCGTAATGAGTCCATGGATCCAATAAACATGTTAATTAAGGTGGGCGTTAATTGGAGCTGGCGCGAGCGAGTCTCACGCGCAGTCGAGTCATGGTGACAATCATATTGCGAGAGAGCGCCCAGCCTAGGCGCCTGGCCACGCGAGACTACCGGCAGGTTGTATATATGCCCTGGATGTGAGAAGTTCACGACTATGCCATCCGAGTGAAGCAGGGCTATACTTACGGTCTTCGAGTGACGAATAAGCGTGAGCGGGCCAGCATAGAAACACAGCTAGGTCTATAGCGCTAGCACGGTACACGTTCATACAGCTTACACTAGTGATGCTGTTTAATAGACAACAGCCCTGCTTCACTTCGCTGATTGGCGAAATACTCCATCCAGGCCAGGGCATAACAACGGGTAGTCTCGCGTAGCCAGGTTGTCACTCGCGCGACGATTGTCATCAGCCACCATCTCCCTTGACTCGACTCTTGCACTGTCTATGCCGACTACTGCATGCGCAGGCTCGCTCGCGACAGCCCCAATTAAGTAACACGCTTATTAGACTCATTTTACATCCGTTCCACGTTCCATTCCATGTTCCATTCCATGTTCCATTCCATTCCACGTTCCGCGTTTTACACGCAACCGTACCAGACTCGAGTCCACGGAATTTCCTGAGTGGCATGAATCTGATTGGTTGAATTCTATGTAATTGCGTTGTGGCAGTGCCTTCCCAGGCGGGCGCCGTTATCTAAGTGAGGAGACGGTGAAGTATAGTAACTCAATTATTCATCTAGCACCTCCCCACCATATCACCTTCAAAGGAATCCTTATACAAGCTGTAGCCCATAATGGCTTTCTGTTCCCTCTCCCCCTTTGGGTATGGGAGTCAGGTAGCCTCGTACCCAGGCCTTGGCCGGACACCCCGGGCGCTAGCGCAGAACATATAATGCTAGTGAGCACAGACCAGCGATTGTACAGTATACTGTAACAGAATTCTGTCGTCACTACTATACGTATAAATAAAATACACCAGGATATTACTTATACTTGTACAGAATGAAGCAATGTAAGAATAATATTGTTTGCGCTTTATCTCTGGCACCTCCATCATTGCATGTATTAGAACCAGCTGAATTATTGTCAAAAGCAAAAGAAGTACGTATCAATAAAGTGCCAGTAATATAATATTGCAAGGAACAAATCACTAGTGAGTGCTCACTCAAGGTCATATAATATTATCAACCCAGGAATATGAAAGTGATGGCTCCTAATTTCTCCAATCAAATAATCACTAGCACTGTCTAAACTACTGTACATCCTAATGTGCAGAATATGACAGTGCTAATTTCTCTAATCAAATAAAGCAATAGCATTGTCTAAACTACTGCACATCAACGTGCCTACAACCTTTGTAATCAAGAAACGCAGGACTGGGTAGGGGAGTGCCCATGGTCAACCCTGTCAAAAGCTTTAAGCCTGCCCAACAAAGCACATCGGACTTCGGGACTAGTACTCCATAATTCAACGAATCCCCAATAGTGCCAAGTATCCTGCTAAATCAGTCAACCTGTATTGTGCTATTGCTAGCCTCGCTCCCAGGCCTTCTACACCTCCAGTTTTTGATTGCTTGCAGTGTGGGACCGAGGTTAGGTAGCTATCTATTGCACATTCATCTTTTTCAGCAAGATGCTTGAGCCGGTTTCAGTAAGATGCTCTGGACTTCAAGTCGGCTTTATAAAGGTTTCTCTACAGATCTGCTATAGCAAAAGGCCCGCACCCAGCTTTTTCATTGCTTGCAGATGTTCTTCGTGCATGCAACTGAATACAGCATGGGACTGGAAACAAGGCTCACAAGGTCAATGCACTGGAATGCTGAAAATTGTTGCCTCACACCACCCATGACAAATTACAGCTGCAAAAGATCAGCCAATTTAGAGGCCAAAATGGGTGGAGCTGACACAACATTATCTGGCCTGCTAAACAGTGAATTTTTATTCCAGATATAGGTGAGTGCCTTATTTGTGTGGGCCTGGTACGTGGTCCAACCTGCCATTGTCCTCAGTGCCACTGTGCATGTCCAAGATGGTAGACATGCAGGAACTGAGGCAAGAACACCTCACTCGCAGCAAGAACAAGCTCTTGACTCAGAAGAGCAATTAGCTGGAACTCTGGACTCTTCCTTAGATCCTTGCCGGTACTGTAAAGGGGAAATGACACCTTTTCAGGAAATCACTCTGCTAAGCACAGCCTTTCCGATTTCCTGACAATCAGGACAGGGCGCAATTTTGTGGAATAATACACTAGCTTTCCTGCAACGTTCTGTCCTCGGGACAATTGCATGGAAGTGTGCAGGAAACTGACGGTACTTTTGTAGGAAAGATTACATTAATATTTCTCTGCAAACATGCAGGAATTTAGCTATAGGCCTGCACTGCAGGAAATCCCTTTACTTCACAGTGTTCCTCCATGAGACACATGCACTACAAATTTCATAGCTCTTGCTGCTGCGGTTCCTTTCAACATAAAAGCTGGGGAGGAACTTGGAAACGAGACTGGGGATCTCAAGGAGCCTGGGAACGAGACACAACCTCTAAAGCATTAACTGTGCTTCATGTTCATGCACCTGCATGCCAAATTAAGGCAATCCAGAACAGTAGGTACTGCATGCTGATAGAGTAAGCCAGTGCAGATATAACCACTTCAAAAGCAGAGTTCCTTTATGGATCTGGTTACCATAGTAATATAACAGCATCCATAGTTGTCATGGCAACAAGCATGAACAAAATACCACACAATATAATTTGATCGGATGAAATTTTCCAAAAGGTACATTTCAATATATGGCAAGTGTTACAACTGCATGGAAACTAAAAGCAAGAATTATTTATAATATTATGAAGTATAACTGCATGACGACATTTCCGGTAAAGATACTTATAATACACTTAGACAATATACTGCAAAGTATATGCCCCATTGAACTTGTACAAGAAGGGTTAAAAAATCATTTACTGTGCATGGATCTGCAAGAAATAGTTATCAAGTTGTATGCAATCGACTGTTGTTGAAAGTAGTCACCGGATTTCTTTGTTCTCGCAGACTAAACATCTATTACATCATATGTGGTGGGGGTGGATGTGGAGGAACGTTTGGTGCTCTCCTCAAGATCAAGAGGGACTTTCTTGGGGCTGGCTTCCCCCGGCCCAGGGGTGAAGGGTTCAGGGCTGGCAGCTTTTGGACTGGTGCTCCGGAGAGGACTCTGGGACTTCCGAGAGCTCTCTGGTTTTGTACCCTGAGGAAAAGAGGGAGGGGGGAGGGAGGGAGGGAGGGAGGCAGCAAGCAGGGAGGGAGGAGGGGAGGGAGGGAAGCGGCAAGCAGGAAGACAGGGGAGGGGGAGGAGGAACAAAGGGAAGGAGGGAGCAGAGGGGAAAGGAAGGGAGAAGGGTGGAGGAGAAAATTGTAACAGTAGCATCGCTTCAGCTACCATTCTCCTATTGTGTCCATGCTAGTCTGGGGTGGGATGTTCTCTGCGCAGTAGCCTCGTTCCCAGGCCGCGTGGGAGGAGAGAAAGTGGCCTGGTATCCACTGCTTGCGCGCCAGTGTATGAACTCACCCACCAAACACCCGACTTCTGTTAGTAGTCTGTTACTGACTTCCATTACTCACACACACTCACACACACACTCACTCACTCACTCACACACACACACACACTCACTCACTCACTCACACACACACACACACACACAGAAATCTGATAGACAACGTGACCACCAGTCTTATGTGCTGACCTCAACAACGAGGCTGGGAGGGCGTGGCGGTGCCTGCTTGATCCTGCCCTTCATGGTCATGTCGATGAAGAGCTCCAGCAGATCCAGGATCTCCTTTGTCTGGTAGGTGTACGCTCGGTAGTTCTCATCCCACTGCTTGAAGTTCTGGGAGAGGGCAACAAAAACACAGCATTTCACATGAATGGTTCAGTCATCATCAGGGTGTGACAACTGTTGAAACGTCAGCAGGACATTTTTCTAATCTTTTCTGAGACAATCAGCCCCACCCCCTCTCACCAGGTGGAAGCTGTTCTCTGATGCTGACCAGTTATGAATGTCAGAGAAGCGATGAGTGAAGAGAATCTGCAAAAGGAAATCAAACGTAGCATTCAGTCATCATCAAACTGGCAGCACACACACTGCATAAGCAGTGAGAGGCTATAGAGAAACAGAGCAGATTGGAAGCTGCTTCTCTAGTCACCAACCCCCCTCTTGATTTCTCTCCGTCTCTCTCTCTCTCTCCCTGTCTGTCTCCACCTCTCTCCCTGTCTTTCCCCCTCCCTGTCCCCCTCTCCCTCACTCCCACCCATTCACCCACCCTCCCTGCTTCCCCTCCCCCCGTCCATCTGTCTGTCTGTCCCTCCCTCCATCCATCTCCCCCTCTTTCCATCCCTCTCTCCCTCCCTTCCTCCCTCCGTCCCTCCCTGTCCGTCCCCTCCCTACCTTCCCCGTTTCCTTGTCAACACTGAAGATCCCATGGTGGTTTACTCCAAACAGTCTCTGCTGCATCTTGTGCCAGGGGATCACCATCATGATGTCCGACTTCACTGGGACCTGTGCAGGAAGGAGAGGGGAGATTATGAGAGGTGTGTATGTATGACAGTGTGTGTGTGAGGGGGGGAGGGAGGGAGGGAGGGAGGGAGGGAGGGAGGGAGGGAGGGAGGGAGGGAGGGAGGGAGGGAGGGAGGGAGGGAGGGAGGGAGGGAGGGAGCGAGGGAGGGAGGGAGGGAGGGGGGAGGGAGGAGGGAGGGAGGGAGGAGGAAGGGAGGGAGGGAGGGGGAGGGAGGGAGGGAGAGAGGGGGGGGGAGGGAGGGAGGGAGGGAGGGAGGGAGGGAGGGAGGGAGGGAGGGAGGGAGGGAGGGAGGGAGGGAGGGAGGGAGGGAGGGAGGGAGGGAGGGAGGGAGGGAGGAAGGTAGGGAGGAGGGAGGGATGGAGGGAGGAGCACGTACCGCCACTTCAAAGAACACGCCCTGAAATGTGAGCACTTTCTTGCAGCAGTCAACTGCCATGTTAATGCAGTCCTGGACAGTCTTTCCTGATAGGTCCTTGTGAGCCTAGAATGGGAGAAGGGGGAGGGGGACAGAGTCAAGAGATGGAGGGGGAGAGGGGCAGAGCGAAGAGGGGCAAGAGGTAATTGGAGACGGGTGATTACCAGTGTGACTGCTATGAGTGAATCTTAATCAGAATCTTATTGGCACGTTTAGTAGCTGATACAAGTCAAGGCAGTTCATAAACACATTGGCTCCACCTCTTCACGATCAATGAGACTGGAAGAGATCTGTGTTCAAAACGTCATAATTTGAGATGAAAATGCTAAAAGAAATGAAAAGGCACTAAAGTGCAAACCTCGCCCTCATGTAGCGAAGCGTACCCATCAGATCTACTAGTGGAATGCAGGACACTGGAGGGCGAGCCTGAGCGAAGTGCACGTGGAGGACATGCATGGAGCAGTTGCATTCACATGACGGTCATCAGACTCAATTATGTGACTGCACAGAAATTATGACACTAAACATACACTCGTGCACATCACAGCAACTGTGAGTCAGGTTAGCGTTAGCTGAAGCAGTGTAGCAGGTACGTCACCGGCCATTGCGGTAGACCCACAAGCTGTCTCTGTCTTTGTTGTCGCCACCGAGGAGGCAGAAGTTCATGGTGCTCTATTAGCCAAAGAGATAGACCTGTAGGTTCGTTCACGAGTGGTCTCTCGATCTCCGTCTTTGCAAATTTGTTGCATGCACACTGCACGTGCAAGTCATCCGGTGCGCGTTCGGGGTCTGGTATCGGGATCCCGGGAACCAGTTCATCAGTTATTTGTCACTTTGTGCCACTTGGTTTGTGGTAGCGCTGGTGTCGCTAGACGCCACGCCTCACGTACCAGTAGTCTAGTAGCAGCGCTAGTGACCCGCTGATGTCGATTTTGTGGCACAAGCACCAAGTAAAGTTTTCGCGGTGAGCTAAAAACTGTCATAACTCTCGAACTAAACATTTTTATCCAAATTGCTACATGTATGTTGATTTTGTTCCTTACGTCGAGCGCTTTCTTTCGATACCTTGGTCTCGCTCGTCAAGTACACACAGCGCCCGCTAGAACGGTAACAGACAGACAGACAGACACACACAATGAGTACTAGAACCTCCCCCGCATGGGCGGGGCGAGGTTAATAATCTCACTTGACAGATACTGTTTTCTTTCCAGCTATCCCCATATCGGTGCGATGGGATGGGACTGAGGCTGGTTAATGGCATTTCTCCTTGTTTGTTAGCGTTTTCGAGGGTGGACTAATTCTGAATACGACATACGTACCATCACTAAATCCTCTTCAGAGAAAATTATTGTTTGCCTCTAGTACTACACAATAGCTTGCTTGGCGACAGTACTTCATTTCTGGTTGCCAACCCTTCGCGCTATAGTGCTGGTATGGCAAGCCACAAATGCTGGGGCAAGAAGGCCTGCATATGAGGCCTAGGCAGAGCCACGACGAGAACTAACTGGCAGAGCCACGCCGAGAACTAACTGGCAGAGCCACGCCGAGATCTAACTGGCAGAGCCACGCCGAGAACTAACTGGCAGAGCCACGCCGAGAACTAACTGGCACTGGCAGTGGTATGGCAGCTGTATGGTCCATTCCAGACGGGATTCACGACTACATGGACGAGTTCAAGCTCGACTTCTGGAATTGCCGAGATGTAATTTAGCCTTCTTCAGGAGTGCAAAAGTAGTCAGTACCAGCTAGTCCCGGCCATGAAACTATCACAGAATGCTGCCTATTATCCATGCTGTAGCACACGAGTTACAATACATAATACGAACTGATATATACACTGATAGTAGTGTGCAATAATTGGTTAATATACCGTGATGCTTACTTTCTCAACTTCAGCAGTGATTCCGAAGACAGCCTGGTGCTTTTCAGGCAGGAAACGCTTGGCACTGGAATGAGAAGGAGAGATGGTCACACTATGATGAAACAAACGTACCATGCTTAGCCTTCATTTCCAGCTGGGCATGAGATACTAAGTCACCAATAGTATAACACCACACAGTCAGTATACAGTCACTAATGGTGTGTGACTCACTCATAGTCCCTTGGTGGCCACACTTTGGCCTTGCTCCGATCTCCATAGTACACATGAGTCAACAGAGCTGCCAACTGGAGGGAGGAGGGACGGAGGAGAAGAGAGGATGGGAGGGGAGGAAGGAGGAGGGTGGGAGGGAGGTAGGGAAGGAGGGAGGGAGGGAGGGAGGGAGGGAGGGAGGGAGGGAGGGAGGGAGGGAGGGAGGGAGGGAGGGAGGTGAATGGAGGGAGGAAGGAGGGAGGGAAGGATGGGGAGGGAGGACGAGGATGGGAGAGGATGGAGGGAGAGAAGGTGGGAAGATCAGATCCAGTGTTTCATTGAGATTGCATAAGTTGCTTTGCATACATAATAGTTCTTTCAAGGGGAGGGGGGGGGGGGGGGGGGGGGGGGGGGGAGGCCTAAATGAAAACCTGAGATCAATTTTTTTTTTTCTGCTGCAGTCATTTATACACATACCTTGACCCACTCCACACCAGCTCTAATTGGAGAAACCGATCGTAACACAAAACTCAACAGTATGCACCACCAGATTGTCACGTTTCATACATGTGACCCATGCTTCATACATTTCTCACAACCCGGTATTCCGGCCCCTCTTTCTTGTCAACTTTGGGGGAAACACTATGACATAATGATGTTATACAGTTTAGAACATTGGCTGTACAGCTTGGCCTCAGCTGAGCCAGTTGAAACCATAGCGTGTGCAGGTGTGCGTGCTGTTTGTGTGCCAGGAGAGATTAGGAGGCCCTACGCGTTAACCGCAAGGCATCAAGTGGATGGAGTTTCAGTTCGTGTTTGCAGTAAACAATTCACTGGCTTCGGCAAAGGCTTCTCAACTTTACCAACATCTCCACAAACAGACGACCATTCCACACATTCCTTACAATGCAGCGTAGCGATGCAGGGACTCACAATAAACTTCAATCTGCCGGATGCCCAGTGTTGCATCGTACATACTGAATGCTGCATTGCATTCCAAGTGAAGGTGCACAAAACCACAGCTATGCTTCACTGCTAGTGGTGATGCTATTTCAATCCATCTGTCTGCCTACCAAACTACCTATTCATCCATCTACACAGTGCACAGTGCTTCATTTAGAAAATCATTCACAGGGGAACGTATTTTTCAAGAGGGGACAGCAAAGACCCAAGCCCCCCTTATGAAACCCTGTGTGCTTATAACTTGTGTGTGTATCTTCTATTATTCACTCACTTGGTAGAATTGGCGATAATTTGCAACGTCAATGTTCTCACAGTCTGGCCACTCCTGGCCGCAATCCACCTCCTCGCTGGCGTCTGTCTCCTCCTCTGGCTGATACCTTCTGTGAAGGAGAAGGGGGGGAAGGGGTGACAGAGGGAGTGGAGTAAGAGTGGAGTGAATGTGTAACCGACAGGAATGAGGATGAGGATGTGAGGGAGGAAGAGAGGGATGGAGGGAGGGAGGGAAGTGAAGAGGATGATGGAGTGAGGGGTTAGGAGTGACGGAGTGATGGAGTGTGAGGTGAGCAGGATGGGGTGAGGAAGGATGGAGGGATGATACCTGAGGTGGAGGAGATATGGTTTGATGCCAAAGTTGTACTGTTTCTCAAGAGGTTTGTCCACATTCAACCGAGGAGCTGTGAGGGAAGGGGGAGTGAGATAGGGAGGAAAGAGAGGGATGGAGGGTGCAAAGGAGGAGGGAGGGAGGGAGGGAAGTAAGAGGTGAGGAGGGACAGAGAGGGAGAGGGAGGGAGGGAGGGAGGGGAGGGAGGGAGGGAGGGAGGGAGGGAGGGAGGGAGGGAGGGAGGGAGGGAGGGAGGGAGGGAGGGAGGGAGGGAGAGAGGGAGGGAGGGAGAGGAATAGGTCCGTCAGGTTTCTTACTCTCTTATATACATGAATAAAGCTAGCAACATACAAAAGTTTCCAGAAAAAGAAGATGAGCGTCTCACAAACCGACCAATACGGCTTTTCTGCAAAGTAACAAACACAAGATGCAAATGTAACCGTACAGTGTACACGACTGTAATAACAGGACCACGCATGACAAAACAAAACACAACAACAACACACTCACTGGGCGTCCGCCATACTTCTCGATGATGGCCTGTATGCCGGTAGGGATCCACAGGTGTACTCGTTTGGTTGCTGATGTGAACGTGCCACACACTGAGTCAATGATCTCTCGCACCGGCTTACGAATGTGGAGCTAGAGACATACAATGCAATTCTTATGTAAACGTCTGAATGGCAACTCACACAACCACATTCTCTCACCCTTCCCCCCCCCCCCCCCCCCCCCCCTCCCCCCCCCCCCGCCCCCCCCCCCCCCCCCCCCCCCCCCCCCCCCTCCCCCCTCCCCCCCACACACACACTCTCACACTCTCACCAGCAGGGTTCGAATCTCTTGCTTCAAGATGACAATGTGGAACAGCCGGTAGTCGTCAAGAACCTTACGATAGTCTGTACAAGGAACAGTTGATTGCAACATCAAATGTTAGAGAAACTCAATCCTGCATGGTGTACAGGGTGATATAGGATAAGCCGTACCACAATAAAATTTACATGACATTTCTGGCACATTTCCTTTGTGCTCAAGAATGAGGAAGACGGACACGGACGGACGGACGGACGGACGGACGGACACACACACACACACACACACACACACTAAGCTAAACAGTGAGTCTCCACTAACATCAATGAAACAAGTCGTCAATTGTGATCTAAAGTGTGCATGTCTCACCAGTCCAAGGTACTCCGGGATGTGGATCACCTTGGAAGCAGAACTTCCTGTCGACCTGGCGGGACTCTTCTGTATCTCCTCAACCACCGACATGGGGGTGTTAGGGGGTGGCTCAGAGGTGATTTGAGACGTGCTGGCCGGCTCAAGTGTGATAATGTTCATTGGCCTTTTCCCATGAGGCCCCTGAGTGGCCGGTGGGGAAGCGGGAGGAGCCTCTGCTCGGGTGTCTGGCTCTGGCCCTCTGTCGGGGTCAAGTCAGGCTGTTGCTCTAGCGGCACAAGACGATGTTGTTGGCCTTCTCTTGTGCGGGCAGGTCCACTTTAGTTTCTTCGGCTGGCTCCTCTTCCTGCACCTCCTCCTCCTTCTCCTCTCCCTCTTCCCCACTCCCCTCTTCCTTCTTGTCTTCCTCTGGTTGCGCCGGGGGAAACTCAAACAGGTCCTCAGTTGTAACTTCTGAGACGGGTGATTACAAATTGAAGATGTCAATGTATCTCAAGTCTCAAATTCCGATCGCAGCTGCCACTACTAAAGTACAGGACATTCTCTATCACAGGAAACAATTAAATTTGACAACTGATTGCATAAGTGCTCTCAGTTTGAGTCAACACAAATCTATGAGGCAATGTACAATTAGAAAATACACATCTTAAACATTGATCCATGCTACACAGCATAATCACTGCCAAAATGTTTCAAGGGTTTTCGCGTGTGTGGAAGGTTGCTGCCAATTCATTGGACTATGTGTAGATTCCACAAACTGCAGAACCCTCGAGAGAGCTGTACGACAGAGTGACTGTGCTGTCAAAGTCTGAATCTACAGGCAGTTCCCTTCTTTATGGATTTGCTTCATCCATACTCACCTTGCTCGACCAAAACTTCATTCTCCTGCACAGCTGGGGCTACGGCCACCACCATCGGGGGCTCAGGTTCAAGAGTGACGTTCTTCACCTCCTCCTTCGCCTCCTCCTGCACCTCCTCCTTGTGCTCCTCCACTTGGTCGGGAGACTTGATCGGCTCTGGGCTGCTGCTGGGTGTGGAGACGCGGTGGGAGAGCCGTGCCCTGGCAACTGGAATCAGAGAAGAGTGTGGAGAAAGGCAGACATGTCACTGTGATTAAGTATTTTTGGTGCATAGCCTTGTCTTCACCCGTGTGTGGGGATGCGTTATTGATGTCATATTGTGCACATATTCGTCCTTGTCACAGCCAAGATGGTGGGGGCAACTGCAAGGGACTTTGTACCGGCAGGTGCTCTTTCAAGTTTCATGCATTCTGCTGCCAACATGGCATTAAGATTTTACCAAAGCCACAAGGACACCAGTGGTCTAGCCAACATGACCACATGGGTCACAGGCAATCATGTACAACATTGTAATAAGGTCAGAGCTCATCAACATGGGCACCTTGGAACTCAGAGGCAGTGTGTCACGTACCTTTCTTCTTGAGCAGCGCGTGAGCCTCCATGAGGTGGTTTGCTATCTGTGTTGTGTAGCTGGTGAATAACTCATGCCAGGAACCCAGGACATTCTGAGAGGGAAGAGGACAATCGAAACATTCACAGCAGTGACACAATCTATAAAGTATATTTGTGAGACGTACTATATACCACACACACAGCAGGATGTTATTAGCCAAACGTTCTATCCTTTCCTCCCTCCATCCCTGTTTCCCCATTCCTCGCTATTATCTCCTTCCTCCTCCCTTCCACTCACCACAGAGACCAGTTTCTCCTTGTGGGTGTGGTCAGTGTGTCTCAAGTCCCTCAGTCGCCAGCTCCTGCTGTCCACAACCTGTGGTGGTCAGGGGAGGAGAAAGGAAGGGGGGGGGGGGGAGGGAGGGAGGGGGGGGCGGGAGGGAGGGTGGGAGGGAGGGACGGAGGGGAGGGACGGAGGGGAGGGAGGGGAGGGAGGGAGGGAGGGAGGGAGGGAGGGAGGGAGGGAGGGAGGGAGGGAGGGAGGGAGGGAGGGAGGGAGGGAGGAATGAACAAAGAATGGAAGGGGGACAGACGGAGGGAGGGAGAAGGAAGGGAAGGAGAGTAATAAAACTCCTTTGGCAATATGAAGTTGAATGTTAGGGGAATAGAATAGCTATTATCTTCCAACACATATGTTACCTTCAGTTGGCCTTCACGGTCCTCGCACACAGTGATGTTGTCACTGTCCACAGCCAGAATGTAGTCGTCTGACCCTTCAGAGATCTAGAATCAATTGGTAGTCAATCAGATCAAATTTAAGTACTGTGTATAGTGTACAGTGAATATCATCTGTGGGTAGCAGCAAACACATTTTTGACCACCTGTAGTTCAATCACTGCTTGCAGCACAAAATTAAAGTGGGTGTGGTCAACTATGTTGTCAGGTAGCGACCTAGCAGGTACAGATGTAGCCTCGTTCCCAGGCTGCGAGCCTGGGAACGAGGCTAGTGCAGATGGTTATATAATGGATTTGACCTGCTGGTTGAATACTCTTCCAACCCCACCATGCATGTTTGGTACCTGGGGAGCTGCACTTGCTGGTTATATACGTACCCTTTGATTGTGGCGCTATACTGCTAGTCTACATTGTTACACAAGATTACATCATCACAAGATTGAGTCACCAGACGCTCTACTCCCTCTCTTTGTCATACTGAGCTACATATTGCCTTGAGGACAAAGTCAAATTCCAACTGATTCTCCCTCCCTCGTGACTTGCCACTGCCTAGGGGTCCCAGTGGCTCAGTGGTGAGAGCAAATTAGCCAGAGCCCGATCAGCAGCGTACCTTCACAGGATAGTTAGATCACATCACAAGATTGAGTGACCAGACGCTCTACTCCCTCTCTTTGTCACACTGAGCTACATATTTGCCTTTAGGACAAAGATTCTCCCTCCCTCGTGACTTGCCGACCAGCAGCGTACCTTCACAGGGTAGTGGGTCAAGATGATTGACTGAGGCTCACAGAAGATCTTCAGCAATTCAATCTTTGCCTCTTCCTTCTGCAGAGTACTGAATCTCTCCTGGTAGTAGGTCTGTTATATACATGTGTGAGGGAGTGGGAGAGTATATGACAATTGATTTTACATCTCTCAAATGGACAAAAGAAATCTGGCGTTCTACCAGATAGGAGCACTGTTTGATGCCAGTCCTGCTATAGATGGAAAAGACACTAATTCTATTGTTAGACACTGAGTTCTATAGGCTCTAAAAAGGCATGATTGATCTCCGTGTCAAATTCACATAGAGAGAGCTAGTGCAGAGTGCTTCCTGGTAAAGGTGGTTGCATGACCATATAGATGGATCAAGTTGGAAAACAGTTCCATAAGAATGTACCAGAGGTGTTTGCGCAGCCAATTCAGGATAGTCCTGACCACAGTGTACACACTGCACTACTCTATTACAGAGGTATCCAGAAAATGTCCCGGATACATAGCTTGGGAGAGAGGAAGAGACTCAAAGAATGTCGTGATTCTGTGGAGTCAGCAGAGTCCTCTCTACTTCTGCTTGCTATGAGCAGATGGTTCTGGGGACTCCAGTGGCAGACACCGGACAAAACGGTGAGAAGAGTTGAATCCCAGCTGGAGCCCACTATCGATCACACGTAAAGCTTGGTAACCGTGGCGTAGGAGCTACAGCCGCATTGGCCACTAATTGCTGCTCAGTTGAAAGTAATTCTCAAACACAGGCAAATCAACTAACACTGATGGCTGCCTCCTTCATCGTGAATGGCACTTCAATCATGCGTATGACTTCATTTGGACCACAGGCATGTGAAGACGTTTCAGATGCCTATGAGTATGGTAGCTACATACATACATGTATCGGATAATGAGAGTAAGTCACAGAGTGCTTATGGTGACACCTTGCTATCAGATTGTGGGTCAGTGATGGAGTGCTTACGGTGACAACTTGTGTGTAGAAGCTGGTATCCCCACGCTTGCTCCTTGGCATCACCTTGCCCACGGCCTGATCATCACTGCAGAATTACATCAACGAAATCAATTACATCATCAACACAAAAAAGAGCAATCCACCTTCACCTAATGCCACCCATTCCACTTTTAAACTGCATTGAGACTTGTATCAGTAACATACAGCAGGTCGAATCACCATGCGAACCAGCCTCTAATTTCTGTAATATAGGCTTCGAACATAATTGAATGTCAGTTCTGCCTCATGAACACACCTGATATTGTCGTCCCCTTGCTCAATGTGGTGGAGGAGTGCTGACACCTGAGATAAAGGTAGCAAATCCGCATGCATATGCAAGTGAAACTAGGCAGAAACTGATACAGACAAGCCTCGTATGCAGGCTCTCTGTCTCAGACCATGTCTCGCAACTTTGGAGGAAATCGGGAGGAAGGGCCAGGAAGATTTTGCATGTGATACGGTGCCACCGTGATGTCACTGTAAGCTCTGTCATCTGGATGCTAAGTCGACTCAGTCTTGTACGTTCCTAGTTCCTCAACTGATGTGCCAACAATAGCATGAATGACATGCATCCTGTAGCATTGCATCAGGAAGATATGACATCACGGTGGCAACATATCATTTAAATCCTCCGAGGCTTTCTTTCTGAGTTATCTCCAAAGTTGCAAGATGGACACAACGACTGGGTACAAGGTTTGCTAGACATGGCAAGTATCAAGAATTGTTATAGCAGCAGTGATTCAATGTACCTTGGCCAGAGTCTTGACCTCCTCCTCTCTACCAATGAACTTTTCCGTGAGGTACAAGTCATGGATCTGAGGAGGGAGACGTGAAGGGATCCGGGAGGGATGAGGAGCGAGAGGAGGGAAGGAAAGGGGAGAAGGGGGCAGGAGGGAAAGGGAAGGGAAGGGGTGGGAAGGGGAAGAAGAGGGAAAGGGAGGGGGGGGGGGGGGGGGGGGGGGGGGGATAATGGGAGGGGAAGGGAATGGGAGGGAGGGGGAGGAAATTGAAGGGGAATGTGGCAGAAGGACAGAAGGAAGGAAGGAGAGGGGTGGGGAGAAGGGGATGAGAAGGGGATGAGAAGGGGAGAAGAGGATGAGTAGGAAGGGGAGGTGGGAAAGGAGGGGGAAGGAAGTGATGGGACAGGGGGATGTAGAAGAAGGTGAGGGGTGGGAAGCGGAGAAAGAAGTTTTGACATGATCAACCAGCGCCAGTGCTAATGTAGAAGGCAGCTGCATGTGTATAAGTGTACGTACGTACCTGGTGGTAGATGAGCTCCAAGAGATTTTCATTTCCCTCTATTGCTTCATGAACATCATCATTCAGAATGAAGAACTTCTTCCTGCACACACACAATGGAACCAGATGAAGTAACGAGATTTACTGAGATATCTCAGTAAAACGAGATTTACTGAGATATCCCAGAGATCACCAAGACTAGACTTTCATTGTTATCCAAAAGCCTATAAAAATGACCCCAAAGAAAACAGGCTTTTACTGAGTTATCCAAAATACACAAGACCAACCTCAGACTTTTACTGAGATATCCAAGACCTAAAAATGAAGTATACTATAGACTAATCTCGAGCAATCAAGTCTGACTTAATTAATGGATACATTCAATAACCAACAAAAGAGCATTGTAGTTGGTGCTCACCGGAGCAGGAGAGTGTCTCCATTCTTCACCGCCTGTCCGTTCAGAGAACTGGACAAATCCAACCACGACACTGGCAGTGGGAGAACATGTGTACGTTATGCATGGGTTATTGTTATAATAACCTGGGGATCTACCTTCACCACTTGGGCTAGCTACATTCTCAACCTTGGGTAGCTGAAAGACCATAAATTCCAGGTTACCATGGTTACCTAATCAAGTACTTACATTTTGAGACTTGTTCAGAGTCACTGTGAGAGGCAAAGGCGAGGGACAGCTCCTGGTCATTTCTGATCCCTGGAGGGGAGAACAGAGGAACAAAGCACCACTGAATGAGGGGAATCTACATAGCACTGCTAGACTTAAGATGTGTGTGTGTGTGTGTGTGTGTGTGTGTGTGTGTGTGTGTGTGTGTGTGTGTGTGTGTGTGTGTGTGTGTGTGTATGTGTGTGTGTGTGTGTATGCGTGTGTGTGTGTGTGTGTATGCGTGTGTGTGTGCGTGTGTATGTGTATGTGTGTGTGTGTGTGCGTGTGTATGTGTGTGTGTGTGCGTGTGTGTGTGCGCGTGTATCATGTGTGTCTACATAGGTATGTGTTACCTGGTAACGTAAATCAGTGGTGTGGAATTGTATTACGGTGGTAATTACACCTCATGTATATGCTATGGCTGCATCGGAACTAACAATGAACTCTTTAGATGCCAAAAGACAATTCTCAGAGAATATCTCCGAAGCTGCAATGCATACCGAGGAAGGGGTGGAGCTGCAATGTATACTAAGGAGGGGGTGGAGCTACTATGCATTACTGAAGCTGTTAAAACGTCAATGCATGTTCAGTGGCTTCCAGTGGCTAGCAGTTTAGTGGCATCAAAGGGTCAAGGGTCATAGGTCAAGAGCCATAATGGAGTACTCACTGCATCCTACTATTGCAACCACAGTCTACACGTTTTTGGCAGATGTCACACAATTTTATATATCTCCTGAGGTTGTCTTACCGAGCTTCTCGCAGATAGTAGGGACAATGTCCATCACAGGGAATCCCGAGTTGACCTGTGAGGGGAGGGGCAAGGTGCAGATTGTCAAATGAGTTAATTCGTACATACAAACTTCCATGATAGTACATCTGACTCAATCATAATGTGTATTACAGTTGTGATGCCATAAGAATTTACATCCTCTCAATGATGTGTGGGTCGGTGCACATGTAAAGCAATAATGTGCATTCTTGTTTTTGCTACCAACTTTCCTCAGAGGACTCAGAACCACATTGTGTGTAGAGTAACTTTATTTGATGTGAGTAAACGAACTGCAGATCAATGGAAAAACATCCTAAGTGTCCCTTGACTTCCGAAACTTCACCTACATTATTGCATCACACTAAGATGCTTGCGCTTGTGCAGTGACAGAAACTTTATTTTTTATTTTTTTATTAGCACTGGTTCTAAGCTCCTATTGATATGTATACTGTCACTTTCAGTAACTGCTGTTGTAAGAACAACGTTGAGTGCTACATTCACTTTCAGTAGCCCAGTTATAGTGACAGTAAGGCAGGATTGTAAAATTGAGGTGTCCTTATCAGTGAGGTGGGTCCACAACATTGGTAAAATGATCACATACGTACGTAACTACAAGCAATGGCAGGCTCACTACCTTCAGGGTCACAAGTCCAGTATTCTACCTTGATGTTGGTTACATGAGAAAAGAGGGAGTGACTTCAGAATAAACTCGAGTACAAGAGTGACCTCAGAATGAGACTCCTCAGAATGAGACTCCTCAGAATGAGACTGAGTATATACAAAAGTGCTCTAGTCACCACACACCAGGACAAAGATCACCTCAGTATGAACTAATGCTGTAAGGGGAGATAGCTATTTGAAGTGGGAGTGTGTTTATTCTACTGAGTTAAGTGCATGCATTCACAGGTCATCCTCAACTGCCGGTATCACACAGAATCGGAGACCATCAATAACACATCACCACTGTTGTGGTAGAGTGTTTATTCTAGCAAGTAACGTAAATACTTCATTACAATAGAAGACTTACACGCCATCATCAAGGATGTATTAACAGTAACCATGTTCCACCTTAGATACCTCTGTAACCTCAATACCATACAGTTATGATCAGACCTACAAACTGCTTGAATTGAACCCTTATTTACACTTCTACCACAGTGCGTGGGCGATCCTTTGATGTACCGCGGAGGGTAAATCGGTTATCCTCCGCTATGACGTCATAGCGGAGAATAACCGACTTATCCTCCGCGGTACATCAAAGGATCGCCACGCTGTGCTGAGAATCAGAGAGTTGTAGCTGTCTAGCAGCCGGATCCAGCTACTAACTTGACTTGTAGGTTATGTCTGTGGTAGAAGCCGGATCTACTACGTCGACTCGGAGGTTATGCAGTTTATCCTCCTTTGGAAAGTTTAGCCTCGGCTTCACCTCAGCCAAACTTTCCGCGGAGGATAAATAGCATAACCTCCGCGTCGACGTAGTAGATCCTATACACATACAAACTGAGCCTCAGAATGTACCCACCTCAATGTCCCTCTGAAGACCGTGGTGGAGGTTCACAGAGATCGTAATCGGGATGGTCTTGTGGCGCAGCTGGAGATTGTCCTGCAGTATGGTGAGTGTGGGTGTGGGAGGAGTGAGTGGGGAGAGGAGAGGGTGGGGAGAGGAGAGGGTGGAGAGAGGAGAGGGTGGGGAGATGAGAGGGTGGAGAGAGGAGAGGATTATCCTCAGAACTATTTACCTAGCAACTGAAACATTGGAGTAATTCCTCACAGCGATGACGCACACTTCAATCCATTATGATACTTTCCGCACTTGTTTACAGCACACACTTGTGTAATTAGTAAATCCCTCTTGAGGCTTTTACACTTTGCACTCTTGGGCCTCCACCTTCATCCTCTACGTAATTACACCAAATGCTCAAGGTGACTTAATAATCACATACTCCAAATGTCACCATGTAGCCAATACAGTAGCACAGTGTCCACAGAGTGGAGAGGCTGATCACACTAACCCCACCTACAGCAGAGTATGCCTGGTTTTCAGTGCAGAACTACTCATTACCGAGGGCTCCCTATTAATGGTCTCGTTGGAGGTGCATTACAGAAGCGGTTTCGGTAGGTTCTCTGGCCTGGGAGTGAGGCTTGTACATTTGCTGCTAATGAATGGTTACGATGGTAAGTCAAGCGAGTTCAGTGATGATGTCAAATCACCACTCCCCGTTAATGGGGCCCAGGACTGACATGAAAACCTACAATGGAGATGCAGCATTCCTGGGATAACTGAACTGAACTAATACATGCATACCTAAGGTGCAGGGAGACCCTGACGAGTTGTCGTGTTGAACAACTCCCTCTACTGTATCTTGCTGTATGCCACAGGCTTTATTTATCACAAGTGGGGGTGAAAAAGAACACAGAGAAACTTTGGGGGGGGGGGGGGGGGGGGGGGGATTGAATAGTCCGCGACAGTGCACCATTTAGGGGGGAAATCTCAAGGGGGAGGCAAAACATTTCCAAGCCCTGTGTACGCCCGTTCATTGTTAATCCTCTTCACTGTTATTGGATTTGCTAATATTGTGTCCCTGTTCATCGACAGCATCAACACCAAGTTAGAAAGAGTTTAGCTGCAGCTTCATCCTAGTGACGTCACGAGTCATTATCAAAGGCACTAGGCCATGACATAGTGCAATTGTTTCCACTCACGTCGGCTAAGGCCTGTCTCAATCAATTTCGCGTAAGCGGATAGATTACGGAATTACATTATTGATCCGCGGACTATACCTCGCGGCACAGTTGTGTTGTATGGAGCGCTGTGTGGCTCTTATTTCTGCGATCCAAAGTATCAGTCTTCTGTTAGTCGCTTGTTTTAGACTATCATGAATGGCGTTTGAGTGTAGGAAAGAGCTGTCTTCGTCCGCGCTTGGTGTGGGCACTAGGGCTGTGAAAACTGCCAAGTGAATACCTAGCGTCACGATAGTGTGATGCTTTAATGGCTTTTGCGGGTACGAAAACCTACCCATCTCGGAACTTTCGGTTGCTCTCTGCGTTCATCTATGAATGCTTGAGGTGATGCAGGGTGGAAACACTGTCCAGGATCAACTTGGAGCGCGAAGTAGGTTTATGAATATTTAATTAGTACAGTTCAGGCTAGTAAATTCATGCAAATCCGTTCGTATCCCTCGAGCGCTTATCTCTGTGCAGCGTTTCCAGTTGATTCATGCTTCTTCGTGTTGTGCTGATTCCATTGGTGTCCGTTTCCTTAGCATTTGTACACGATTTCGTACCCGCAAAACCGAAAATAAAGTTAAGGCAATTAAACTTTGACCCCACCCAATTATGTACATGTAAGCATGTTACCATGGTAACGCTTGTTAATAATAATCTACAATCTATTTGCTACTTTGCTAATAGGTGATTGTTGAGTTAGACCATGCGCTTTGTCTTCAGCATCAGCTTTTCTGAGTTCAAATTGCCTCCTTTTTGCTAACAGAGCACTTGTGATTCGCCTTAACAGACCTGAGCAATACCTCGGTTGCTGTCAACACGCTGACATCACAGGGCTTTTGTTTTGCCTTTAGTGTTTGTGATTTTATACCTCTAGAGTAGTGAGCAACCTGCTAATGGCGATAAGTTCATTAATGACCACAGAGAAACCTGCTAATTGTGTTTTTTAAGCCCATCAAAGTGGGGACCTGTGACTGCTCCAACAAACAATGTTACATAATGATTCAGGTAGGTTACGCAATTGATCCATGCAATACACGTCACGGGACATGCATACTTACACCCTTCTTGATGCCATAGTCAACAATCTCGCGGGAGGGGTGGAGACCAATGTCATCCCTACCTGGCCGGATGAGGTAGAGGTCGAAATCTTGGGGAGAGAGGGAGGGAAGGGGGGAGGGAGGAGGGAGACATTAAAACCGCCTCAACTATACACTACATGTGAAGGTGGTAATAACAGCCCATATGGTACGAATTACTGACAGCACAGCATGGACCATTCACTTCTGCAATCACTGTGTCTGCAATTCACAGTTTTTGCAAGAATCAACTCTCAATTCGAGGGGCAACCGCACTCCTGGTAGCCGCGTTGCAACCCCAGTTGCGACTCGCCGTAGCGAAGCTAAGTATTGCAATTCGTTCCAATTAACGCACAGGCCACGTGGCAACCACGCTCAGTCGATCGCGAGCAATGGTGACCAAAAGGAAGACAAGACATTATTACAGCTTAGCCAGCACGGTGAGTTTCGGCATGTAAGCGTCAGTGAACGACAGCGATGACGGCCGTGTGGTCAGAATCTTCGTGTGCCTTTCCTAAGAACGGTACTACCACCGGAAGTCAATGGAGCGCTCGAGCAATGGCGGCCACGGCGAGACAAAAGCGCTCATATCTCCACCACCAAGGTGAGTTTCAGCACCAAAATTGTTCGGTGAGGACAGTGCATGATAGCGATCACGACGGTGTAGTCAGAATCTTTGCAGGCCATTCCTAAGTAGTCAAACATTAATTATTTATTTACATTAATTAACGAGGGGCAACCGCACTCCTGGTAGCCGCGATGCAACCGGTTGCGACTCGCCGTAGCGTAAGCTAAGTATTGTAATTCGTTCCAATTAACGCACATGCCACGTGGCAACCACGATCGCGAGCAATGGCGACCAAAAGGAAGACAAGACATTACTACAGCACTCACAACTTAGCCAGCACGGTGAGTTTGGGCATGTAAGCGTCAGTGAACGACAGCGATCACGGCCGTGTGGTCAGAATCTTCGTGTGCCTTTCCTAAGAACGGTACTGCCACCGGAAGTCGAAGAGAGCGCTCGAGCAATGGCGACCACGGCGAGACAAAAGAGCTCATATCTCCACCACCAAGGTGAGTTTCAGCACCAACTTTTTACATTCAGGTCAGGGCATGATAGCGATCACGGCGGTGTAGGCAGAATTTCTGTAGGCCAAGCCTAAGTACTCAAACATTATATATATTATATTGGATTATATTATATTATATTACGCGGCACAATTTTTCCCCTACCAGGAGTGTAATTACACTATTTACGCGGCACAATTTTTCCCCTACCAGGAGTGTAATGAGAAGAACTACATACACTTGTGTTGTGTTGGTCACAAACAAGTAACTGTTATGGCTTTCTGAAACCTTGTACATATGTAGCATCAGGTCTGGGAACCAGGCTAGTACACTTGTTATGATGTAGCTCACCTGGCACTGTTACCACGGTGACCAGGATTCTGACTCCACATAGTGTGGCATGTTCGTAATTGCTTCACAATTACGTCACGGTAGGTGTTAGTTCACTAGTAACCCAGCTCCATGGTAACCATAGCAACAGTCACAGGCACCAACTATGCATTATTACGTATGTGCAATGATGCCTATTAGAGAACACAATCCGTTTACTACAGGGGACGTTGAGTAATCTCAGAAACTTTGAAACAGCAGGAGGTGCACTCATCCTAACTGAGGACTTTGCTTTCAACATAATCAGCAAAGCGCGCAATGGAGTCCGGTGTCTGGAGTTTCCTCCCCATGTGAGATATGTGTTCCCAGTTTTGTATGGCTCCGGGGAGACTATGGATTGAGCTTTCAGTGAATGTGGCAAGCATTTGAAGTAGCTAGTGTCTTAACAGAAGTCACAACACAATTATGGATGGCAACCAGGGCAGCAACAGGTGGAACCATGAAATTTATAAGGAAGGGTGGTATCACATGTACACACATTCAGCTCAACATTCACACCGCAGCTGTGCAAAGCCATGGAATTTTTTTTCACCACTATTTTCAGTCATCAGGATGTACTCTTATTGTGGCAACTGCAGTGTACTCTCCACCACCCACAGCTGCCCACTTCCATGCTATCTCAGTATTGTGCTAAGGCCCACATATCATTGGTAATTGCACAATTAGCATGAATGACAGAATTACAGCGCAAAGCTCACTTTTCCGAATGCCATGTTTTACTCTCACCACATAGATACATCAGCGGGCTTGGCTTGCATTATAACGCTAAATTAACACACAAACACGTGACTCATATACCGCTAATGACAACAAGCAATGCTGGCCAATCGGAAGATAAAAATGCTATAGATTTACTAACATGTTCGAGGGGCAACCACACTCCTGGTAGCCATTGCAATTCTCTGGTAGCGCTAGCTAAGTCTTACAGCTTGTTCCAAATAACACACATATCACGTGAAGACTATGCTCAGTCGATCGAGTTGGCAAAATTAATGGCAGCCAAAGGGCAGACAATAAATTATTACAGCACTCACAACTTCGCCTGAGTTTCGGCATGTAAGTGTCAGTGAACAGCAACGATCATGGCTGTGTGGTCAGAATCTTTGTGGGCCCTTCGTAAGAGCTGTACTGGCAACAAAAGTCGAAGCTTCAGTGCTCAACGACAACACATCAGATCTTTGTGTACCTTTCCTGAGTGCTGTAAGGCTTGATTAAATTATCAAGGAACACATTTCCCCTACCAGGAGTGCAGTATTTGCATACCTGCCTGTACATCTTAAAGGATTCCTGAAATTGGAGTATTGCCAATATGCAATTCACAGGAATCCCTGCCACACCAATGTGTTCAGGTCAAGTTACCATATTTGCAAATCTAAGAATACGATATTCCTAAAAAGTGTTTCAGCTCACCGCAATTGAGTTATAGAGATAATTATAGTTCTTGTTACCATGATAGAGTTGAAGTACTTGAGCTGAATTCCTAACAAAGCAAAAATGTCATGTGATGTCACTGAGACAAGCCTACCCTGCCTCTCCCTGCCAGCATACTGCTACATGCACTTTACACATGCAAATACACACAAACACACACCCCAAATCCCAAACACACACACACACACACACACACACACACACACACACACACAGGTAAGTACACTTACATACACACATACTCTCCATACCAACATACTGCTACACACACACACACACAGCCACAAGTACAGATATATGCACACTAAAACATGCACATCCATACACACACACCACATTGCATGTAGCACACACACACACACACATAGACACACACACCACATTGCATGTAGCACACACACACACACACACACACACACACACACACACACACACACACACACACACACACACACACACACACACACACACACACACACACACACACACACATACATACACACACACATTCGCACCACATGTACAAGGGTTCACACCACTCCAACATCCCAACAACCCAGTGAGGTCAAGGGGAAGCTCAACAACTATAAACCCATAGACCAAACTACATGAGTAATTTGTACTGGGTGAGTAAATATCGAATTAAATTCAAATTTCAAACCTCAACTACAGACACATACTAAACTGATTTAACTACAGGATGCTGCAGGGCAACCACACAAATCTCCAGTACAGTGCAGTCAATAACACACCTGACCTACTGAGCAAGTCCTCAGAGAGACTAGTGAGACACTTGGCACCACTGATGAATACACACATCCATCACAGGTGCTGCAACAAACCTCCAGTGCAGATAAACCACTGATGTACATACAGATCAACACAGGTGCTGATACAAACCTCCAATGCAGTGTGCAGCTGATCTACAGACTTAATCCAAAGAGAGAGACGTGACACCACCGATGTATACACACATCACACGTGCTGCAACAAACCTCCAGTGCCGAAATGTGCACCTACTCTACTGATGTATACACAGATCCTTAACAGGTGCATGCAGTGTTGCACGTGATCAACTGACCAAGTCCAAAGAGAGGGACTGGTGTATACACACATCACAGGTGCTGCAACAAACCACAAGTGCTGTGTGCACTTGATCTACTGACCAGGTCCAAAGAGAGAGACTAGTTCACCACTGATGTATACACAGATCCATAACAGGTGCTGCAACAAACCTCCAGTGCAGATACTTGGCACCACTGGTGTACACAAACATCAGAAGGGCCATCACAGGTGCTGCAACAAACCTCAAGTGCAGTATGCACTTGATCGGCTTACCAAGTACACAGAGAGACTAGTGAGACAACTACTCCTGACTATAGCTAATGCTGTGTTGGAACACGAAATGAACCTCAGCTGGAGTGTTACGGGGTAGTGTCGGTAGGACCGATGGTAGACCTTCCAATGTACTCTCAAGCCAGCAGCATTGCTGCAGTGTATTACTAGGAACCATGGTAGAAGAATAGGCTTAAGATCAGAAGCCAATGCACGTCACCAGGTACTGAACTCGATCAACATGTAATTCCATTTAGCAAGTCTAAACAGGTAGTGTGAACACACACATAATGATAGTATACGTTTATAATAATTTGCAGAAAGCAAGCAAACTGACACTAGAGACCGACTTGTTCTCCCACACTAATGGACTGGGACAAAGAGAGGCATATCTCATCACATCAGAAGAGAGATCAGCATGTATGACTGTGTGTCGGCAACACAGAGACATAGGTATGGTCTGAGGAGCATTGTATATTGGAATCTACTTCACCGGCAGAGACCTTCCTTCAGTAGCAAGGACGGTTCACACCCTGTACCATGATCAAAGCGGCCACCACCCACCATAGGAAGGTACATTCAATTATAATTCCAGTGTAGTCTTGAGCTGCAGGGACAAACACATTGGAATGCAATTTCACTAGAAGGAATGGCGCTGGAGGAGCCATACCATGAGGTCATCGTTGTCACTGAGTGGCTTGCCGGCACGTACCCTTCCAGTGCTGACTAGGGGGTCATCAACAGGATGCTGGTGATGTAAGGGCTGAAGCTCTGCAGTGCCTGATGGAAATTCCCGACTGAGTGTAGGTTTCTAGTGTAACAACAAGTTTCCGTCTCAGTCACCAGGCAGTTAGCTGACAAGATCTGGGATAAAGAAACCGCTTCTCCGTGTGATGGTGCTTTTTTGCTTTAGAGACGTATATACCATTATGGAACTAAATACTCAGTAGTGAAATCCCCAGGGCTCTCAGCGGTCCACTGCCATTTCCAAATACTTCCTACAACCAGAACAGACCACTTCATTGCGTAAAGTAGTTGTGACCTCGACCCGACTAGACAAAAGCTGGACCTGCCACTGCACAGCGCTATCCACAGACAGTAGATAGTAGAGTTTACCAAGTTACAGGCTACTCGGAAAGATATTCGTTCAAATTTCTGGAGGGAAAATGGCGTCAAATGCAGACCAACTGAACGTGGACAGTATAATCGAGAGGCTGCTAGGAGTTTGTCGCTCTAGGCAAATAAAAAACGAGTTGTCAGAAGCAGAGATGAGGTGTCTTTGTCTGTGATAAGTAGTTGCTATGTTGCTAGAAAAGCTGTGAACTCTTCCTCTGAAGTGGGAAGAAAAGGTGGAGCGTAAACTAAGTAGTAAAGAAGCCAATGCCCAAGACATTGAGGCAGAATAGGCAGTAGCATCCTAGCCTCGTACCCAGTCCAACGCCCAGCTTTTCGTCGCTGCTTAGTACGGTAAAGCGGGGAGGGCCTGGTACATTTCCTCACGTGAGTGACGTCAAGGGTAGAAAGGGGTAGAAAGACCGGAAGTTGAATGTGGGCGTAGTGGGCCTCAGAACTGCAAGAAGAACGAAGGTACCAGGTAACACACCACACGTATCTAGCTAGCGGGGGGCGACTGTCATACTCACCGAGCGTTGAACGTGTAGATGGCTGAATAACGCGCAAAACGTAGCATCTTCGTTCTGAAAATTTTGCGGTTTTTCAATTACGTCATGCTCACGTGAGGAAATGTACCAGGCCCTCCCCGCTTTACCGTACTAAGCAGCGACGAAAAGCTGGGCGTGGGACTGGGAACGAGGCTAGTAGTATCCAGCATACACTGCTAAGTGCTTTGGTTCAACAGTATCATCAAAAGCCTGCACAGTACTACTGAGCAAAGTTTATACTGAACCATCCCGTCAACAGCAGAGTAGTTTGTAGGTGGAGGGCCAGGAACAAGACTATAGCATCATAGCCTCCTTCTTAAATCGTTAACTGTACCACGATTTACAACTGTTCGAACAAGAGTCCACTATCACAGGACTGGTTTTTTTGAATTGCAAGTTGGCTTTGATAGTACAAACATTTGATACCATACAAACCTTGAGCAATGGACGCTATGCATGTGCAATAACTCTAATCTCGAAAACACAATGAATTTGTAGGCAATCAAAAACAGTGATATGGTCTGGGTACAACCAAATTGGAACACAGGTTCCAGCAACGCCATTCATGAAGGACTTTTTACACACTAGACAAATACCTCACCATGAATAATGGTGCCTTGGCAACCCTTAGTGGTGTATAGTGGTAGCTACTCAACCACTACACCATGTACACAGTTTGTACACAGTTTGTACCCAGTGTGTCCACGGTTGACTTAGCAAAGTAGGGAAGGGAATTTGGGACTTCAGTGCAGATGGTTTGATCCCTGGAACGCAAATTTTACATTGGTAGCTAATTGGTGAGTATTGCAAGTGGCCACTCTTCGCCACCGACCAGACTGACAATCTAGTGAACTGCCTGCGACAAAACAAATAAGAATACTACAAGACAGAAGTTAAGTCATCCACATTTTAAGGTACAGGCGTCAAAAGAAATTCTTAGCACGACCATAAGATACATTGCTATACACACGACAGTTCATCTCTGAGGTCAAGCTAAGCCCTAAAGAATCCTGCGGTGATGGTGATTGTGGACACTCACTGAGCCTGTGGATGGACACTCACTGAGCCTGTGGATGGACACTCACTGAGCCTGTGGGTGGACACTCACTGAGCCTGTGGATCAACGCTCACTGAGTGTGTGGATGGACACTCACTGAGCCTGTGGATGGACACTCACTGAGCCTGTGGGTGGACACTCACTGAGCCTGTGGATCAACGCTCACTGAGTGTGTGGATGGACACTCACTGAGCCTGTGGATGGACACTCACTGAGCCTGTGGATCAACGCTCACTGAGTGTGTGGATGGACACTCACTGAGCCTGTGGATGGACACTCACTGAGTGTGTGGATCAACGCTCACTGAGCCTGTGGGTGGACACTCACTGAGTCTGTGGGTGGACACTCACTGAGCCTGTGGATGGACACTCACTGAGTGTGTGGATCAACGCTCACTGAGCCTGTGGATGGGCACTCACTGAGCCTGTGGATGGACACTCACTGAGCCTGTGGATGGACACTCACTGAGCCTGTGGATGGACACTCACTGAGCCTGTGGATGGACACTCACTGAGTGTGTGGATCAACACTCACTGAGCCTGTGGGTGGACACTCACTGAGCCTGTGGGTGGACACTCACTGAGCCTGTGGATGGACACTCACTGAGTGTGTGGATCAACGCTCACTGAGCCTGTGGATGGGCACTCACTGAGCCTGTGGATGGACACTCACTGAGCCTGTGGATGGACACTCACTGAGCCTGTGGATGGACACTCACTGAGCCTGTGGATCAACGCTCACTGAGTGTGTGGATGGACACTCACTGAGCCTGTGGATGGACACTCACTGAGCCTGTGGGTGGACACTCACTGAGCCTGTGGATGGACACTCACTGAGCCTGTGGGTGGACACTCACTGAGCCTGTGGATGGACACTCACTGAGCCTGTGGATGGACACTCACTGAGCCTGTGGATGGACACTCACTGAGCCTGTGGATGGACACTCACTGAGCCTGTGGATGGACACTCACTGAGCCTGTGGATCAACGCTCACTGAGCCTGTGGATGGACACTCACTGAGCCTGTGGATGGACACTCACTGAGCCTGTGGATGGACACTCACTGAGCCCACTGAGGTACATGTAACACTACTGATGAACTGGAGGATAAAGCTAATGAGGTTTGTGGCAGCACTCATGGGTGAAGTCCTTAGCCAAATTAATGAGTTATTCAATTATCCAATCTATAGTAATGAAAATAATGTCATTACAGGTACTAGTAATTCACACTGCCAAGGTCACTACAAGACTTCTCCCTGAACATTGGCATGTCAATGGCAGAGTTAGGAGGACGGAAATGCCTTCTGTACATACTGCTGCCACATACAAGTGTGGCATGTACCGACCTTGAAACTTTGATTCAAGGGCTCTTAAAATACAACCATTAAGATTCCATCAGCTTAGCCCATCCATTGTGTACAGGCACCTGACCTTGTTGTCACAGTTTGCCAACATGAGCAGCCAACAAAAACGGTCAATATTGAGGGAGTTACTAGGACAGAACTCGGTCAACACTGTGTGGCTACAAGCATGTAAGTAAGGGTACTACACGCTAACCACAATCTAATCTGAGTAGCCATGCGTCATTTTTGTTAGTATTAACGGACACAATATATGGAGTTGTATCATTCCACGCATTCATTATTGAGGATCAATGTTCCGTAAATGGCTACCCCAAATTATAAACAAACTTTAGCCATTGCGGGTTTACCTAATTACTGAGACATAATTATTGTAGGTATGTTGTCTCATTTGTTCTGGTTATTCAATAGGCAGAGAGATCAGATTCATATTCGTTCATGTGCCTGGTTTTGACAATTCTGCTTTGAATCGTATGGCTCGTATTGCCTCGAGCTATCTGTATTTGGTCCTGCACATATACCTATCTAGTGGTGTGACAATTACTGACGTTAGCACAAAGCAACTAATCTGACCGTGTAGGTCGTGATCTCAGCTTGGGTTTGTATGTGGCAATAGTTAGTCACTCTTAGGGATGCATGATCAATGAGCAATGGTACATCCTGGTCTACGTGCATTTTAGCGATGGACACCACGGACGGGTTGGACAAGTTGGCAGAGCCAGTGCGGCACAGTCAGTAGCTTTTGAGCTCTTCATATTTTTCACAGGAGACAGTGAGCTAACATGGCATGAGTTTGCACTACTTCAACAAACTCTTCCAACGTAATGCTTTGCCATCTTCTTACAACAACTTCTGTGGCTGGCCTACTGCATGATGCCACGCCTACTAATTATGCTGGCGTGTGTGAGGTATTCTCTGTACACATGCATACTCCTAGTAATAACTAGAGCTGCAGGGATGTGGCCCAGGGACATGGTCCAGGGACGTGGCCTAGAGACGTGGCCTAGGGACATGGCCCAGGGACGTGGCCTAGGAACATGGCCATGGCCCAGGAGTATTAACACTGGATTGTGGATACTTTCTGGTGAACAATCACCATTCCAACAGTTCTAGCTGTAAAGCAGCAAACTATGGATGACACCAATCCCCAGTGCCACGCTCCCTTCCACCGTGCACCCCTCCTACTGCCCTTCCCCAAGACAAGCAGAAGCTTATACGTATAGAGAATATGAATGCATGGTCCCTTAATGAAATGGCGTATTAACCCCCCCCCCGGGATTCACAAACAGATTCATATACCTCTGTACAATTGACGAACAGGTAGTTCATCATGGACATACGAATTTGGTGAATATCTGTAGCAGTCTAATCATTGCATACTTGATCAGATTGATCAGAGTGTTAATCAGCAATAAGATCAGACTATCACTGTATATAGCAATCCTGCACGTATTCTTTAGGGGGTGGGGCTGGTAGCTATTCTACAAGACAAAATAGAACTCATTGTTTCTGTTTGCTCGCTTAGCAACAGCGAGTCATTATATTCTACATCAAAAACAGTTCCATCAGGGCTATGTAGTGGGCTGGATGCTGAATGTTGGGGAGGAGGTCAAGGAAAGTGAGAGAGCAGGACTCCAGCTACACAACGTGCATGCTTGCACCAGTTACTTACAATGTTTACCTTGGCACTCACTCAAGGCAGCAATTAGCCAGGAAGGAGGAAGGCACCTCTCAGAAGGCTCTCAATTCAGTAGGCATGTTTGACATCCTAATTTTAACGAGATTAATACACTCTCCCTTTCTCCACAACCTGCTAACCACAGCCTATGAAATTGAAACCAAGGGGCAGGCTCACAGGAGGGGCTTACTGGGACCACTGCTGGTTGGGGAAACTCCACACTTCCAGCTTGGCACCCATTCAAAGGAGTAATTAGAGAGGACAGCTGAACATGCTCAGAATGCATGTCATGGCAAGCCAATGTGGTCATAGTACCCAGCCTAACATACCTGGTTGCAATCAACGACACTGCTGACTACTGCGTAACACGCTACGGCATAGCTGATACCCCCTACACTAGCGTAGAGAGTATATTGATCCAACGGCGCAAACAGTATACTAAATGACACGCAGATCAAAAACAGGCGAAATTAAATACTGACAACATTAACAGCTGAGTTAACGCCAAACTGCACGGCATCATTATCATAGTGCATAAAACAATTGTTTGCAAGCCTACCTTTCTGAAGCTGGTTGCTGTCACGCCCGTGCACATGGTGCAAGACGTACGCCCCCTCCAGGAAAAACCAGTGCACTTTGGTCTCAGCATTCACCTAGATATTCAGCAAGGCAATTGCAAGGAGTAAAAGAGTGAGTGTTGATGGATAAATCCTCGCCTAATAATTGAAACAATCAACTCTTGTCAAGTGATACCATCACTGGGTTTACATAGCACAACTATGATAACAAATCTCCTATCTGTCCGACAGTGCGTACCATAATCCCTGTAGGATCACATTCGGGGGAGTGGCGGCCTGTGGAGATACCCAACCTCACGTCGAAAGCAGCAGGACCCGCGTCATCTTTACTATAAACTCGCGCCATGGCCCGCAACTTGCAATCGTCGTTTGACTTCGTGCGCACGCGTCCTTCACTTGCAGTGCAGTGACCGATTCCTCCGACCGCCGGTTAAATGCAAACTTCAAAACGCCACGCTTGACTATGCAGCTAGCTCTTCACAGTGCATTCAGCGTTCAAGATATGGAAACTCTATAACTAGTACTCGACGTAAATAGTAATGTGTTTATTAGCGCATTCACGAGTAGTGACGCGCTTGTTCGGCAGCCATAGCTAGTCTAGTAATATCAAATTTCATTGCACTAAATCTAATTGTTTAACACGGGGGTGTGGCCGTACAAAGTACAGCGATGCAGGGTTCTCACGCGTTGATGAGTGACCTAGCTGGTACAGTCTAGTCCATTGCTTATTCAGTAAAGCCTTGCTGGGAAACTCCCCCTATTCTAGGTCACATACCATATCAATTCCCTGTCAAATTCCAGGCAACTTTAATTTTGTGCACATAATCTTGTCAATTTCAACTCACAAATCCAAACATATTCCTCCACACATGAAAGTCCACATAATTATTATAGTCATAAACAAACTAGCCTAGCCTAATAAGGCCACTTCTAGCCTCGTTCCCAGGCCCGAGAGAGGGCCTGGGAACGAGGCTAGGCCACTCCAAAATGCCGCTGCGTCTCACCATTCACCAACCTACTTCTGCATGAGGACTTCCGACCACTTCAATATCTCAATGCTCACTTGAGTATATATTAAACTGTCAAAACTTTCTAGTCAGGCTGTTTCACACTTGCCTGGTGGTGTAAGTGAATGACCACCCATCCGCATCCTCAGAGAGCGAAGGGAAACAACGAATCAAGCCTTAAGGTTATTGGGTACCCGTTGACTTGAAGTAAAATCTGAGAGTGTTCGCTCAGCCAATGTGCTTGTATAGCCAACCCACCCAGGCCCGTAACCCCATCCGCAGGGGACTCCACACATTGAGGATTTAAAATTCCGAGTCACAATTGGTTTGTCAAAGCATTAATTTCTCTCTCTCCCATCAATAAAAATCTGATTAGCATTATTTGGGCAGATTTTCAGCCATTTTGTGTGCTAATTTACTTATCCACGCATGTGACATCTTTTTGTCTACAAAAAGAGGTGGAAATAGGCACTGCTAATAAAATATATCTAATCTGAGAGCTAGTTTTGGGGAAGACAGAGTAGTCTGTTTCTCGAAGTGAGTCATTGCCTCACCCCCATTTTCCAAGTGTACTTTGGTCTCTAGCCAGAGATGTTCGGCGAAAAACTATAGCAGTTGCTCTCGGCATTCATGTCTTCTAGCTGTGTTCTTGAAAGCGCATTCCGCACACAACAAGAAAAGCTAGGTTAGTCGCATGTGCTCAGAATCTGCATGTATACCAGGGTACGTGTCTGTGGGAGGGGCCAATGTGTCCAGGTAGCCACACCTCAGCAGTCTTTCAATGAGTACAACCAGTGAATAGGGAACACATGTAGTGCCTAGCCTCGTTCCCAGGCCCCGCCTAGCTTTTCGTCGCTTACAGTACGGAAAAACGGGACACTGGACATCCTGATAATAGTTATCATAAGACATATCGCCAATCATACCAGTTTATTTATAGAAGTACTCATAAACACAGCATGCAAATTAAAATTGAACTTGCCAGGTTGTAGAATCAATAACAGAAGTATAGAATTTCATCCTAGGACTGCACTCCTTAGATGATACAAACACTTTAATTCCTATTAAATTCATAGTCACTCCTCCAACTGGTCAACTCCAATAACAGTATTGATATCCTGCAACGGATGGTCATTAGGTTGGTACCTACTTGGTGTTGCAAGACACCACCTACCCCAACTTAAGCCCTGACCTTTGTCCAACATTATGTTCCCCACACAATCTAGTCTCGGTCCCAGACCCAACCAACCCCAGCACGGATCGCTTTTAGTATAAACGGTCTGGGAACGAGACTACACACAATCATATATGTAGTATATGTAGTATGACTAGGAGGGCTCAAACACAGCACCTTCTCATAGGAGCTGTAACCGCCCATACAGTTGTCACAAAGCTCTTGTCCTCAGGGAATAATTTGACCTATTGGACTGTTACGGTTCCATTAGATGTGCAAGGTTAATCGCTATGCTCATGCAAGGTTAGCACAGGACTTATGCGGATTTACGCCATCTGATTCTGGTAACTCCTACCTTTGTACAGGAATAAGGCTAGATATTGCTCACAAAAAATTATTCACTTGATCATCCCCATTAATAAACTTTTGTTGCACAACAAATGTTACGTAGCTGGCTCATCCAGGCATGCAGCTATACGGATAGTTTACTACCAGAAACAGAAATGCTCATTCATCCGATCGAAGTACGTTATCTGAAGTTAGTGAACTACGTACTGTGACTACAACTGATTCACCTCGCTATCAGAAAGGTCTTGCACCAACATCAGTTGCTGTACACTGTGATACTATATCACCCCTTTATTCCAGTGGCTTTGTCATGCAGGATCACCAACTGAGTATCAAACTACTAGTGGCTCTTAGCAGGAACGCATCGAGCTGGCATAACCTTCGGCGGCTCAATGCGCTCCTGCTCCTAGTGATCGAGTCAGGATCACCCACCTGAGTATCATACTCCTAGTGGCATGTCAGGATCACCCACGTGAGTATCATACTCCTGAGTTTAATAGAGCAGGTCTGATCCTGGACAAACCCAAATGTTGCACCACCTGAGATTCTACATGACGTGCGTACGTGTGTAATCGTACATCCTTTAAATAGTCCATAACTAGAAGGCTATGAGGTCACAGATAGCTTAATGGAAAGGCAGCTAACTTGCAAGGATCTTGCTCGGATTCATCTCAACTTGATCTTTGGGTTCTGGGAACGTCCGAGGACCTGCAAGCTAAGGAAAATGACATTCCCTGTAAACCTAAGAACACGATCGAGCTGAGGTTCAGGTTATTTTAGGGCCAGATCATAAGAAATCATGATGTGCACACACATTCTGCAAAAGTACTGGTCCCCCAGTTACCAATTACCATCATAGTCTCGGAACCAGACCCCTCACGCGGGGGAGGAGGAAAGGGTCTGGGCACCATCTTACATTCGAGTTGTCCCCAGGTCGGAATGTTGACCTACCGAATCAGAAGCGTTGATTGCAAATGAAGTCAGGGAAATGATTTTTCTCCAGGCTTTCCGTGTCGCCAGCGACTAGACACGGCAAATCGCTGCGCCGTACCGCGTTTACCCACGAGTGTCTGACAAAAGTCAAGGAGAGCAACGAGCAGATCAACTGAGATTGTACGCGTGGTATCGCAGTTGATCGCTAATTACCACGCATAATTGCATTCCGTGAGGACAACTTGAATGTAGGCACGTGCCCAGACACTTTCCTCCTCCCCCACACAAAGGGTCTGGTTCCAAGACTATACCATCATTGCTGCTGTTGATTGATACTCTACCTTGGTTGTCTAAAAGATGCTGAAATCATGTTCTCCAATATGGGCAAACTGGATTGGTAGCCAGGCAGGTTCTAGGGCCATGGGTTCATCATGTGTGGACACTGAACTAGGGACAGGAGTCACTGCATATAGCCTCCAAGACTATGGGAGAGCTCCCTACTGGGAGTTTGTGTAATTGTATCTATTGTATAAAGTGTGTGAGTATGTAGGAGGATACCTATATGAAAACCTACCTCCTTGCACACTGTAAGCTTCTCGTTCCCAGGCTACAACTTGTCTGGGAGCGAGGCAACTTAAAGACTACGCCCATAAACGACTTTTGCATGACGTCATACTTGAATGTCCAACATGTCTGGCCTGTCTCGCCTGCTGGCTGTATGTCCACGAAGAAGGTATGCATGCCTGCAGGTGTTTAATACAGAAACTACTCTATCACGTTAATTTTAGACCGAACCTGTCGTTTTCCAACTGAAGTGCATCTTTCTTTTAGCCTCTGGCATGTCTGGTATATGCCTGCTGGGGTGATGGAGTATCTTAGGAATTAAAGCCATTCCCTCTTCTTTTTCACTAGTGCTGGCAGACGATGCTCTGTCTTGTTGCAACATTTGAAGGGTCAAAGTTCAGTCAGTCAGCAGGGAGGCTTGGTGAGTAACACTGTGCTGTGTCTTGTTGCAACATTTAGGGTCAAAGTTCAGTCAGTAGGGAGGGTTGGTGAGTAACACTGTCACAACGTAATAGCACTTTCTGGGACTTGTGTAATGCCTGTTAGCCAAAACTAAGAGCTGGTTGCATTCGCCACTCCTCCCCACACCTGGCCTAGCTTGGAGAGTTGACAGTAACTTTAGACCCAGCCTCATTCCCAGACCCGAGATCATCTTTATCCCTGAGAGTGAGCCCTCTTTCATCTTAAAAGTTATTCAGATGGCGTCATAGCCGTAAATCTCCAGTGTCAAAAGACTGTGCGTTCAGTATTGGGATTGCAGTAATGTGAGCAGCTGCATAGATGTATTCCAAGTATGTTAACACTTGTTGTCAAGTGGTTAGCATACCTGCCAAGTACCTACGCAAAACAGACAAACTCCATTGCTTGTATTTTGCCACTCTACGTAAATGGCTGCCTGCATCATGTGTACTTACGTAACTGCCTAAACTCTATTCAGTTAGCTACCACTGGCTGAAATACATAGCTACCTATAATTATAACTTGGAATTCACCCTGCACTTTGTGATGTTAACCACAACAGAAATGTGTTTTGTAAACTCTCCCACAAGTTGCATAGATCAGTTTTGTAAACTCACATGCCACTGTAGAGCAGAAAAGAGGTGGAATGATATGGAAAGGCCAGTGAAGATCATTTCCGGCATAATTATATTACAGGGAACTGTCGTTCAAGAGGAAGGATATGCAATCTTGCACCAATGTTCCGTTGAACAAATGCTGTTACTATGAATTCAGACGCTGCCTGCACACCAAAGACATTCCACAGTTCTCAGGCTACCTACCTACACAATTAATTATATTATACTCCAGTCGCATGGCGAGCAGAATGTTATGGCCATTACAAACAGTTTTGCTTTTATCTTCACCTGGAATTGTAACTGTCTGGAAAATGTTAATACTTTTGCTGTTCAGCATCCATATTCAGAGCCTCAAATGCAGTCTTGTGGTTCTAACCAGATACATTAGAGTATCTACTGTACTTAATGATCCTCATTCTTCCATATTCAGAGGATGGCATCGAGTGCTGTGAAGAATGAGGTGAGTGGAGACATTTTTACTTGATCGTTGTACTAGAGACTACTGGAGTTTACTAGAGTTCGAGGGGCAACAACACTCCTGGTAGCCATGTTGCAACCCCGGTTGTGACTCGCCGTAGCGCAAGCTGAGTATTGCAATTTGTTCCAATTAACGCACATGCCACGTAGCAACCACGCTCAGTCGATCGCGGGCAAGGTGACCAAAAGGAAGACAAGACAGCACTCACAACTTAGCCAGCACGGTGAGTTTCGGAATGTAAGCATCAGTGAACGACAGTGATCACGGCCGTGAGGTCAGAATCTTCGTGTGCCTTTCCTAAGAATGGTTCTGCCACCGGAAGTCGAAAAGAGCGCTCGAGCAATGGCAGCCAACGGCGAGACAAAGCACTCATATCTCCTCCACCAAGGTGAATTTCAGCACCAACTTCTTTTTTTGCATTCAGGTCAGTGCTTGATAGCGATCACGGTGGTGTAGTCAGAATCTCTGTAGGCCAATCTTGACTTGACTTGACTTGACTACCCTTGAGGGGTTTACCACGATGGTGGTTAACGATGGCCTGGAGAAGGCAGAGCCTATGAACCCAGGTCCCCCGGGACCGACGGCTTTACATCCCCTCCGAAGGATGCGGTGTGGCACAATTTTTCCCCTACCAGGAGTGTAATATACTAGAGATTACTAGGAGATTACTAGAGTTTACTACCGGTTGCTGGAGATTAATCATAGCACATTCCAGTAATAACACGGATGCTAATCACACAGGACCAGACTATAGTTCACAGCCAAAAACTGGCACATTTTGGAAACCATTTTCTACCAGCTATGGCAGCACTCCTGTTCTGTAGGGTGACTGATGTACCATTTCTGCCAAAAATGAATTAACAAACCAAAATGGCGGAAACAGCACTCCTGGTGAGCAACAGCACACCAAAGATACGTTGCGTAGTGAAGCCAGCAAAGATCAAGTCTTGTCTACGTGTAAACTTGCTGCCACTTTTGTTATCAGCATGAATGGAGCATTCCAATGATGTCCATTTTGCTGTCGGTTCAATTTTGACCCTGGATTATAGCCTTTGGTCGAATGCGATTTTTGTCAAAAATGTGACCAACATTGAAAGGCATATTTATCACACAACGTGAAGGTTATTCAATACCAAGCTTCACATGGTCTTTCTTTAACTCTTTGCACGCGGGATATGCACTTATGAATAATTAATAAGTTAGAAAAAAAAACAAAATGGAAGATAAAATAAGAGTTCCTCTTTCTGGATTACGCCAAATCGCCGTACTAACCTTCGCTAACGCATACAGGTGTTTAAAAGCTAACCGTTCAAAATCGCCGTAGGGCCGCTATACTGGCCCGCCGCGTGCAAAGAGTTAAACAATGGATATATATGGAGTAGGAATTATGCCAGCTATGTATACGTATACTAGCTATGCTAAGTAAGTATCTTGCATTGGGCTAGGCAGGAGATATGAAGCTGGGATTTGAACCATTGTGATCAGCATGAATGGAGCATCACAACGATGTCCGTTTTGAATTTTGACCCAAAATCATGATAAACCATGTTATATCCTTTGGCCGGCTGACAAAATAATATGTGACTGAGATTAAAAATCATTTTAAGGACTTAATTTGAAAGCTCCCTTAATGCTGACCACAACAGCACCATTCCCAGCTTCATATCTCATTCACATATCCATACCTAGTGCAACGCTCTCTTCCGAGTCTATTCCCAATACCAATTTGGTTCATTGGTCCATTTTTGGCCGAAATTGCACATCAGTCACCTTATAGAACAGGAGTGCCAAAATGGAAGTGTGCCATAATTGGTTTCCAAAACATGTGCCAAATTTGCCGCAAAACATACCTCCAATAGTGACTGTGTGATTGTAAGGGGGGGGGGACTTTGAACAGCAATACCTTCAGCTCAATGCCTGTACTCAACACATGAACATGTTTTTAGCCTCCCATTTGGAAGCTTGAACGTCATATTTGCATCACCTTTAGAGAATTTGGATATGCTCACGTGAGTAGCTTGTATTAGTTGCTCCTTGTGTGTTTCAATTCACTCCTGCTGGTTACATTTCTGTGTACACACAATGTCACACATGCAGGAGGAGGTATTGTTCACTACTGTTGGAGAGAGGGAGCAGGGAGGTTGCTACCGACTGATAACCCTGAATCGTCCCAAAGCTCTCAATGCCCTCAACTACAACATGATCAAACTCATCACCGCAGACATGAAGGTGGGTGCACTGTAAAAGACTATAGGGTTGTTATAACTGAGCTTGGTTACCTCAGTTGCAAATAAGTGGACCCTTTTATGACCAGCATTCATGCATTACACATTGTAAGCTTTTATTGGACACTTTGGTAACAAGCAGATACACATTTAACGAACACTTTGAACAAGCAGGCACATTGTATGCAGATTGTAAGCTTTATGGGAACAAGGTATGAATCCCAAGCAGGAGTGCCATGACCTTGATCCAGATCACTCTTGAGCTGCATGGGATAGCATTTTAGAATGCCAATTGGAACTGCAACTGGGTCAGTTAAAACAACCTTAGTCTTTTTACCAGCATGCTATTATTGCAGATGAGTTTCTGAGTTCCTGCAAGGTTTGATACCGTAAGCGCACCTCAGTGACCTCACTATCATGTGCATTGTGTTTATTAAGTGCGTACATTCTTCCTGGCACGTGGCATGATCATTTATTTACCGCATGAGTACAAAGTGTGTACTAGTTCTGATTGTATCGGTGTATAGTTATGTCAGAACTGTAGCCTCAATGACCCAAGAAGCACTACATGGTTCGCCAAAACTGTAGCAACCTCTCGTCAATCATTCATTTCTTCTCACTTCTTGGCTACCAACGAAAAATCTCTGCCGTGTTGTTGAGTCCACATCTCCTTGAAGACATGACGGCTACTTGTTGTAGGAGGATGGCATGTTTGAATCCTACTCTGGTGCTCGCCGTCTCGAACAGGCAGTTGCTGTATGCATTGTATACCATAGGCGCTCTAATTATGCGTCCTTTCTAATTCTGTGTCAAAATTCAATTTCTCAAACCGACAATAATGCGTCGCACTCCGGCCGGGGGACTAATTTGCGTAATGCGATTATAACGGCAGCATGGCAGCTAGCTCGAAGAGCACACAGTATAGCAGTACAGTTGAACAGCGAAGAGGGTGCATCACATCACTGCCTGTGAACGTTGATGTATAAAGACGCAGTTGCGATATGGCTGGGCCGTTTAGGCAGCGACAGTCCGACAACCGGGAACAAACACAACTGCTATGCAATAGCCTTGTCTACACTCATCTGACTTTAGTACCTAGTGAGGTGTTTTCTAATCATGCGTCGAAGTTCGTCGCCGTTTGGCTGACCGAATTTCTATTGTTGCGTTGCATTTCATTTTTTGAGCGACATATAATTAGAGCGCCTACAGTACTTTTGTCTTCGTCGATCACAACCACACAAGTTGGTCACAGGCATATTTGCTTCCCACGTACACTCATAAGCGCATGCACTTATTGACTAGAGTTTACGGTAGCTGGTTAGCTGTTGGTGTCAACTTTGGTGTTTGGGTGGCGACAATGCTTCAGATGACTGTTGTCAAAGGGAATTCCTCCAGTTCCGAGCTCTGCACTCTCTCTCTAAAACATAGCCAGAGCTAGTTTTGACTGATATCTATATTCCTGACGGTTATTATGTTAGGTCTATTGGAGTAGTGAGCAACTGCTACCCACTGATAGTCCTCTTGACTGGTCACTTGATCATCTTATGTAATTGAAACAGTACAACATTTTGGTATAATAGTAGCTTAAAGATCATGCATCACAATGAAATATAATAACATACTAATTCACGGAACTGTATGTGTACACTGGAATTAAGCATCTTTCGTGATTGCCTGATTCCGTACTATCTTGTTGATGTGCAAGTTCACCTTCAACAGGTAGTATTGGCCTGTACTGATCAGGGTTAATCAGTCTACCTGGGAGTGAATCAGTGACCTGCGGTTCAGTATTCTGACCTCCAATTGCTTCAGGTTTGTAATCTTCACTGTAATGTACTTCACTAGTCTTCTTCCCCTCAGTGGATGGTATAGTATGTAAAGTATCAGTACAAGCTGTGGAATACTGATGAGAGTGAGGATCAAATATGGAATGATTGGTACATAAGAGCATAAGTGACACATGTGGCGATAGCATAAGAGCAGCAGTGCTGGAGAGAGTGTGAAGATAGTTAAGATCAGAATAGCAGCCACTGCATATGGAAGATGCTCCTTGCTGAAGTATACTTGATGTTTACATCAATATACAGAACCTTTGATTCTGCTACACCGTAGGAATTGTGTCTAGTGGTTCCGTGCAGCAGGTACAGAGACACATATAAGAATTTGGAATATGATAGCAACAAGAAGGTAGCAAAGACATCTATGATGGAGGTTTGTGAGTCCCAGCTCCTTCTAGCTGTAGCTCGAGTGAAGCATTTGTGAAAAGGTCTCCACAGCCACACTATTGGCCTGAAGTTCTGGTCATGAAGTTTGATGCATACATAAGTTATTGCAATAAGGAAGAGTGGGTAAACTGCGGATATGTAAGTATGTGCACTACAGGGTTGTTATAACTGAGCTTGGTTACCTCAGTTGCAATTTGAAAGCAGATCAAAGCAAGTATTATGTACCTGTTTTAGGAGATACTTTGTTAAAAAGCATGGTGACATTTGGCGATAAAGAAGTGGACCCTTTTTAGCCTCGTACCCAGTCCCACGCCCAGCTTTTCGTCGCTGCTTAGTACGTAATATGCAGCGACGAAAAGCTGGGCGTGGGACTGGGAACGAGGCTAGACCCTTTTATGACCGGCATTCAAGTGGCCTCTCATGCATTACACATTGTAAGCTTTATTGGACACTTTGGTAACAAGCAGAAACACTTGCACATTGTATGCAGATTGTAAGCTTTTAAGGGAACAAGGTATGAATCCCAAGCAAGAGTGCCGTGATTGAGCTGCATGGGATAGAATTTAAGAATGGAACTGGAACTAGGTTAACAACCCTAGTTTTTTTACAGTGTGAACATTTCTAATGTTTTCACTCACGCAAAATGGTGGAACAACATAGTGAAAAAATTCTAGATTCCAAATACCATAACCCGTAAAGAGAATCTTTGCCAGGATGTTTAGTGTATCTGTGTATGTAAGCAAAGCATGAAATGCCACAAGGTAGTTAGGTCAAAACTCACTGTTGCCCTCAAAAACAAGGATTTTGCTACTCTTAAGCTTTTCCCAAAAAATTTCCACACACACCAAATAAAACCAACTAAATCCAAGACACTTCCTAAAAGGTCAACCTACCCCCTGCAAAACTAGGTACGTATGCTTTTCCACGCTCACCTCTAGGTTACAGGGTTTTGACCACAAATCTACTCCCTCTCTCGAGCAACCAAGGCAGCCAAATTTGCCTAACACGAACGTGGGTGGGTCTATGATGCCAAAAGGTTGACTCTCTGTAGTACCTTGGCCAGGGAACTGTTGGATGCTGTTCACTTTCCAGGCTGCCCTTCAGGCACTTTCTTTTAAGTGTTGAAAGACTTCGAATCTTCAAAGTATCACACGGCCACATCAGAGTGCCGATTTGACACTTAAGAGGGCCCTAGCCACATCAAAGTGACATACCCTCCTTGTTGATTCTGGTTGCCAACGCTACGTATGTACAGAAAAGTGATACAGAAATGTTTTTTTCGGGGGAAATTTTTTGGGGTACATGCCACTGCGAATGCATGTCACTCAGTAATAACTAGTGACACTTGTGACTGATAGAGGAAGAGTTGGCAATCGAGTTGTGTGTGCATGGATTTACGTTTGTGATGACGTACAGGAAGTAGCTTGCCATGAGAGCATGCAGTAACATGAAGGACAGATATGCTGTAGCTGTGTGAAATGACTACCTATTCATATGTTAGTCTCGTACCCTTCCGCACATATTGAGGGTCTAGGGACGAGACTATTCATGCATAATTATACTGAACACATCAAAATTTTAATCACCCTCACAGAATGTTGCTGGTTTATAAGCCCGACACACGAGGGAGCGTAGTGCCCGAGGGGAGGGCTTATAAACCACATCCAGAGTGGGAGGGTGATTTAGCAGATTATCACTTGTTGCTAGGTGGTTGCGAAGATTATAGATATAGTCACACCTGATATAGCTGAATTAGGTCTTTCAAGGCATTTTAAAATCTTAGCAACCACCTACATAGCAATGGGCTATAAATAGTGCAATGAATGTATATTGTGCACGGCGTGTACCAGTATAACAGGCTCATTGTAATCTATGGTGCTACGCATGTATTAAATATTGGATTCGAAGTTAAGAAGAAAATGATGGATGTCGAACTATGACGTAGCTGCATGCGATTCTACTGCAGCAACACTTAACATGCTAACACCATATGTGTACACTGGAGATAATTATGCATTGTTCATGATCACCCGATTCCGTACTGTCTTGTTGATGTGCAAGTTCACCTTCAACAGGTAGTAGTGGCCTGTACTGATCAGGGTTAACCATTCTATCTGGGAGTGAATCAGTGACCTGCTGTTCAGTATTCTGACCTCTTGCATTGGTTTCAGGTTTGTAATCTTCACTGTAATGTACTTCACTAGTCTTCTTCCCCTCAGTGGATGGTATAGTACGTAAAGTATCAGTACAAGCTGTGGAATACTGATGAGTGTGAGGATCAAATATAGCAGTAGCAGATGTTCCTTGGTAGGTAACACGTACTGGTGCAAAGATCAGTATAGTGACAGTAATCCAAGCAAAGCGATCATGAGACTCTCCAGAACGTTCATGTAGTTTCTCTTGTAAGGTCTTGCAATGGCAATGAGCAAGGATGCAGCAATAGATATGACTGTACTTAACAGCCACCCCATTGCATAAGAACTGCGGTCTTCAATATCCCCAATTGTTGTTAATTTGGACTACCAAGTACAGTCCTGCCAAAGATCTGAAATCTTTGGTACCGTTTACTCCGTCTTTGTAGCATCCCTGGAACTTTACCCCAAAAATGTGTAGTGCTTGCCATCTTCTAAATCTACAGTAAGTTGAGCCCTTCCTAAAGAGTTTAGTTGGATAGCACAAAAGCAGCAGTGCTGGAGAGAGTATGAAGATAAGTAAGATCAGAATAGCAGCCACTGCATATGGAAGATGCTCCTTGCTGAAGTACTTGACTGTTGCATCCGAACGCATTAGAACCTTAGATTCAGCTACACCGTAGGAGTTGTATATAGTGGTTCCATGCAGCAGGTACAGGGACACAAATAAGAATTTTACATAGGATAGTGACAAGAATATAGCAAAGACATCAACGATTGAAGTTTTGGAATCCCAGCTCCTTCTAGCTTGAATGAAGCATTTGTGGAACGGTCTCCACAACCACACTATTGGCCTGAAGTTCCGGTCATGAAGTTTGATGCACACATAAGTTATTGCAATAAGACAGAGTGGGTAAATTGCAGGTATGTACTGTAATGTAAGTGAGTGAACAGTCTTAAGGTTAATTATCACTCACGCAAAATGGTGGAACAATGTGGCGGAAGAATTCTAGATTCCAAATACCATAACCCGTAAAAAGAATCTTAGTCAGGATATATGTGGTTCCTGTGTGGTCAAACATTGCATCTATTGATACACTTCTGTTGTATGAACTTGCTGTAATTTGGCTGTAGAGGAAGAATCTGTTCAGTGGTGCGGAAGTGACTCTGATCTGAAACACCAGAACAAGAAAGTAGAATGGTGTTGTTGGGACCAACTCCAATAGAAGGTAGAGTGCAATGCCATAGTGACTATGTCCTGTGCAGTTTTCACATGTATAGCCAGTGGAAACTACTGCAGGTCCAAATCCATCCAAACAGTCCCTGCAGAGTAAGCCTTTGAGATTCAGGGGACCACAGTCACATGAAATCGTTCAGGTTGGAAATATTAGTTGGCAACTTGAAATACAAATGATCGGCTGGATTGTGATGATTGCAGTAGATGGTACTCTCTAGGAATGTGTTTCCACTTGAGTCATCGTGTGTCATACAGTACCCCAATAGCAGATAGGATCTTTGAGCCAGCTGATCACACTTGACTGCAGTGTCTGTGCTGTTGATGCAAGTACAGCTGTGACAATGATCAGTTCCTGATGTGTTCTGCGGAGCAAACCAGGGTGGACAGGCTGTGGTGTCCATTACAAGGAGCTGTGTTTGCTGGTCTTTCATACCAGTAGTAGAGAACACCAGCATCACTCTTACCATAGACCCGGTAGAGTCTATATCATAGAATCGGTAGACTCTATATGTAGGGATACAACGGACACGCAATTGAAGCTAATACAAAAAAATCTTCCCAAATCTCTCCAAATCTCAAAAACAGGCGGCAAATAAGCCTTTATGACAACTTACTATTCGTCTTCGAGTGTTTTCCTGGCCCAGAAGACTCCCAGTGTCGTGAATAACCGTCGCGAAACCGCACCAAAAAGTCGCCAAACCGCCAAAATCGGTTTTCTTCTTCTTCTTCTTCTTTCTTCAGACGGGCTAGTTCAAATTAGTCTTGCGGGCCAGACGTTCACGGCGCGCGGAGGGGAGGGCGGCGCGTGGGAAGGGGGAAAAAAGAACGTCTGGTCACTATAGACAGGTTTCCGTGGCATGGAGGGATTCAAAAACGTGACCTCATAATGTCACGAGGAAGGAAGTGTCTGCACTGCCTTTCTTTGAAGCTTCGACGTCGGTGATCTGGTTGCGTGTTGTTCGTGCTGTTCGCTTGCAACTCTAAAGGCCATCTAACTCGCAAATCTGTTCTTGTTCTCATTTCAATCTGTGCAGATCATGTGTCAGCAATACGGAAGGTAAATGTAATTATTGAACGCTCTCCAATCTGATTGGTAGCGCCAACATTCCGTCGACGTCCACGAAAACCTGTCTGAAGTGACCAGACGTTCTTTTTCCCCTTTCCCGCACGCCGCCCTCCCCTCCGCGCGCCGCGAATGTCTCGCCCGCGAGACTAAGTTCAAATTTGGCTGACTCCCTCACGACGGTGTTTGCACAAAACGGCAGCATTTTACACTGAGCAGTGCACGACCCCATTGTTTTTTGGCTACTTCGAAGGTGCTTGAAACCGCCCACTCGATGACTATGGCTTCATGTGCGACACCATTTTCTTCGTAAGTGTGCATGCGTAGAGCAACTTTGAACTTTGAACTCAAAAATTGTATACTGTGTGCGGAGTGAATGCTATCAAGTATGCTGCTATAAAAATGAGGTAAACAAGTGTAAAAAACATTAAAAATGTATGGAGATGTAGGGATAACAGAACAGCAAAAAGTATGAAAACAAGCAGGGATGATGGCATAGAAGACTGGTCAATCACCAACTACCTGGACTTCAATGTATCCAAATGCAAGTATATGATCATTTCCAGAAGGAACTCCCCAACTCTCCCGCCAATTCAGTTGCATCTGCTCGGAGACCCTCTCCAAAGAGTGGAGTGCTACAAATACTTGGGCCTACTCATCTCCAGCAATATGTCATGGTCGACTCATATCACTGCAACTTGTTCTAAGGCCAAACAGATCCTCGGACTACTCTACAGACGCTTCTATGGCACTGCTAGCCCAGATACCCTGAAGCAATTGTACCTCAGTATGGTTCGGCCGCACCTTGATTATGCATGTCAAATCTGGGACCCTCACCTTGCTAAAGACAAGAAAAAACTGGAGGATGTGCAAAAATTTGGTTGTAGGCTGGCGTCTCACCAATGGGATTCTACCTACCAAGACCTACTTCAACTGTATGAACTACCATCCCTGGAGGAGCGCAGGCTGCACCTAAAACTTGGTCTAATGTTCAAGATCATTCACAACCTCTGTTACTATCCGGACACACCATCCTTTCGGGATAACGTTCATAGTAGAGCTGCCCATGCATTCCAATTTAGATTGCCTTTTGCTCATACTAACGCATACTATTTTTCTTACTTTCCTCACACAATGTCACTTTGGAATTCTTTGGATAACAAATGTGTTACCTCGAGTACCTATAGTTCATTTATGTATCATCTTAGAACTTAAAATATTCCTGCATTTTGTTGTTGGGTGCACACTCGATTAGTAGTACCTACTATTGTGTATCCGTTGCATTGCATAAAGTATTATAGACAAAAAAAAAAAAAAAAAAAAAAAAAGTATTGCTGCCCCTGTTACAAAGATCTTCAACATATCTATTTCAACTGGAACTTTCCCCACTAAATGGAAACTCTCCTCCATTGTACCTGTGCCCAAATGCTCTGATAAGGGCAATCCTAAAAACTATCGTCCTATATCATTGCTGCCCATACTGAGTAAGCTTCTTGAGAAACACATTTGCGGTCTTCTGGCAGATCACCTACAATCATCCGAACCCATCAATGAGTCCCAGTTTGGGTTTCAGCAGGGCAAATCGACCACAACTGCACTGCTGGAAACTACCCACAACTGGCTGAATCTCCTGGAGAGTGGAAGAGATGTGGGGGCAGTGTTTTTTGACTTCAAGAAAGCATTTGATTCTGTGCCTCACCGTGCACTGGTGGACAAACTTAAGCACATCAACTTGAACCCTGTACTCCTTCGCTGGATACTGAGCTACCTCTCTGGCAGGAGGCAACAGGTTGTTGTGAATGGAGAGACATCAGAACAGTTACCTGTCCTGTCAGGGGTTCCCCAGGGCTCTGTTATCGGTCCACTCTTGTTCTTGATATATATTGATGGAATCAAAACACTGCCCTTATCTGACAAAAGCCATCTAACACTCTATGCAGATGACATGTTACTCTACAGACCAATTACAAGTTTAACGGATTATGCATTGTTGCAACAGGACATCAATGGTATCTCAGACTGGGTTGGCAGAAACTACTTGCAATTTAATGTTGAGAAATGCAAGTTTATGCATATCACAAGAAAGACCAATTTTGTTCAACCCGATCTAATCCCAAACCTCTGTGGCAAGCCTCTGGAGAGAGTCACTACATACAAATATCTTGGCCTGCTGCTATCAAGTGACCTATCCTGGTCCCAGCATATCGACAACATATGTACTAAAGCCAGAAAACTCCTAGGCCTTATATACCGTCGTTTCTATCAATTCTCCACCCCCGAGAGTCTATTTCAGATGTACATCTCAATAGTTCGTCCCAACCTAGAATATGCCACTCAAGTCTGGAGCCCATATAAAATCGGCGAAGTTAACCTGATAGAGCGGGTCCAGAAGTTTGCCCTACGCATGTGTGCTAAAAGTTGGGATACTAGTTACCAGGAGCTGTTGCATTTGTTCTCCCAGCCGGATCTTCAGCAGAGGAGGCTTTACCTGGATTTGTGCACCATGTTTAGAGTAATAAATGGACTCTTTCATTTTCCGGACGATATTTTTGTGCCGCAAACCTCTAATATAAACACTCGCTCATCAAACTTTCAGACCTATATCTGTCCTTTTGCCCATACATGTTCCTATTTTAATTCATTTGTGCCTCGCACTATTCGTTCCTGGAATTTATTGCCCCCTTCTGTAACTAGTACCAATAGTCTCGTATCCTTTAAGTTAGGCCTTCGGGCACATTTGTATTAGCAACCTGCTATTTTGTGTCCATTGCTTAGATGCAAAAACTTTTATAGAAAAAAAAAAAAAACAAAAAAAAAAAACAGCAAAAAGTAAGAAAACAAACAGGGATGATGGCATAAACACGCTACATATTTTTCTCATTATACATGAATTATGTGGAAAGATATGTAAGATGGCTGAACTGTTTATCCCTGCTTGTTTTCTTACTTTCTTACCGAGGGGCAACCGCACTCCTGGTAGCCCCGGTTGCGACTCGCCGTAGCGAAGCTAAATATTGCAATTCGTTCCAATTAACGCACAGGCCACGTGGCAACCACGCTCAGTCGATCACGAGCAATGGCGACCAAAAGGACGACAAGACATTATTACAGCACTCACAACTTAGCCAGCACGGTGAGTTTTGGCATGTAAGCGTCAGTGAACGACAGCGATCACGGCCGTGTGGTCAGAGTCTTCGTGTACCTTTCGAAAGAACGGTACTGCCACCAGAAGTCGAAGAGAGCGCTCGAGCAATGGCGGCCAACGGCGAGACAAAAGCATTCATATCTCCACCACCAAGGTGAGTTTCAGCACAATTATTTTGATTTTGTGTCACTGCATCATAGCGATCACGACAGTGTAGTCAGAATCTTTGTAGGCCATTCCGAAGTAGTCAAACGTTTATTATATTATATTATATTACATTATGCGGCACAATTTTTCCTATACCAGGAGTGTAATTTTTGCTGTTCTGCTATCCCTACATCTCCGTACATTTCAATACACGTGTTAGAAGAACGATTAATACCTTCATCTTTTGTTGAGTACACGGTAGACTGATAGTGGCTCTAACGTATGTCTGTCGTCGGTGTACACCAACACTGATTTAGCAGCAGATTCTAAATAACTCCAGAATGGAACTTGTGCATGGTACTTCGTTTAGAAATACCCTTTCTGTGAATGCTTGTTGTTATGAAAACCTCAGTAAATTCCCCAACGAAAGGAGGGGACTGACAACATACCTCTTCCGTGGTTCTGTTGGCCGGCTTGTGGGATTTAGCTGTGCTCAAGAAGGCTGGTGACAGCATCTCTATATCTTGAGCCTTGTTTCACAGGGGCAACAATGCTGATTCCAGCAACGGACTATACATACATACATACAGCATGTAGCCTCGTTCCCAGGCCGTCTGCCAGTCGCGCGCATCGCATACGTGACCTTTGAACCCTTGTCAGATAGCTTTTGCCAGCTATCTGACAAGGGTTCAAAGGTCATGTATGCGATGCACGCGACTGGCAGACGGTCTGGGAACGAGGCTACTCCAACAGTGCAATGAATGTATAATGTGCAAGGCATGTACAGGTAATTGCATTAATGATGATAGGAACATTCTTTCAAAATAGAATAACGAATTCATTGTAATCTATGTTGCTATGCATGTATTAAATATTGAATTCAAAGTTCTGAAGAAATAGTAGTTGTTGAACTGTTACTTTGTAGCTATATATGATTCTACTGCAGCAACATGCTAATTCACAGAACTAGAACCATATGTGTACACTGGAGTTATGCATCGTTCATAATTGCCCGATTCTGTACTGTCTTGTTGATGTGCAAGTTCAGGATCACCTTCAACAGGTAGTAGTGGCCTGTACTCATCAGGGTTAACCAGTCTATCTGGGAGAGAATCAGTGACCTGCTGTTCAGTATTCTGACCTCCAATTGTGTTTGTTTTTAGGTTTGTAATCTTCCCTGTAATGTACTTCACTAGTCTTCTTCCCCTCAGTGGATGGTATAGTACGTAAAGTATCAGTACAAGCTGTGGAATACTGATGAGTGTGAGGATCAAATATGGCAGTAGCAGATTTGCCTCTGTAGGTAACAGATACTGGTATGCAAGGATCAGTAGTGACAGTAGTCCTATCAAAGCGAGCATGAGACTCTCCAGAACGTTCATGTAGTTTCTCTTGTAAGGTCTTGCAATGCCAATGAGCAAGGATGTAGCTAAACTTACGATTGCACGTAATAACCAGGCCAATGCCAAAGACTTGTGGGTTTCAGCATCTCCGGATGCTATTAGTACAATTCGGACCACGAGGTACAGTCCTGCCAAAGATCTGAAATCTGTAGTGCCATTTACTCCATCTTTGTAACATCCCTGGAACTTTTCAACAAAAACATGTAATGCTTGCCATCTTCTAAATCTGCAGTAACTAGTGCACTTCTTAAAGAGTTTAGTTGGATAGCATAAGAGCAGCAGTGCTGGAGAAAGTGTGAAGATAATTAAGATCAGAATAGCAGCCACTGCATATGGAAGATGCTCCTTGCTGAAGTACTTGACCGTTGCATCAACATACAGAACCTTGGATTCAGCTACTCCGTAGGAATTGTGTACAGTGGTTCCGTGCAGCAAGTACAGGGATACAAATAAGAATCTTGAATACGATAGCAATAAGAAGGTAGCAAAGACATCGACGATGGAAGCTTGTGAGTCCCAGCTCCTTCTAGCTCGAGTGAAGCACTTGTGGAAAGGTCTCCACAACCACACTATTGGCCTGAAGTTCCGGTCATGAAGTTTGATGCATACATAGGTTACTGCAATAAGGCAGAGTGGGTAAATTGCAGGTATGTATTGTAGCATAAGTGCATGGACATTCTTTAGCTTATCACTCACACAAAATGGTGGAACAACAGTGCGGAAAAAATCTAGATTCCAAATGCCATAACCCGTAAATGCAATCTTAGCCAGGATGTTGAATGTAGTTCCTGTGTAAGCAACCATTGCACGTATTGATACAATGTATTATCATACACCTACGTTTGAATAATGTACAGCAGTCAATGGGAAAGCCTGGTACGCAAGCGCAGTTGATAAAAACCCGTATTTTGTACAGTAGGTCACGTGAAAAATCCGTATTAGTACTGTTGGTCACGCGAGAGATCCGTATTATGTACAGTAAGTCACGTGCACTACAGCAAATCTGTGATAGTTTCGTGTCAGAGACTACCTGGACTAGCTAGTACTGACTACCTTTTGGGCTCCTGAAGAGGGCTGACTTACATCTCGATACTTCCGTAAGTCGAGGTTGAACTCGTTCGTATACTCGGGCATCCCGTTTGAAATGGACCGTACAACTGCCAGTCATCAGTGCAGCGTGGACCGACCGTACAGCTGCCGTGGCTCCGCCTTGGGCTTGGTACGCAGGCCTTCTCGTCCAAGCGTTTGAAGCTTGCCGTACTAACGCGAAGGGTGAACCAGAACTGAAAAATATTGCAAGCTATGGTAACGCGCATTCGCTACGTTCATTGGTAGAGGAACGTGCAATGAAATTCCAGGTTTGTATGATAAAATCAGTATCACCATAGTACCAAGCTATACCGGAAACATATCACTCGTTTGTCGCCTTCGGCATTGTTACTCGTGCTTCGCACTCGTAACAATACTACGGCAACAAACTCGTGATATTTTCCGGTATAGCTTGGTACTATGGTGATACTTATATAGTATGTGCTTACTACTGCTTGACTGAAGAGGACAAATCCGTTCAGTGGTGCGGAAGTGACTCTGATCTGAAACACCATAATGAGAATGTAGAAGAATCCCGTTATTGGAACCAATTCCAATAGAAGGTAGAGTGCAATGCCATAGTGACTATGTCCTGTGCAGTTTTCACAAGCATAGCCAGTGGAAACTACTGCAGGTCCAAACCCATCTAAGCAGTCCCTGCAGAGTAAACCTTTGCGGTTCAGGGGACCACACATGAAATGATTGAGGTGAGAGATATTAGTCGGCAATTCAAGATACAAATGATCAATTGGCTTTTGAAGGTTGAAGTAAGGGCACCTCCCCAGGAATGTGTTTCAACTTGAGTCATCATGTGTCATACAATACCCCAATAGCAGATAGGATCTTTGAGCCAGCTGATCACACTTGACTGCAGTGTCTGTGCTGTTGATGCAAGCACAGCTGTGACAATGATCAGTTCCTGATGTATTCTGCAGAGCAAACCAGGGTGGACAGGGAGTGGTGTCCATTGCAAGGAGCTGTGTTTCCTGATCTTTCATACCAGTAGTAGACAACACCAGCATCACTAGAACAATTAGTACCTTCATCTTTTGTTGAGTACGTACCTGTGCAGCAGGCTGATATCGAAATCTACGTATATCTCTCATAAGTAGAATGTGCGTATTGATTGAGCAGCAGTCTAAAATAATGAATCTGTGTTCATTTAGAGACACCCTTTCTGTGAATGCTTGTTACCTTCAAGAAATTCCCCAATGAAAGGAGGGAAGAACCAAAATACTTCTTCCATGGTTCTGTTGACTGGCTAGTAGGGTCCAGCTATGCTCAAGAAGGCTGATGATAACAAGCCTCACTTCACAGTGACAACAACACTATTTGTCAATTCCCAGCAAGTGACCAGTGAACGTCACTACCAGGTAGTGATATCTGTGGTAAGGGTCACACAAGCATGTATAGATTTCACTAACAGGTGGTGATGTTCACTAGTCAGTTAATACAGCATGTAGCCCACCACTGGAGATAGTTATAGGGAGAGGCAGTGGATGAAGAAGTCTAGGCAGCAGGGCAGAATGACACCATCTTTTTCTAGCCAGACAATGTGGTAGCGTGCTTGATGCTCATGCTATGATGTCATACACAGGTGGTATTATAAGTATAGATCTGTGTGCATGCATAATCAGCCTCACAGGCTCCAAAACTTCAGTGAGAAGTTTGAGCATAGCCTGCTTTCGTCTTTCCTCGAGTCGGTAGAGGTCAAAGGTCACGTACTGTTGAAAGATTACAGCACTTGTAACATTATGATTCTTTGTTGAAACTGAAGAAGCTTGTGAACATGATAACTTAGCATAAGTCAACAATTCCTGGAAACTACCTCATCATGCAATTCTCTCTGTACTTTTATTGGGGAAGTTTTGCATATGTCATGAAACTGTACAAATGAAAGACCTAAATTCCAGTAGGCTATGCAGTGAAAGGCCTACAAACTCCATCATATAAGCAGACCTTTTATATACAAATGGTACATTTAACGCAACCAAAGCTGCAAATGCAGATAGGAGTGCAGTACAGCAGTATTTTGTTCAATGCCTGTGGCTCTTGTCCCGGTTTGGTTTATCTTGCTACATGCAACAGAACCAGCACAAATTATTCTCGTACCCTTCTACATGACATTGTATTGAGAACAAGACTATTCGTACATATACTGAACACATCATATTTGCAGAAAATATAAATCACCCTCTCGGAATGTTGCTGGTTTATAAGCCTGACACCTGAGGGCATGTAGTGCCTGAGGGAGGGCTTATCCAGGGTGGGAGGGTGATTTACATAGCAGATTATCTCTTGTAGCTAGAAGGGTGATATATATTCCAACAGTGCAATGAATGTATATTATGCAAGACATGTACAAGTAATGATATAGAAATATTCATTTCTGATCATGAATGCAATAAGGCTGAGTGGATAAAATTAACTGCCGGTATGCAGCGTAACATAAGGGCTTAAGGTTGTCACTCGCACGAAATGGTGGAATATCAAGGTGAATCCACAAGTGAAGGAGCATTCTGATAAGTGAGTTTGCCTTACCTGTAGCACTAGCCTACCAGCAGTAGGGTTGCCACTTGAATGGAATTGATACCCAAATCCTAATTATGTCACATTTGTGACATGTCATCAGGGGATGGTACCCAAGGACTGAAAATAATAAGAACAGCTGCCTGTTTACACAGAACAATGATTGGTAACACATTTGCTTTACACCTCGAATCACATACATACTGGGCTATACTGAACCCTTTCAACACAGTATAAGATCTGAGAGCTCAATGCCTTAAGCTTCCTTGCATGGAAGGCTCTGGACCAGCCGCTGAGTTCTGAGGTCCAATGCAGTCATGCGCAAGGACATACCACACACAACACACAACATGCATACACACCTACGTACATGCATGCAAATCAAACACCCACTCATCCTTTGCACACACCTGCAGGCAGTTTTAGAGGACAGTTCCATCCACTGTGTGGTAATGCAAGGGGCAGGTGGAAAGGCGTACTGTGCAGGTGGTGACATTAGAGGTACATATGATGTGTAAAACGATCTTTCCTGTGATGATGTGAGGTCAATAAATGAATTTGTTTTGAGTGCGCAAAAGTTAGAATGCAAGCTGTTCCTTCATAATCCAGAAATGCAATCAAATTCAGCCTACAAGGCTTCCATGCATTTACAATCACAATGTACTTAGAGAATGGGCTAAAGTATATGAAAGCGTGTCTCATGCTGTGATAACTATATTGTGTGTTGAAAGCAACAGTCACCATTTGGATTCACCAGTCACAATGCTATGTATCTGAGTAATCTGATCAGTACCACAAATCTGATTAGGTACATTTTGACTGGTGAATCCAAATGTTGACCTTTGCTTTCAACACACAATAGTTAATGCAGCATGAGACGCACTACTGGCTTTTCGTTTCCACACAGCTGTGACCGAGGCAGGGAAAGCTGGAGACAGACTCTCTCAAGACTTCTTCAGGGGAGAATACAATCTGAACCACATGATTGGCAAGTGGGAACTCTATCCTCACACCCAGTCCATTCCTACATTGGATCTGACTGTGACTTGCAGTATGGTAGATGGAAATAGCCCGTAAAGGGGGCTAGAGAAGTTTCTTGAATGCCTTTAGTTTGTAGACATGTGTTGGGGATCTTGCTCTCTCTATGAGTTCCTACTGAGATTGAGTAGACTGTATTGAATGGTTCAGTGAGGAGACGTGTTCTTCACTTCTTGTATTGCAGGCACATATAAGAAGCCGTTTGTTGCACTGATCGATGGGATTACAATGGGAGGAGTAAGTTTTCATCTGCACTGAGCTAGAGCTATTTCACTACTGCATGCTGTTTGCTGTGGTACATTCTGTCAAGTGTGTTCATCATTGGCAGGGTGTGGGACTGTCAGTGCATGGACCGTTCCGAGTGGCTACTGAAAACACCCTCTTTGCCATGCCGGAAACATTCATTGGTAACTTGAGTTTATTGAGTGTCGGGGGATGCCTGCATGTAGACGGCCGGCACCACCACCGTCACAGACGACCCTCTGTGTTCAGCAACACTGGAAGCCTACAGTTCAGTCTTTTGATTGTAAGATATGACTCCCGTAATTGCAAACCATGCATGTCCATTTTATTGCAGGTTTGTATCCTGATGTGGGAGGGACTCACTTCCTTCCTCGACTGAGGGGAAGTTTAGGACTCTTCCTGGCCCTTACAGGTATGTATGTATGTATGCCTTGATGTACTTACAATGTAAATATGTAATCATACTGTTCCATCTACACAATTATACTGATGGATATTACAGTCATCAATAGAATTGCTATATAGGAGGATTTGTTTCTTTTTATGCTTGAGTGCACGTGCATGGGTGTGATAAAAGGCCATGCTACCCGAGGTGAATTAAACCCGTGAACTACTGACTAGCCTCAGTCCCAAGGCTAACTACCAACACGGAGTTCTGTAACTGACCTGTACCGTAAGGCATGAACATGCAGTCATAATATAGCTAAGGGCATAATAAATGTGTCTGGTATCTTCATCAACACTGCCTGAAAACAGGTGGAACAGTGAACTAGCTGTACTTCAGGTGATGTATTCACTTTGGGGTACTGAACGTGAATGGTCATATTTCTATACGCAACCATGGTACAATCCTCTCCATGCACACCCAACCATGGTACAATCCACTCTATGCATGGTATTAATACACTGTGTGAGGTCACAAGCTGATTGTAGTTGTGTTCCTCCAGGGCACAGGTTGAAAGGTAGAGACGTGTTGCATGCTGGAGTCGCCACTCACTTCATCACCAAAGACAAGGTAAGTGATTGTATCATCATCTGTGCTCATGGAGATAATAGAGCCGAACAAGTGATTGTGTTCCTTATTTAGATTAGCTCCTTGTATCCTTTCCGCTCCCCTATGAAGAGAGGAATGTAGCCCCTTGCCACACAGGGCTCGAACAGCATATTGTACATTTGTCTACAACAATGTAAACAAATGTAAACAGCAATACAATCAGCATGATCTGTTCATCAGTACTAATTCATATTTTGGTGAATGGAAGTATACCGTATGGCCGGAAAATTTGGCGGGAATTAAATTTGGCGGATTGGCTCTAAAAGGCTGTGAATTGCATTTGGCGGATTAAAATTTGGCGGATTTGGAAATTTGCAGATCGAGAATGACATCATACTAACCACACGGCCGCGTGGTCGCGGAGCGCTCGGTGGTTTACGTGAGATCTTGTGTCAGTAGGCTGCGATGGAGTCCGAGTTTGCGGTGGAGAGCTGTGTTCGAGGTACCATGTCTACGAAAAACCTCTGGGATGCGAGTGTAGGAGAGGAAATGCCGTGCGAGTGGTACGCAGTAGCAGTGATGCGAAGGAGCGCCATCGTCGGCCATGTACCCAGGAAGATATCGGCTGTTTGCTCGCTATTTCTGGCCGACCAGCTGCCTGCTCGCTATTTCTGGCAGATCAGAGACAGAGGTACTATAGTATTATGAGTGCTTGCGCGAGAGCTAGCTCGAGCTTCGCTACGAGACCCCGCCCACATCGTGTCATCACAAAATATTGGCAGAATTTAATTTGGCGGTGCGTTCATAATCCGCCAAACCGGCAAATTAAATTCCCCGCCAAATTTTCTGGCCATACGGTATACACACTGTTTCCAGTCAGGAAAATGTACGCAGTGTTCCAACCCGTGTCATGAACGTTAGGTTTTTGTACAGTTTCCAGATTTGACTCAGAGGCTTGCAGCTGTGTGTACTGAGAAGACAGTGGTCACAGACCCACTTGGTACCGTGAGGGGTGTCCTGGATATGTTCCACAAACAGGTTAATAGCAGGTGTGAGTGCCAAGGTTTTGTTGTCATAAACACAGTGCATTTGCAACACGTGGAACGCTTGCCTTTTGGTTACTTCTATACTGCTTGTCTCTTTCAGTGTCTAGATGTGGGTGCAAAAGAATTTAGCCTCGAGCCAAACATGGATGTCATCAATAGGTAGGACTGTAACACCAGCAGCAATACTTGAAACCTTATTAAATCACATACCTCAGGTTCTTGAATCAAGTGACTATCTTGCATAAGATGTCACTGAACAGCACTGCATACCACTGCCGGCCTTTCTGTAACTGTCCTTTTGATAGCTGTACAGTGAGTATAGTTTTACAAACACTTTGCACGCAGGAAATGCACTTAATAAGTTAGAGAACCCAAAGGAAAAAAAGAGTTCCTTCTTCGGGATTCGAATCCCTGATAGTCATAATGCAAAGCAGGTGCATATACGTAGGCATTTTAAACCTAAATTGCTATGGGGCCATTATAGTGCCCCACCGCACGCAGTGTTAACTGAGGCCGTTTAAAATGCTAACTGAGTGCCATTTTCCACCAGGTGCTTTAGCAAGGACAGTGTGGAGGGGATTCTGGCTGCTCTACAAGCTGAAGACAGTGAATGGGCCAACAAGTATCTCGAGGTTCGTGTAGCCCTGAAACCTGGCTGTTGGTTTCACAGTACACATTTGTAACATATGTTGACACTTTGTGTAGACTCGGTTTATGTGAACATCGAATTCACACATTGGTGTCATTGTGTGCCTTCCTTTTTCCCCATGCTCTCGATGGCACCTTCAGATTCTTAGTAAAACGGTAAGCAGACTGTATAACATGCATTAGCAATAATGCTGTACTTGTGTATACGTACCTTGCATGCATGGGCTAAATTAAGAGAAGCATTTCCATGGCTTGCTTCAGACATGAGGTGCCAGCAACCTTGGTCAGAATGGCAGGTGTGAGTTCAGCATGGGTAGTAGGTCAGAATGGCAGGTGTGAGTTCAGCATGGGTAGTCGGTCAGAATGGCAGGTGTGAGTTCAGCATGGGTAGTTGGTCAGACTTGCAAGTTTGTGGCACTGAAAAGCATTTCATCAGATTTGTAAGTTTCGTACCCAGATAGAAAGAGCATCAGTACAAGGCTACAAAGGAAATGCACATGTGACGCTTCTTGAGGCAGAATGCCAAAAGCAAGCAGCAAACGGTGGTACCTACAGAACAGCTACTGAGTGAGGATAGCTGCCGAGAGAGTGAGTGGAATACTCAACTAATCAGGCTAGTGGACAAATATCTGCTCAAAGACAACCGACCATGCACACTTCAGAAGGGAAGCTGACAACAACAAAGGAGCTGGATAGTAAAAGGAGACATTCAACTACCAGAAGGCAAATGCACCTTCCAACGCCCTGGTGATATGAAACGAATGGTTCCCCTGACAAATTCCCCATAACGTTATTATGACATTGGTAATGCATTTCTCCAAATGCTCACTCCCTCCACCTCTCTCCCCCAGTCCCCCACATCACTCAAAGTGACCCACCACCAACTGACAGAGGGGATGAAGCTCTCCTTCGCCGAGTGCTTCGTGATGGAATATCGTATGAGCCAGGCAGCCATGGTAGGAACTTCACTCTACGTATTTACATGCATGCGGATGTGAGTGCATATGGCTGCATGTGCTAAAACTTTGTCCTGGCCTGAGCCTACGCTGTCCCCTTCCAGTGTCTGTGTGCAACCACTAGATGGAAAACGCCTGGGTCAAAACTAGCCATGACCCTGCCTCAGCTAGAAGTAAACTACATATTATTTTTTAACTTGACAATGCACTCTCAGGAACCCTGTCATCTGCCCACACTTCTGCGGCTTTGCATGAGTGAGTTCTGTGTATCATTGCGAAGGGTCAACTCCCCCCCCCCCCCCCCCCCCCCCCCCCCCCCCCTTCTACTGAATGCTGGGCCATTATGTGCTACAGGAATTTGTACCAGAACTAAGCTTCTACATCTGCACTAGAGTTTCATGCATATCTTCCTAGAACACGTGCGCCTGACTTTCCCTGGCACTTGAGCTTACTCTGCTTGTGATCTGTACTGGCTTTTCCCTGCAGGAGGGCAAAGACTTCTATGAAGGCGTGAGAGCAGGTAGAGAATGCTGATTGTAATGATGTGCAGTGTAGATAAGTTAAACCTTAAGTCACACTACACTGTCTTAAACACACACACACACACACACAAGTCATACACACACACACACCACACACATGCATACACACACACACCACATACACGCACACACACACACGTGCACACACACGTACGCACACACACTAACACACTTGCACACATGCACACATCACACGCACACACACTAACACACACAATCTCTCTCTCTCTCTCTCTCTCTCTCTCTCTCTCTCTCTCTCTCTCTCTCTCTCTCTCTCTGTACATGCACATACAGTAATTGTTGAAAAGGATAACTCCCCAAGGTGGGACCCCCCCACTCTTGCTGAAGTGACACCTGCGATGGTGGCAAGGTACTTTGCTCCTTTAACCGGCCAGAGTGAACTGAAGCTAGACTAAGACAGAATGAATTAAAGTATGTGTTGGATTGGCGAAACAAGTTATGTTTTGTGCTTGATTGTTGAGTAAGATATAATCTTATAGTTATGTGTGCAAAGGGGAATTTTCAACAGCAAACTGATTGTCACGGCTCTGAATGCTCATGCATAATACACAAAGGGCTAGCAAGTAGACAATGCAAACAAACTCAAAAATTACACAGCACGCACAAAATTTCTACTGTAGATGTAGACAAACTTCATCAACGCGTCTTTCTACGTGCCATCACATACACATACAGTTAATAGGGTTAGGGTTACTTTTAGGGTTAAGATTGTAGGGTTAGGGTTAATTAGGGTTAGGGCTAATTAGGGTTAGGGCTAATTAGGGTGAGGGTAATTTAGGGTTAGGGCTAATTAGGGTTAGGGTACTGTCCCAGTACAGTACTACATATTGTCAATCGACTTTGACACCCCATGCACCCCCCAGCCCCACCCTCATGCACCCACCTCCATGCACCCACCCCCCATGCCCCACCCCCATGCACCCACCCTCATGCACCCACCCCCCATGCCCCACCCCCATGCACCCACCCCCCATGCACCCACCCCCCATGCCCCACCCCCATGCACCCACCCCCCATGCCCCACCCCCATGCACCCATCCCCCACCCCAGCCCCACCCCCATATGCTCCCCCCCCCCCCCCCTCCCATGCTCCCCCCCTCCCATGCTGCCCTCCTCCCCCCGGCGGTGAAAGATTCAGCAAGGGTAAGGTTAGGGTGAGGGCTCACCTCACCTTAACCTCACCCGAGCTAAACCTAACCCGAATGGCTTGAACACTCTTGGACTCGGTTTATATACTCGCAGAAGCCTGCCGGCAACGCGTGCGCTAGCAAACGCACGCTCCAGTAACGCTGTGATCTGATTGGTCGGCATCCGCAGTAAGTTCATATTTGGCGGGAAACGGCCTGTGCACGCGTTAACTGTCAACAGTGATGAGCGTGTTTCTGTCTCTGTCGTTTTTCGTCGGCCATTGGTCTCTGCGAGTCCTCTGCCATTGGCGCTGAGGCTCACCGTGGCTCTGTTGATGCCCTTGGACTGTACATGATTGTAGATTGTAGTTGACTCCCAGTGCTTTTGTCGTGTCGATCAGCATCGAACTAGCTACAAGCCGGGCATCAACAGAGGGAGCGCCCATTATGATAATGGCGCTCCCTCTGTTGATGCCCGGCGTGTAGTTCAACGTTGTTCCGTAGCAAGTGTGGGATGGTGCCCAGACCCCATGCCGCTTGGGAATAAGTTTGACAAGGCTTGGCATCTGGGAACGAGACCAAGGTTGTTGCTCTTAGTAGCCCATCTTGTCGGAGGTAAGTGAAGAGAGAGTGGGGAGGAGAGGGAGGGAATGTTAAGAAGGCGGGGGGATGTCAACTGTCCTGTACATGTATGCTTAGGGAGTTTATAAACCTGCAGAGATAGCCACTATGTCTATGGTCATGCTATAGCTAACTACTTATGAATCTAGTCAGCATTGTGGATGTGTTGTGACCCTAGAAAATAGTGACCTAGCTCTGCAGACCTCCAAGGAGATGAACTCAGGCATGCATATGAGGGACTATATTTAGTTTGTTAGGCTTGTTTGACTGGATTGCACAGTGTTTACTCCACTGCAAACTAGCTGTGGCTATAGTGTGGTGAATCTGCAGGCCTGGCTATGATTTTGAATTGGTGTCTGACCGTGACGATCTCCCAGACTTACAGTGCTGCTTCTCGTCATTCTTTAGAAGGAGAAGACAGAGGAAGAGTTGAGAGAGTTGGCAAATACTTTGGAGACGACATACTTGGATACAGAAGAGAGTGAGTGGTGTGTGGGAGGAGAGGAGAGAGGAGAACTAGCGGTGTAGGTAGTGAAGAGTGCATGCATGAGGCTCCTATTGAATACTAGTCTCGGAACCAGACCCGTTTTCACTGGGAGGAGGAAGGGTCTGGGCACATACCTACATTCGAGTTGTCCTGATGGAATTCAATTATGCATGGCGATGAACTGTGATACCACACATATGATCACAGTCTAACTGCTCATTGCTCCCCTTTGTCTAACACTCACGGGTAACGTGGCATGGCACAGTGATTTGCCATGCTTGTGACAGTGAAATCATTTCCATGATGCCATTTGCAAGCAACGCTTCTGATTCATCAGGTGAACATTCCGTCCTGGGGACAGCTCAAATGCCATTCCAGGCCATTCCTTCCTCCCCGTGTGGAGGGTCTGGTTCCAAGGCTAATTCAATACATAGCTCTTACTGAAGATTTCAAGTTGCTTGTCCAAGATCCATGTCAAATTTTTGGCACGTGCATGCGCACTGATGAGATAGTGCATGGTGTGCAACTTTGACATTTACATGGCGTAGGCATCTTGCTCGTAAACGAACACGCAATCACTCTAGAGGAGGTTGGACATGGTCATGTGACCTATGTGCATAGGCAAATTTATATGCTATACCGAATTGTGTTCTCGGTAGTGTTGACGAGTATCTTAACAAACTTGACATCATTCGAAAGCTCCAGTAGAGTACGTAGATTCCAAATATGCCATCAACCCGGGTCACTTAGGCTGTACAGCCTCTTGAAAGATTGGGCGCGCGGGATGGCAGAAAAGCCACACTCCTGGTATTCCAACTGGACAATCTGAAGCGACTTACAAAAGGTGAGAGCAACTAGGTGCCTGCATTGGGTATATCTTCAGTGTGCAGTTCAACACATTGTCTTTGCTCCACAAATAGTTCCAAATCAGAAGATATATTTCGTATGCACCGTCATACTGTAACCTTGTTGCCTGTAGAAGCGCTCTGGAGCAGAGGGTGACACTGGAGCAGAGGGTGACTCTGGAGCAGGCGGAGGCACTGGAGCAGGCGGAGGCATTGGAGTAGACGGAGGCACTGGAGCAGAGGGTGACACTGCAGCAGAGGGAGGCACTGGAACAGAGGGAGGCACTGGAGCAGAGGGAGGCACTGGAGCAGAGGGTGACTCTGAGCAGGCGGAGGCACTGGAACAGGCGGAGGCACTGGAGCAGGCGGAGGCACTGGAGCAGGCGGAGGCACTGGAGCAGGCGGAGGCACTGCAGCAGAGGGAGGCACTGGAACAGAGGGTGGCACTGGAGCAGAGGGAGACACTGGAGTAGACGGAGGCACTGGAGCAGAGGGAGACACTGGAGTAGACGGAGGCACTGGAACAGAGGGTGGCACTGGAGCAGAGGGTGAAAGACCATTTGAGAGGGTGACACTGGAGCAGAGGGAGGCACTGGAGCAGACGGAGGCACTGGAGCAGGCGGAGGCACTGGAGCAGGCGGAGGCACTGGAGCAGGCGGAGGCACTGGAGCGGAGGGGGCCACTGGAGCAGAGCTAGGGAGGCACTGGAGCAGGCGGAGCCACTGGAGCAGGTGGAAGCATTGGAGCAGAGGGAGGCACTGGAGCAGAGGGAGGCACTGGAGCAGGCGGAGGCACCGGAGCAGGCGGAGGCACTGGAGCAGAGGGAGGCTCAGGAGCAGAGGGAGCCACTGGAGCAGATCGAGGGTGGCACTGGAGCAGAGGGTGGCACTGGAGCAGATGGAGGCACTGGAGCAGAGGGAGCCACTGGAGCAGACGGAGGCACTGGAGCAGAGGGTGGCACTGGAGCAGAGGGAGGCACTGGAGCAGAGGGAGCCACTGGAACAGACGGAGGCACTGGAGCAGGCGAAGGCACTGGAGCAGAGGGAGCCACTGGAGCAGAGGGAGCCACTGGAGTAGAGGGAGTCACTGGAGCAGAGGGAGTAACTGGAGCAGACGGAGGCACTGGAGCAGAGGGAGCCACTAGAACAGACGGAGGCACTGGAGCAGAGGGAGGCACTGGAGCAGGCGGAGGCACTGGAGCAGGCGGAGGCACTGGAGCAGAGGCTGGCACTGGAGCAGAGGGTGGCACTGGAGCAGACGGAGGCACTGGAGCAGAGGGAGCCACTGGAGCAGAGGGAGCCACTGGAGCAGGCGGAGGCACTAGAGCAGATGGAGGCACTGGAGCAGGCGGAGGCACTGGAGCAGGCAGAGGCACTTAAGCAGATTGAGTCACTGGAGCAGACAGAGGCACTGGAGCAGGCGAAGGCACTGGAGCAGGCGGAGGCACTGGAGCAGACGGAAGCACTGGAGCAGACGGAGGCACTGGAGCAGACGGAGGCACTGGAGCAGACGGAAGCACTGGAGCAGAGGGAGGCACTGGAGCAGGCGGAGGCATTGGAGCAGAGGGAGGCACTGGAGCAAGGTCTTCAGGTATAAACCTGCAGAGTCATATCAAGGGAGGGAGGACCCGCAATGCCACATTGCTGGTATACTGAAAGTAGGACACATGACTTGCTTGCTTGTGGAGTTGCAGCTGTACATCTTACAACAAATAGACTGGTGTGACTTCTCGTGTAGCCTAATGATGAACTAAAGGAAACTGTCTGTTGTACCTCTGTGTGTGCATGTGTGTATATGTGCTTGTGATAGAGGGATGTGAGCACCCACACACACATCTCCACAATCGTTAGGTGGATGCAGCACTGGGTGTGGAAGAAATTGTGAAGTGGCTGATGGGTAGGATCCTGAGGATCAAGACGGAGAGTAGAAGAAAGAGATGGGTAGGTGGGTAGAGGCCTAGTGTAGTACTCAGCTGGCATATTTCCTACCCCATATATTCCATTAATTGTCTATAGAAAGACATGTTGTATCCAAGCATTTGAATGAGATCTGAAGCTTGGTATTTTGCCATTGTGATCAGCATGAAAAGAACCTTCAAGTGATGCGCTAATACTGACTTTCAATGTTGGTCACAAGTTTGACAAAAATCGCACTCAACCGAAGGCTATAATCCATGGGTTTTTTTAATGATTTTGGGTCAAAATTCAACCTACAGCAAAATGGACATCTTTGGAATGCTCCATTCATTCTGATCACAATGGTGCAAATCCCAGCTTCATATCTCATTCCTACCCCAAGATACGTAGGAAGCATGTTAGTCTGCTACAGTGTATGACTGCATGTACAGCCTCGTTCCCAGACCTTCTACACCACCATTTTTGATCGCTTACAGCATCCAGAAATACTGTAAGCCTAGGAATGAGGCTATGCATGCAGGATAGCCTCCACAACAAGCGGCAGCTAGTGTCCATGCATGTAGCAAACAAGACAAGACCTGGCTTCACTGTGTATCCTTGGTGTGCTGTCACCCAATTTTGGTTCATTGTTCCATTTTTGGCAGCAGTGGCACATCAGTCACCATACAGAGCAGGAGTGCTGTACCAATTTTGGCGTAATTGAAATGTCAAAATGTGCCAAAATGTTTTCCATAATGTGCCAGTTTTAGCATACCTGGAGGTGTGGGAATGAGGCTAGGTATGGTGTCAGCATCAACTTTACCTTCTGCTGGCAAAGTCATGCACAAACACATCATGTATAATATTATACATAAAGTAAGTCATGTTATGCACACAAACATCATGTACATAAAATACAGTCATCATGTACATGCATACCACAACTTCTCTGACCTGCTGGCTTGGAAGATCGACCTGATAAAGTAATTGCTAGTGAAATGCAGGACATTGGAGGGCGAGCCTGAGTGAAGTGCATGCACATGCATTCAGGATATGCATGGAGCAGTTGCGGTCACATGACTGTCATCAGAATGTGACTGGGCAATGAGCATAGTAGCACAGAAATTATGACACTAAACTAAACATACTCTCATGCACATCAGAGCAACTGTGATTAGTGTTAGTCTAGCAGGTATCTCACCGGCCACAGTGGTAGGTCTACAAGCTGTCTCCATCTTGGTTGTCGCCACCGAGGAGTCAGAATGTTCATGGTTCGCTTATTGATCTAGCCAATGAATAAGTTGGTTCACAAGTGGTCTCTGTCTTTGTTGTCACCATTGTCCATCAAACAGGTAGACGGTTCACTATTCCTTGCATTGACAGGTCGTTGAATTTGAATATACATTGTGCATGTGCAAGAGAAATCCGCTGATTTAAACTTATGGTAAGTGCAAGATCCAGGCGACCATTTACACGCACTGCACAATGAAGTCACGCTAGTGTGGGGCTTGCTCAGGCTCACCCCAGTTAATCAAAATGCTCTCCTCCCCCTTGTCCTTCCTTCATGCCACCTCCCTCCACCCCCTGTCTCTCTCCGTACAGGCGTGTTGTTTTGAAATCCATGGCATCCCCGACTTTGATAGCAAGGGAGGGTCTCGCTCTTTCCTGAAGAATGTGATGCTGGCATACACTGTCCGCCGGACTGTAGTGAGTGGTGTGTGTGTGTGTGTGTGTGTGGGGGGGGGGGGGGGGGGGGGGGGGGCTAAATGTGTGGCTGTAGCAGGAGCATGATACAATGTGTATTATTGTACGTAGACATCGGTGATATTCACTAGCAGTATGATGATGTAACTGTGATGTCATTGCATTATGTGAGTGATGATGTAACTGATGTCATTCCATTCTCTATTATGTGATGTAACTGTGATGTCATTGCATTCTGTAGATATGATGTCATTGCATACTCTAGTGTGTGTTCGACAGAAAAGGAGCGTGTGAAGGTATCTGTGTATGGAGACTGAAATTGCAGGGGGAGATTCTGGTAAGTTGGTCATCTTTGGATGTCACCTTGTAGTAAACCCCTTCCTACTCCTCTCCACCCTCTTCCTGTTCTGCTTTCTCCTTCCCTTCCTTTCCCCCTTCCCTCCTGACATGGGGAGGCGGGAGGGAGATATGCCCTTACACATAGGATACGTGACCATGCAGAAATTGTCCGGTGTCTGATGTTATACATGTAGATCGATGTATCTACCTTCCCTCCAACCCCAACAGATCTCCGAGTGCAGCTACAAGGTTCAACAATCAAGTTCTCGACGTTGGTTGGCCTGACCACCTGGCACCTTCGCTGGAGAAACTCAGCAGGTGACCATTCTCCCCCTCCCTTCCTCCCCCTCTCCTCCTCCCCCCTCCCCCCCTCCCTCCCTCCCTCCCACACATTCATTCCTATACGTAACTTCCCCCCCCCCCCCCCCCCCCCCCCCACACACACACACACACACACTCACACGCCTACTGTAGTCTGTGCAAGTCCATCAAGTTGTAGCTGGACTCTGAACCCAGCATGTTGCCGTGGTGCGCTGCTAAGGGGGAAGGGAAGGACAGGGTGTGTCATCGTGCCAGAGGTACAGTAGGACCCATCCACACATTGCACACTCATAGGCACACTCACTCATACATCCCTCGTGTTGAGACCCAATTGATGCTTTCATTCTGCATCATTAATTCCTGCATTAGTTGCGGAAGTGCATGCCTTTGGAGCATACACATTTCGAAAATGTGGGATGTGCATATCATGGGTGCTTTTCAATTATTTGTTGCAGTACTAATGACAAACATATGCAAACACTCACTTACACACACACTCATGCACACACACACACACA
>OZ007516.1:7404381-7622429 GCA_963931865.1 Axinella damicornis | reverse complement strand
CCGTGCATTTGGCCCCATTTCATGAATGACACACACACTCACACACACACACACACACACACACACACACACACACACACACACACACACACACATGCACACTCATGCACACATGCACTCACACACACACACACACACACACACACACACACACACACACACACACACATGCACACATGCACACACTCACTCATATATACACAGCCATGAAATGTTTCTAGGACAAAAAGTTTGGTGGAGTGACACAGCCTTCCCAGTGGAAATACGTCCATTGCTTCTCTGACCAGGATGATCGACCTTCAATCCCCGTGAGCATGTGGAATGTGGAGGGGAGGGAGAGGAGAGAGGGGGGGAGAGGAGGGAGGGGGAAGGGAGGGGGGAGAGAGGGAGGGAGGGAAGGGGGAGGGAGGGGGAGGGAGGGAGGGGGAGGGAGGGAGGGAGGGAGGGGGAGGAAGGGGGAGGGAGCGGAAGGGGGGAGTATGTCCACGACTTCTCTGACCTGCTGGCTGTGCAGATCGACCTGATAAAGTAGTTGTTAATAGAAATGAATTCCTCTCCTCCCTCTTGTCCCTCCTCCTTCATACCTCCTCCCTCCCTTCCCTCCGTACAGGTTTGTTGTTTTGAATCATGCCATGGCATCATCCATGGCATCCCCAACTTTGATGGCAAGGGAGGGTGTTGCCCTTTCCTGAAGGTCTACAAGAGCATGAAGCTGGCACACACCTCCGGACTGTAGTGATTGGTGTGTGTGTCAGCAGAGAGAGGGTTAAATTGATTTTGCTGTGTGGCATGATTAATGGATGACTATAGCAGGAGTAGCCACGTTCCCAGTCCAACGTCCAGCTTTTCGTCACTTGCAGTATGGTAAAGCGGGGAGGGAGGGCCTGGTACATTTCCTCACGTGAGTGACGTCAAGGGTAGAAAGACGGTAAATGAACGTTGGCGTACTGGGTCTCAGAACTGCAAGAAGAGCGAAGGTACCAGGTAACAAACCACATGTATCTAGCTAGCGGGGGACGACTGTCATACTCACCCGAGCGTTGACCATGTAGATGGTTGAATAACACGCAAAATGTAGTGTCTGAAAATTTTGCCATTTGTCGATTATGTCATGCTCATGTGAGGAAATGTGGCAGGCTCTCCCCGCTTTACTGTACTGCAAAGTGACGAAAAGCTGGGCGTAGGACTGGGAACGAGGCTATAGCAGGGCATAATGCAACTAGCGGTATAATGATGTAACTGTGATGTCATTTCATTATGTGAGTGATGATGTAACTGATGTTATTGCACATTCACTACTGTGTGATGTCATTGCATTCTGTAGACCGACGATGTAACTATGATGTCATCTCTTGTGTGTGTTCAACAGAGAAGGGGCGTGTCGAGATATCTTTGTATGGAGGATTGAAATTGCAAGGGGAGACTGGTAAGTAGGTTATCTTTGTAGGTCACCATGTAGTTCACAGCTCCTCCCCTTCCTCCTCCTTCCCACCCTCTTCCTCTCCCGCTTTATCCTTCCTCTACTGTCACCCTTTCCTCGTGACATGAGAGGAGGGAGGGAGGGAGGGAGGCAGGGGAGGGAGTGAGGGAGGGAGGGAGAAAGGGGAGGGAGGGAGGGAGGGAGGGAGGGAGGGAGGGAGGGAGAAAGTGGAGGGAGGAAGAGAGGGAGGGAGGGAGGGGTGAGAGGAATTACACAGCCTTCAGTTCCCAGGGTTAATTAACATCGTCAAGCAAGGGCTCTATACCCTTTACTTCCCTCCATTTACTGTCAATGTCTGCACATGTAGTCAGGTGCCCTCAAGCAGTCCAGATATTCTACAACACACACATACACACAAACACACATACACACAAACACACATACACACACACACACACACACACACACACACACACACACAAACACACATACACACAAACACACATACACACAAACACACACGCCCACATACACACACACACACAAATGGTTTCAAAACTCTGAACACAATGCATTGCAGTAGCTATACATCAGCTCCTCCATCAATCCTTTCTGTAGCCTCTGGAGAGTTCAGGAGAGATAGCCCAGCAGACATCAGCCCAGTCCCAGGCACCCAAGGGAAATCCTCCCCTCACCCGGAGAAAAATTACAAAGTGAGTCAGAGCTAGGAAATAGTGAAGAGACATACATAGTGGACCACGTGTAGTACAGGCCTCAATGGAATAATGTACTCCAGAGTTTGTGTGACAAAACCAGCTGTAGCTGGTATGGCAACCAGCAATAGATCTATTTTTGGTCCGCCCACTGATCAGTGTAGTGGTGTAAATGAACTGCCTTGGAATAGGGATGGAACAGTCTCGATCATGAGGCTGGAGTGAGTGAAGCTTAGCCTCGTTCCCAGTCCCACGCCCAGCTTTTCGTCGCTTGCAGTACTGCAAGCGACGAAAAGCTGGGCGTGGGACTGGGTACGAGGCTAAGTGAAGCTGTGATCACATGGGAAGACGTGGGTACATTTTGGAAACCATTTTTCTATCACTTATATGGCACATTTTGACATGCCATAGTACCATTTGATGCTTGTGCTATATCCTTTGCACACAGAGATTTCTGAATCATAGGGGAAAAGGGTGTATTATACAAAAAAGTAGTATGCACTTTTGTGTTAATTGCTGCTTCTTTTATGGTGCGTTCTTGTTTGTTCGTTTTCGGGGAGGTTGGTTGGCATTTGTGGAAGTGCATTTTTAGTGCTTTGTGCGTACCATATTTATGCTAATAAAATGGTATATTAAAAAATGAAACTTACTACCGGGTACCATAGGATTGGAATCATAGAAATTCCAGGAAATGAATTTGTATCGCTAGATTGGATGGACCGTTGTAATAGATAGAAAAGAGATTGTCGCGCAGCGTTTGGAGAGAAATCGTTTGTGACCATTTTTATTCCAGGAAATGGGCATCGAACTGCCATGCCACGTACTGCATTTCAAGCGTTTGTGACTGTTGTGGCTGCACTATTCCAGGAACTGGGCGTCTACTGCCGTGCCATCATTGCCCTGCGCTGCATTTCGAGCCTTTGTGACTGTTATTCCAGGAATTAACATGGACAACAACTGCCATGCCACACTGGCATTCGGCGTTTGTGACTGTTGTGACTACCACATGCTGCATTTCAGCCGTGTGGCTATACATGATGCGCTGAATTTCGAGAGAACTCCGAGAGAACTCGTTTGTGACCAAGGGCTGACTGTTGTGCCCACCTAATCAGACTGACTATGAATTTTTTTTTTGTAAATGTGTACTTGGAACTGGTGTTGTTTTGATAAGTACATTTCCTACATTGGAATGAAAATAATTAGTTTCCTGAGCTGCCACTTAATTGGATTAGTGGAAATTCCAGGAATTGACCTCTAGATTAGATGTATGGTTTTATTAGCATAAATATAGTGTGTTGCATATCCATGTATCCATTTTGTGGGTGGCTTTGAGTATATAGACTACGTAGATTGATTGACAAAATTAATGTAGTTTTGGCCATAGAAAGTCACGGAGATGAACGCGTTTAGCTACCAGTGGTGGACAGATAATATTTGAAGAATCATAAATGTTATGTGCGTACAGTTTCCACAGCAGCTACGTAGCAACAGTACAAATGACTAATTCACAGAACCATATGTGTACACTGGAGTTATGCATCGTTCATGATTGCCCGATTCTGTACTGTCTTGTTGATGTGCAAGTTCAGGATCACCTTCAACAGGTAGTAGTGGCCTGTACTCATCAGGGTTAACCAGTCTATCTGGGAGAGAATCAGGGATCTGCTGTTCAGTATTCTGATCTCTTGCGTTTGTTTTCAGGTTTGTAATCTTCACTGTAATGTACTTCACTAGTCTTCTTCCCCTCAGTGGATGGTATAGTATGTAAAGTATCAGTACAAGCTGTGGAATACTGATGAGTGTGAGGATCAAATATAGCAGTAGCAGATGTGCCTCTGAAGGTGACACATACTGGTATGCAAGGATCAGTAGTGACACTAGTCCAAGCAAAGCGAGCATGAGACTCTCCAGAACGTTCATGTAGTTTCTCTTGTAAGGTCTTGCAATGGCAATGAACAAGGATGTACCTAAACTTATGATTGCACGTAATAACCAGGCCAATTCTGTAGAACTGTGGGTTTCAACATCTCCGGATGTCATGAGTGCAATTCGGACCACCAAGTACAGTCCCGCCAAAGACCGGAAATCTGTACTACCGTCAATTCCATCTTTGTAACATCCCTGGAACTTTTCAACAAAAATGTGTAGTGTTTGCCATCTTCTAAGTCTGCAGTAACTAGTGCACTTCCTAAAGAGTTTAGTTGGATAGCATAAGAGCAGCAGTGCTGGAGAGAGTGTGAAGATAGTTAAGATCAGAATAGCAGCCACTGCATATGGAAGATGCTCCTTGCTGAAGTACTTGATGTTTACATCAATATACAGAACCTTTGATTCTGCTACACCGTAGGAATTGTGTATAGTAGTTCCGTGCAGCAGGTACAGAGACACAAATAAGAATTTGGAATATGATAGCAACAAGAAGGTAGCAAAGACATCGACGATGGAGGCTTGTGAGTCCCAGCTCCTTCTAGCTCGAGTGAAGCATTTATGAAAAGGTCTCCACAACCACACTATTGGCCTGAAGTTCCGGTCATGAAGTTTGATGCACACATAAGTTATTGCAATAAGACAGAGTGGGTAAATTGCAGGTATGTAGTGTAACATAAGCATGTGAACATTTCTAATGTTTTCACTCACGCAAAATGGTGGAACAAAATAGTGAAAAAATTCTAGATTCCAAATACCATAACCCGTAAAGAGAATCTTTGCCAGGATGTTTAATGTATCTGTGTATGTAAGCAAAGCATTAAAATCCACAAGGCTGTTGTATGCGCTTACTACTGCTTGGCTGAAGAGGATGAATCCGTTCAGTGGTGCGGAAGTGACTCTGATCTGAAACACCAAAACTAGAAGGTAGAATGCCGTTATTGGAACGAATTCCAATAGAAGGTAGATTACAACACCCTGATAATCATGCTGTTTGCAGTTTTCACATGCGTAGCTAGGGGCTGGTCCAAACCCATCCAGGCAGTCCTTGCAGAGTAAGCCTTTGCGATTCAAAGGACTGCACATGAAATGATTCAAGTGAGAGATATTAGTTGGCAGCTTGAGATACCAATGATCGGTTGGCTTTTGATAGTAGGGACACCTCCCAAGAAATGTGTTTCCACTTGAGTCATCATGTGTCATACAATACCCCAATAGCAGATAGGATCTTTGAGCCAGCTGATCACACTTGACTGCAGTGTCTGTGCTGTTGATGCAAGCACAGCGATCAGTTCCTGAGGTGTTCTGCAGAGCAAACCAGGGTGGACAGGCAGTGGTGTCCATTGCAAGGAGCCGTGTTTCCTGGTCTTTCATACCAGTGGTAGAGAACACCAGCATCACTTTCATTAGAAGAACAATTAGTACCTTCATCTTTTGTTGAGTACGTACCTGTGCAGTAGACTGATATCTATATCTCTCGTAAGTAGAGTATGCTGAATTCATTTGTACTAACACAGATTTAGCAGCAGTTTAATAACTCTACAATTTCTTGGTTGGGCCTTATAAACATGATACCTTAACGTACATCGTAAGTCCTGGAAACTACCTTATGAGGCAATTCTCTCCCTATACTTTTTGCTGGGGAAGTTACGTACATGTCTCATGACATTGTACAAATGAAAGCCTAAATTTACATATTTTTATGTTGAAAGGGTAACAAAGGGCGTTATCATAAGCAGGAAGTTATCATAAGCAGGAACGTTTACTATGAATTGCGTCATGAGGTAGTTTCCAGGAATTGCGGACTTTAAGTGGGGTGTCAGGTGGCTGAGTGGAATTGCTGTTTTGAAAACTTGGCAACTATGAACTCCAGTAGGGCGATTTCTTGACAGATAAATTCATCAAAATATTCCATCAAACTGCTCCCTCTGCTTAAAAATCCCCTAAAACTGAATTTTAAGGCCCTCTACTAAACTGAAAATTTGGACGCTATCCGAGGTCCACCCACACACTCTGACCCTGTCATCAACACACACACAAAACGGGGCAAAAAAATTGCAGGCTACAGGTCAAAACTCACTGTTGCCCTCAAAAACAAGGATTTTGCTACTCTTAAGCTTTTCCAAAAAAAATGCCACACACACCAACTAAAGCCAACTAAATCCAAGACACTTCCTAAAAGGTCAACCTACTCCCTGCAAAACTAGGTATGCTTTTCCAGGCTCACCTTTAGGTTGCAAGGTTTTGGCCACAAATCTACTCCCTCTCTCAAGCAACCAAGGCAGCCAAATTTGCCCAAACATGAAAATGGGTGGGTCTATGATGCCAAAAGGTCAACTCTCTGTAGTACCTTGGCCAGGAAACTGTTGGATGCTGTTCACTTTCCAGGCTGCCCTTCTTTTAAGTGTTGAAAGGCTTCTTCAAAGTATCGCACAGCCACATCGGAGTGCCGATTTGACACTTGAAAGGGCCCTAGCCACATCAAAGTGACACACCCTCCTGTTTTTTTTTGCGGGGGAAATTTTGGGGGGTACATGCACTGCGAATGCATTCAATCAGTAATAACTAGTGACACTTGTGACTGATAGAGGAAGAGTTGGCAATTGAGTTGTGTGTGTGCATGGATTTACATTTGTGATGACGTATGGGAAGTAGCTTGCTGTCTGAGCATGAGAGCATGCAGTAACATGAAGGACAGATATGCTGTAGCTGTGTGAAATTACTACCTATTCATATAATTATTAGTCTCGTACCCTTCCGCACATATTGAGGGTCTATAGGGACAAGACTATTCATACATAATTATACTGAACACATCAAAATTTTAATCACCCTCACAGAATGTTGCTGGTTTATAAGCCCGACACACAAGGGAGCGTAGTGCCCAAGGGGAGGGCTTATAAACCACATCCAGAGTAGGAGGGTGATTATTATCACTTGATGCTAGGTGGTTGCGAAGATTATAGATATAGTCACACCTGATATAGCTGAATTAGGTCTTCCAAGGCATTTTAAAATCTTAGCAACCACCTACATAGCAACGGGATATAAATAGTGCAATGAAATGTATATTGTGCATGGCATGTACAAGTACGTATTGCATTAATTAAGGTAATCACATTCAAATAACAGGCTCATTTTATTCTACATGTATGTTGCTCGGGAAGAAAATGATGGATGTCGAACTATGTAGCTACATGCGATTCTACTGCAGCAACACTTAACATGCTAATTCACAGAACCATAATATGTGTACACTGGAGTTATGCATTGTTCATGATTGCCCGATTCTGTACTGTCTTGTTGATGTGCAAGTTCAGGATCACCTTCAACAGGTAGTAGTGGCCTGTACTGATCAGGGTTAACCAGTCTATCTGGGAGAGAATCAGGGATCTGCTGTTCAGTATTCTGATCTCTTGCATTTGTTTTCAGGTTTGTAATCTTCACTGTAATGTACTTCACTAGTCTTCTTCCCCTCAGTGGATGGTATAGTACGTAAAGTATCAGTACAAGCTGTGGAATACTGGTGAGTGTGATGACCAAATATGGCAGAAACAAATGTGCCTCCGTAGGTAACAGATACTGGTATGCAAGGACCAGTAGTGACACTAGTCCAATCAAAGCGAGCATGAGACTCTCCAGAACGTTCATGTAGTTTCTCTTGTAAGGTCTTGCAATGGCGATGAGCAAGGATGCAGCAATAGTTGTGATTGTACTTAACAGCCACCCCACTGCATACGAACTGTGGTATTCAATATCCCCAATTGTTGTTAGTACAATTCGGACCACCAAGTACAGTCCCGCCAAAGATCTGAAATCTTTGGTACCGTTTACTCCGTCTTTGTAGCATCCCTGGAACTTTTCAAGAAACATGTGCAGTGCTTGCCATCTTCTAAATTGATAAAGAGTTTAGTTGGATAGCATAAGAGCAGCAGTGCTGGAGAGAGTGTGAAGATAATTAAGATCAGAATAGCAGCCACTGCATATGGAAGATGCTCCTTGCTGAAGTACTTGACTGTTGCATCCCAATACAGAACCTTAGATTCAGCTACACCGTAGGAGTTGTGTATAGTGGTTCCATGCAGCAGACACAGGGATACATATAAGAATTTTAAATATGATAAAAGGAAGAATGTAGCAAAGACATCAATGACGGAAGCTTTCGCGTCCCAGCTCCTTCGAGCTCGAGTGAAGCATTTTCTCCACAACCACACTATTGGCCTGAAGTTCCAGTCATGAAGTTTGATGCATGTATACGTTATTGCAATAAGTGGGTAAACTGCAGGTATGTACTGCAACATAAGTGCATGGATGTTCTTGAGGTCATCACTCACACAAAATGGTGGAACAACAAGACGAAAAAATTCTAGATTCCAAATACCATAACCGGTAAAGAGAATCTTTGCCAGGGTATTATATGTACTTCCCGTGTGGCCAAACATCGCCTCTATTGATACATTTCTGTTGTATGACCTTGCTACAATTTGGCTGAAGAGTATAAATCCGTTCAGTGGTGCAGAAGTGACCCTGATCTGGAACACCAGAACAAGAATGTAGAATCCCGTTATTGGGACCAACTCCAATAGAAGGTAGAGTGCAATGCCATAGTGACTATGTCCTGTGCAGTTTTCACATGTATAGCCAGTGGCATATACTGCAGGTCCAAACCCATCCACGCAGTCCCTGCAGAGTAAGCCTTTGCGATTCAGGGGACCACACATGAAATCGTTCAGGTTGGAAATATTAGTTGGCAACGTGAAATACAAATGATTGGCTGGATTGTGATGATTGCAGTAGATGGTACTCCCTAGGAATGTGTTTCCACTTGAGTCATCGTGTGTCATACAGTACCCCAATAGCAGATAGGATCTTTGAGCCAGCTGATCACACTTGACTACGTATAATGTCTGTGCTGTTGATGCAAGCACAGCTGTGACAACGATCAGTTCCTGATGTGTTCTGCGGAGCAAACCAGGGTGGACAGGGAGTCGTGTCCATTGCAAGGAGCTGTGTTTCCTGATCTTTCATGTCAGTAGTAGAGAACACCAGCATCACTCCCATTAGAAGAACAATTAGTACCTTCATCTTTTGCTGAGTACACAGTAGACTGATAGTGAGCTCTAGCATATGTCTGTCATCGGCGTACAGCAACACTAAGTTAGTAGCTGATACTGAACTTGTGCATGGTATGTACTTCTTTATAAATACCCTTTCTGTGAATGCTTGTTGTTATGAAAACCCCAGTAAATCCCCCGATGAAAGGAGGGAAGAGTCAAAATACCTCTTCCGTGGTTCTGTTGGCTGGCCTGTAGGATTCAGCTCTGCTCAAGAAGGCTGGTGTTGAAGATTACAGCACTGAAGCTGAAACATTACAATTTCTTGGTTGAAACTGAAGAAGCTTATGAACATGATACCTTAGCATAAGTCAACAATTCCTGGAAACCACCTCACCATGCAATTCTCTCTGTGCTTTTACTGGGGAAGTTTCATGAATCTGTACAAATGAAAGAGCTAAATTCCAGTAGGCTATGCAGTGAAAGGCCTACAAACTCCATCATCATAAGTACATACAACCAAAGCTGCTATTGCAGATATGAGTATAGTACATGTAGTACTTTGTTCAATGCCTGTGGCTCTTGTGCCGGTTTATATGATGCTGTTGCTACATGCAGCAGAGCAGCACACATGCGGTAGTTTCAGAATTAGAGGGCAATGTAGACCTCTTTTTTTTTTTTCCAGTTGTGTACGAAACGTGTAATAAAAATACACGCGTTTTACAAACCAATGTAAATGTGATAAAGTGACCTCATAGGTTGCCCTGAAGAAAGGGAATTAATATGTATGTATTGGGAATGAAAATGAATACTACCATATTTGTAGACTATTTCCTATGGCAATGATTGTGTGGTCTAGTGACTTAAAGTGATACAGAAATATATATATATATATTTTTGGGGGGGGGGGGGGGGGGAGGGGGGATTTTTGCTGGTACATGTCACTGCATGTGAAAAGTTCTTAACTAGTGACACTTGTCCAGGGGCGGATCCAGGAAAAAATTTAAGGGGGGGCTGTCATCCAGCCACTGCCAAAGGCAGTGAATAGAGGGGTGTAGTGCTGATCGAATCCGCACAAAGCGTGGAAATATTTTTTCACCGTCATTTTTCAGTTATCTAGATGAGTTCTCGTAGCACCTTCATACTTTTGCACTGCACTCACTGCTTTCTTGTTTCCGTGTCATCCGTGAACGTCTCACTCTCGACATGGAAAGGTAAATGTGACTAGTCGTGAATCACCAATGTCAGAGTCCGATGAAGATTGCTGTGCACATGGTCTTCGTTTCAACTTGCTGCTGCTGTTTCCAACACTGTAAGTCAGGTCCACGTGTAAACAACGGGTGTGGTCAGAAGTGGAAGGGGGGGGGGGGGGGGGGGGGGGGGGGGGGGGGGGGGGGGGGTAGATTATTTCGTGTGGCAATAATTCTGTGGATTTTTGCTGGTACATGTCACTGTGAAAGTTTCTTCTCAGTAACAACTAGTGACACTTGGGGAAGAGTTGGCAATTGAGTTGTGTGTGCATGGATTTACATTTGTGATGACGTATGGGAAGTAGCTATTGGGGAAGAACTATACCGTGCAGGGGCGGAGATACAGGGGGGGCTTGATTATGTGGAAAGATATAATTATATAGCTAGCTAAGATGTGGTCATATACTGAACTGTTTTATGCCATCTTACATTTTGCTGTTCTGCTATCCTTACATCGTGTGTGTGTGTGTGTGTGTGTGCATGTGAGTGTGTGTGCATGTGTGTGTGTGTGAATCTGTGTGCGTGACAGAATGGGGCTAGTGACGCGCGACCTTTGTACTTCGAACCTCGAACTCTACAAAAAATTTTATGGATTACGTAATGCATGTTAAGTACTAGTACTGCATACTGTACTTTCCATAAACACTATTTCGACAGTTTTCACCATCGCGCCCCGGCTCAATCAACTGGAATATTGACTCGCAGGGAAGCGTAGGTATCTGTTGTAATTATAAAGGCCGAGCCCTTCAAGATTCAGCTGCGGCATGGCAGAAACGAGTGGAAGTAGTCTCCCGGGCCAGATGGTTCCCACGCGCGCCGCAAACATCTGGCCTGCGAGACTCGAGTGGAGGTTCGGTGCCGTCTCGTCGATTTGCAAAGCGCGTTCAAACGATTGCCAACTGGGAACACTCCGCAGCAGCGCCAGAAGCCGTCTTCTATTTGTATGGCTATCTACCGTCCACTTGTCACATGACAGAAAATCAATAATTACTCGTGACGTATACGGTGGCCAACCTCCTCTGAGCTGATTGGGCATGGGCTGGAATCTTCCAGAACAGGAGGCTACAAGCGGATGCAATCAGGGAGCAACAGTCGAAGCGCACGCAATAGGGGAGCTGTAGTTGAAGCGGACACAATCGGGGAGCATGCAGCAGTTGAAGCGGACGCAATCGAGGAGCAGCAGCCGAAGCGGACGCAATCGGGGAGCTGTTGAGATCAGGGAAGAGCAGCTGAAGCGGACGCAAGCGGCGAGCAGCAACTGAAGCTGACGCAATCGGGGAGCAGCAGCTGAAGCGGACGGAAACCGGGAACAGCAGTTTGAAGCGGATCGATGCAATCGGGGAGCAGCAGCTGAAGCGGACGCAATTGGGGAGCAGCAGCTCTGCGCAGAGAGCTGTCCGGTGCCGGATTACTCACGTAGGTGAACGAGGGGGAAGTAGCTGAGCGAGCGAAGCGAGCGAAGCTACTTGTAATGTTTTTTACATTTGTTGTAATCTATGTTGTTACACATGTATTAAATCCAAAGTTCAGAGGAAATAATAGTCGTTGAACTGAGCAGTGAGTCTAATTGCCTAGGTCCAAATACCCTGAGGCATTTTACTTCAGGAGTTCTTATTCTTTCATGTGGTGTTGGAATGCTACTTGATTATCTGTTATAGTTCCTGAGATATAAAGCGGCTACTTGTACTACGTATATAGTAGCACAGGTAGCAAATACGAAAATTGAAATGTAGGTGCGGTTTTGTTCAATAATTTGGACACAGAACAAAAACCTTGCTTTTCACAGCTCTTCGTACATCTCATTTGTGAGGTACATGTAAGTAGTATTTTTTGTCATTTGTAACCATAAGCATTTGTATTTCACCCAAACTGCTCATATAGCCTCGTTCCCAGGCTCTCGTTCTCGGAACGAGAGCCTGGGAACGAGGCTACTGCTCATACTGACAGACACAGCAATCACTCTACCCCTTGCTGTGCATGCACGAATATGCATCCCTTCTCATGTACAAACACCTGAGCAGTTAGCTACCTTTGAATAATTACTCTAACCTACAGGTAGCAACTCCACTGAATTAGTTAGATGTTATTGTGCAAGCACATCACATAGTACAAATACCTGACCAGCTACTGGCACTGCACTGACATTCCATCGCTCAACTCCATTAGCTACATGTAGCTACTATGCATCCCCCTCATGCATGCACAAACAGTATAAATTGGGTTCCTGATTACAACACTCAGAACAGTAACAGACACTAGCTGTTTGCCGCTTTCTTGCATGACAGCTGGCATACGTATGCTAGAGCTAGCTATATCTCTGTCAAGTTGCTTTGAACTCTTGAGTGACTGGTTTTGACATGCTATAAGTTATCATAGGAATGTGGAGGATATGCGGTGTGGGTTCTTTCTCTTGTACATTCTTCAGCTGAAGTTGCTGTACGTATAGATCTATTATGTGGTATAGGAATGGTTGAGGAAATGTTGAGCAAATCATTAATAAAGCATTCTGTGTGGCTATACTCAAGTACAGTACCTGCTGTCCCACAGTCACACACCTGTTAGTTACCATCCATTCTTTATCACGTAGCTAAGACTATTCTGTTTGAAAATATTTAGAATAGCAACTAAACTGATAAGTGACATGAGTACAATTCCAGCCATGTATGAGTGCCTGACCAGTGACGTTTATTCACGTCATACAACGTATCTCGTCAGGCGTTGTACGTGACAGGGAACACACCTGGTGCATTCTAACTAGATAATCCAATTTGGGTGGAATGTAAAGTAAGATTACTACCGGCAATAACATGCTCTGAAGCATAAGTGGTCAGGTGTTCGCATGTGGGAGAGAAGCGAGGAGGGACAGCAGATACATACCTCCAGCATCAACAGTCTTGAGTGATACAAGAGTGCTGACTGCAAACCTAGCTGTCCACTTGATGCGCTGCGACAAACATCACTAACTGAGGTGGACCAAAACGTTGGGACGCTGCTATGAAGCAGTGCTGTCATGTGCTTTGCTGCCCAAATGCAGGCCAGCCCTGCAGACTCCCGTGATGTAATCTCCACCGTGCAGGTCAAGTGTGACATACCGGTGTGTGGCTGCAACAGCACTGGAGGGTGGGCTCACATTGCATAGCTACCTCAACATAACCGACACATGCCCAAGTGCATGGACACTCATCACAACACCAAAGAGGACGTGTGGACGTACCATAAATGGAAATGGTTGTGACTGCGATATATTCCCATCACATGGAGTACAATACAGCCATATTTGTGGCCAAGTGATTGGGTATGAGTTTGGACCTCCTGATGAATATTTGAAAATACATAGAATAGAATAGATCGTTAGTTTAAATTACATGAGTACAACTCCAGTCAAGAACTATGTACTACATTAGTGCCTGACCAGTTACATTTCAGGTCTTATTCACGTCATACAACGTATCTGGTCAGGCGTTGTACGTGACAGGGGACACACCTAACTAATTTCGGTTAGAATGTAGAGTATACGCAAGAGAATTAGAAAGAGCACCAGCAATAACTTTGGAACGTAACTGGTCAGGCGTTGTACGTGACAGGGGACACACCTGGTGCATTCTAACTAATTTCGGTTAGAATGTAGAGTATACGCAAGAGAATTAGAAAGAGCACCAGCAATAACTTTGGAACGTAACTGGTCAGGCGTTGTACGTGACAGGGGACACACCTGGTGCATTCTAACTAATTTCGGTTAGAATGTAGAGTATACGCAAGAGAATTAGAAAGAGCACCAGCAATAACTTTGGAACGTAACTGGTCAGGTGTTCATACGTGGGAGAGAAGCAAGGGAGTAGCTATATAAAGATACGTACCTCCAGCATGAACAGTCTTGAGTGACAAACTGAACAGAAAATTGAACCACAAAGAAGCATTTAAGTCCAAGATGATCTTCACAGCCATCCTAGTGCTGCTCTGTCTGAGTGCTCTTCTCCCTGCTCCCACGGCCAGCCAGGCAGGTGACACGGCCCTCCCTCTCTCCCTCCCTCCCAGAGTGCTGACTGGGACTGAACAAACCTGTCCACCTGACGCGCTGCGACAAATATCACGAACTGAGATGGCCCAAGACATTGGAACACTGTTGCGAAGCACTGCCATCGTCATCTGCCAGCTTGCTCGAATACAGACCAGCCCTGCAGCCTCCTGCAGTGCGATCTCCACAAGCTGCCCCTCTGGAAACTATTGGGTAAGCAGCTCCAATGGGAATGCAGTGCAGGTGTATTGTGACATGGACAGGGTGTGTGGCTGCAATGGTGACAGCGCTGGAGGGTGGGCACGTGTGGCATACCTCAACACAACCGACACTTCACAACAGTGCCCAAGTGCATGGAGGCTCATCACAACACCAAGGAGGACGTGTGGACGATCGACAGATGCAGCTAGCTGTGACTCTGCAATATTTCCATCTAATGGAATCCAGTACAGTCACATCTGTGGTCAAGTCATTGGGTATCAACACCAATCACCTGATGCGTTCAGATCCACAAACATAGACAGCCACTACCTCGATGGTGTCAGTGTCACACACGGAGTTCCTGGGTCCAGGCAGCACATCTGGTCTTTTGCTGCTTCAGTTGGAGATCTCCACACTACGAACAATTGCCCCTGTGACAGTGGTACTGCACCCCCATCTTACGTAGGGCAGGACTACTTCTGTGAGACTGGAAACGATAACGGTGCAAATTGGCCTGGAGTGTTCTTTGCTAATGACCCTCTCTGGGATGGCCAAGACTGTGGGACAGCTCATTCCTGTGAGTGTACCCTCAACAATCCTCCCTGGTTCTGCAAGCAGCTGCCTCAGGCGACAACTGATGACATCGAGGTTCGCATTTGCGGAGACCATGGCTTCTTTAATGAGGATACTCCAGTGGAACTTATCGAACTATACGTTCGCTGATGAATTCTAACGTGTGATCAGTAACAGAAACTAAGTGAAGATGTAGCTAGCTGGGTTAGTTTATAGTATTAACAATCATTTCTTGCTGTTATTAGATTATGTAATTAGGTCTGACACTGTAGAGAGTGCTTACGTTTGGTTAATGAAGTGGTTATGCCAGTCACTCGGAATATTTACTTTTGTATGTAGCTAGTAGCCAAAGATTAGTGCATGTTCATTTAGTTATGAATCTTGTGAGATGGGGTGATATTGAGTTGTTTATAATTACCTGCATGAAAAATGTCAATTACTGGGCAAGTAATGGAGCATGATACACGTGCAGTGTAATACATATTAGTATGGGTGGGAGTTGCATGAGAGTGCACATTCAATGATTTCCCACTCGTGTCATTTCCTGTTCACTAATTGGAGTGCCCTGATTTTCACCTGGAGTACACTAGCTTGTCGTGTACAGGAGTTATGAACCAATGAAGTTTCCCACCGTGGTACAGTCACATCAGTGACCCTAGAAGTTTCCCACTGCGGTACAGTCACATCAGTGACCCCAGAAGTTTCCCACTGTGGTACAGTCACATCAGTGACCCCAGAAGTTTACTGTGATGGCATAGCTATGCCTGATAAATATAATCATGACTGGAACTTCAGGCCAATAGTGTGGTTGTAGAGACTGTTCCACAAATGTTTCACTCGAGCTAGAAGGAGCTGGGATTCCAAAACTTTGATTGTTGATGTCTTTGCTACCCAGGTTTATTTCAGAAAATATCACAAAGGGGGGGGGGGGGGGGGGGGGGGGGGGGGGGGGGGTGACTGAAGACAGAGTGGGTAAATTGCAGGTATGTACTGCAACATACCATAGTGTCCCGCTAATACGCCCTGGCCCTTCGATAATGGATGTTCGTAAGCTCACAAAATGGTGGAACTACGAGGTGAAAAAACTCTAGATTCCAAATGCCATAACCGTAAAAGCAATCTTAGCCAGGATATTGTAGTTCGTGTGTAAGCAACCATTGCACGTACTGATACATTGTAGTTTGCACTTACTGGCTGAAGAGGACAAATCCATTCAGTGGTGCAGAAATGACTCTGATCTGAAACACCAGAATGAATCCCGTTATTGGAACCAATTCCAATAGAAGATAGAGTGCAATGCCATAGTGACTATGTCCCGTGCAGTTTTCACATGTGTAACCAGTGGCAAATACTGCAGCTCCAAACCGATCCATGCAGTCCCTGCGATGTTATGGTCAAGTGTGATCAGCTGGCTCAATATGACACACGATGATTCAAGTGGACATTTCTGGGAAGGTGCCCTTACTTTAACAAAAGCCAATTGATCATTTTTATCTTGAGTTGCCGACTAATATCTCTCATCTGAATCATTTCATGTGTGGTCCCCTGAATCGCAAAGGCTTACTCTGCACTGTTGGTGCAAGCACAGCTGTGACAACGATCAGTTCCTGATGTGTTCTGCAGAGCAAACCAGGGTGGACAGGCAGTGGTGTCCATTGCAAGGAGCTGTGTTTCCTGATCTTTCATGTCAGTAGTAGAGAACACCAGCATCCCTCTCATTAGAAGAACAATTAGTACCTTCATCTTTTGTTGAGTACGTACCTGTGCAGTAGACTGATACCAAAATCTACGTATATCTCTCATAAGATGTGCAGATTGATTGATCAGCAGTCTAAAATAAAGAACCTGTGTTCATTTAGAGGTACCCTTTCTGTGCATGCTTGTTGCCTTCAATAAATTCCCCAGTGAAAAGAGGGAAGAACCAAAATACCTCTTCCATGGTTCTGTTGGCTGGCTTGTAGGGTCCAGCTGTGCTCAAGAAGGCTGATGATAACAACTACCTCAAGCCTCACTTCACAGTGACAACAACACTATTTGTCAATTCCCAGCAAGTGACCAGTGAACATCACTACCAGGTAGTGATATCTGTGGTAAGGGTCACACAATTTTGCCATATCACTAACAGGTGGTGATGTTCACTAGTCAGTTAATACAGCATGTAGCCCACCACTGGAGATAGTTATAGGGAGAGGCAGTGGATGAAGAAGTCTAGGCAGCAGGGCAGAATGACACCATCTTTTTCTAGCCAGACAATGTGGTAGCGTGCTTGATGCTCATGCTATGATGTCATACACAGGTGGTATTATAAGTATAGATCTGTGTGCATGCATAATCAGCCTCACAGGCTCCAAAACTTCAGTGAGAAGTTTGAGCATAGCCTGCTTTCGTCTTTCCTCGAGTCGGTAGAGGTCAAAGGTCACGTACTGTTGAAAGATTACAGCACTTGTAACATTATGATTCTTTGTTGAAACTGAAGAAGCTTGTGAACATGATACCTTAGCATAAGTCAACAATTCCTGGAAACTACCTCATCATGCAATTCTCTCTGTACTTTTATTGGGGAAGTTTTGCATATGTCATGAAACTGTACAAATGAAAGACCTAAATTCCAGTAGGCTATGCAGTGAAAGGCCTACAAACTCCATCATGATAAGCAGACCTTTTATATGCAAATGGTACATTTAACGCAACCAAAGCTGCAAATGCAGATAGGAGTGCAGTACAGCAGTATTTTGTTCAATGCCTGTGGCTCTTGTCCCGGTTTGGTTTATCTTGCTACATGCAACAGAACCAGCACAAATTATTCTCGTACCCTTCTACATGACATTGTATTGAGAACAAGACTATTCGTACATATACTGAACACATCATATTTGCAGAAAATATAAATCACCCTCTCGGAATGTTGCTGGTTTATAAGCCTGACACCTGAGGGCATGTAGTGCCTGAGGGAGGGCTTATCCAGGGTGGGAGGGTGATTTACATAGCAGATTATCTCTTGTAGCTAGAAGGGTGATAGCTACATATTCCAACAGTGCAATGAATGTATATTATGCAAGACATGTACAAGTAATGATGATAGAAATATTCATTTCTGATCATGAATGCAATAAGGCTGAGTGGATAAAATTAACTGCCGGTATGCAGCGTAACATAAGGGCGTAAGGTTGTCACTCGCACGAAATGGTGGAATAACAAGGTGAATCCACAAGGTGAGACCTGAAGGAGCATTCTGATAAGTGAGTTTGCCTTACGTACCTGTTGCGCTAGCCTACCAGCAGTACAGTTGCCACTTGAATGGAATTGATACCCAAATCCTACACATTTGTGACATGTCATCAGGGGATGGTACCCAAGGACTGAATATAATAAGAACAGCTGCCTGTTTACACAGAACAATGATTGGTAACACATTTGCTTTACACCTCGAATCACATACATACTGGGCTATACTGAACCTTTTCAACACAGTATAAGATCTGAGAGCTCAATGCCTTCCTTGCATGGAAGGCTCTGGACCAGCCGCTGGGTTCTGAGGTCTAATGCATGCAAAGAATTTTATGCTATATACCGCACACAACACACAACATGCTAACACACCTACATGCATGCAAATCAAACACCCACTCATCCTTTGCACACACCTGCAGGCAGTTTTAGAGGACAGTTCCATCCACTGTGTGGTAATGCAAGGGGCAGGTGGAAAGGCGTACTGTGCAGGTGGTGACATTAGAGGTACATATGATGTGTAAAACAATCTTTCCTGTGATGATGTGAGGTCAATAAATGAATTTGTTTTGAGTGCGCAAAAGTTAGAATGCAAATTTGTTCCTTCATAATCCAGAAATGCAATCAAATTCAGCCATCAAGGCTCCCATGCATTTGCAATCACAATGGACTAGAGAATGGGCTAAAGTATGACAGTGCGTCTCATGCTGTGGTAACTATTGTGTGTTGAAGCAAAGGTCAACATTTGGACTCACCAGTCAAAATGCTCATGAATCTAATCAGATCAGTACCACAAATCTGATCAGTACCACAAATCTGATTAGATACATTTTGACTGGTGAGTCCAAATGTTGACCTTTGCTTTCAACACACAATAGTTAACGTAGCCTCGTACCCGGCGTGGAGTACGAGGCTATAGTTAACGCAGCATGAGACGCACTACCGGCTTTTCATTTCCACACAGCTGTGACCGAGGCAGGGAAAGCTGGAGACAGACTCTCTCAAGACTTCTTCAGGGGAGAGTACAATCTGAACCACATGATTGGCAAGTGGGAAACTCTATCCTCATACCCAGTCCATTCCTATATTGGATCTGACTGTGACTTGCAGTATGGTAGATGGAAACAGCCCGTAAAGGGGGCTAGAGAAGTTTCTTGAATGCCTTTAGTTTCATGTTGTAGACATGTGTTGGGAATCTTGCTCTCTCTATGAGTTCCTACTGAGATTGAGTAGACTGTATTGAATGATTCAGTGAGGAGACGTGTTCTTCACTTCTTGTATTGCAGGCACATATAAGAAGCCGTTTGTTGCACTGATCGATGGGATTACAATGGGAGGAGTAAGTTTTCATCTGCACTGAGCCTGAGCTATTTCACTACTGCTGTTTGCTGAGGTACTTCCTGTCAAGCAGTGTTTATCATTGGCAGGGTGTGGGACTGTCAGTGCATGGACCCTTCCGAGTGGCTACTGAAAACACCCTCTTTGCCATGCCGGAAACATTCATTGGTAACTTGAGGAAATCTTAGTTAATCATTGTTTGTTGTCTGTCGGGGGATGCCTGCATGTAGACGGCCTGCAACAACACTGTCACAGACGACCCTCTGTGTTCAGCAACACTGGAAGCCTACAGTTCAGTCTTTTGATTGTAAGACATGACTCCCGTAATTGCAAACCATGCATGTCCATTTTATTGCAGGTTTGCATCCTGATGTGGGAGGGACTCACTTCCTTCCTCGACTGAGGGGAAGTTTAGGACTCTTCCTGGCCCTCACAGGTACATATGCACATATGCCTTGATGTGCCTATAACGTGAATATGTAATCCTACTTTTCCATCTACATACTTATACTGTGGCTAATTGGCAATTACAGTCATCAATAGAATTGCTATATAGGAGGATTGTTGCTTGAGTGCGCGTGCATGTGATCATGTGATGAAAGACCTTGCTACCAGAGGTGAATTAAACCCGACTAGCCTCGGTCCCAAGGCTAACTATCAACACGGAGTTCTGTAACTGACCTGTACCGTAAGGCATGAGCATGCAGTTGTAATATGCCTTTAATAGCTAAGGGCATGATAAATGTGTCTGGTATCGTCATCAACACTGCCTGCAAACAGGTGGGACAGTGAACTAGCTGTACATCTGGTGACGTATTCACTTCGGAGTACTGAACCTGAATGGCCATATTTCAATGCGTAACCATGGTACAATCCACTCTATGCATACGCAACCATGGTACAATCCACTCTATGCATACGCAACCATGGTACAATCCACTCTATGCATACGCCACCATGGTACAATCCTCTCCATGCATACGCAACCATGGTACAATCCACTCTATGCATGGTATTAATACACTGTGTGAGGTCAGAAGTTGATTGTAGTTGTGCTCCTCCAGGTCACAGGTTGAAAGGTAGAGACGTGATGCATGCTGGAGTCGCCACTCACTTCATCACCAAAGACAAGGTAAGTGCTTTTATCACAATCTGGTCTGTTAGAGTCAAACAAGTAATTGTGTTCCTTATCTAGATTGAGAGCCATCATGCTGATTACGGTAAACTATTATTAACATAATTATTGCTAGCTTTGTATCCTTTCCATTTGCATGACGAGTTCTCCCCTGCGAAGAGAGGAATGTAGCCCCTTGCCACACAGGGCTTGGACAGCAAATTGTGCATTAGTCTACAACAATGTAAACAGCAATACAATCAACAAGATCTGTTCATCAGCACTAATTTTGGTGAATGGAAGTATACACACTGTTTCCAGTCAGGAAATGTACGCAGTTGTGTCATGAACGTTAGGTTTTTGTACAGTTTCCAGATTTGGCTCTGAGGCTTGCAGCTGTGTGTACTGAGAAGATAGTGGTCACAGACCCACTGGGTACCGTGAGGGGTGTCCTGGATATGTTCCACAAACAGGTTAATAGCAGGTGTGAGTGCCAAGATCCAGTTAGGTTTTGTTGTCATAAACACAGTGCATTTGCAACACGTGGAACGCTTGCCTTTTGGTTACTTCTATACTGCATGTCTCTTTCAGTGTCTAGATGTGGGTGCAAAAGAATTTAGCCTCGAGCCAAACATGGATGTCGTCAATAGGTAGGACTGTAACATCAGCAGCAATACTTGAAACCTTAATATTAAATCACATACCTCAGGTTCTTGAATCAAGTGACTATCTTACATAAGATGTCGGTGAACAGCACTGCATACCACTGCCGGCCTTGCTGTAACTGTCCTTTTGATAGCTGTACAGTGAATATAGTTTTACAAACACTTTGCATGCAGGAAATGCACTTAATAAGTTAGAGAACCCAAAGGAAAAAAAGAGTTCCTTCTTCGGGATTCGAACCCTTGATAGTCATAATGCAATGCAGGCGCATATATAGGCATTTTAAACCTAACCATTCAAAATTGCTATGGGGCCATTATAGTGCCCCACCGCACGCAGTGTTAACTGAGGCCGTTTAAAATGCTAACTGAGTGCCATTTCCACCAGGTGCTTTAGCAAGGACAGTGTGGAGGGGATTCTGGCTGCTCTACAAGCTGAAGACAGTGAATGGGCCAACAAGTATCTCGAGGTTCGTGTAGCCCTGAACCTGGCTGTTTGTTTCACAGCACACATTTGTAACACATGTTGACACTTAGAATTCACACATTGATGTCATTGTGTGCCTTCCTTTTTCCCCATGCTCTTGATGGCACCTTCAGATTCTTAGTAAAACGGTAAGCAGACTGTATAACATGCATTAGCAATAATGCCGTACTTGTGTATACATACCTTGCATGCATGGGCTAAATTCAGAACAGCATTTCCATGGCTTGCTTCAGACATGAGGTGCCAGCAACCTTGGTCAGAATGGCAGGTGTGAGTTCAGCATGGGTAGTTAGTCAGACGTGCATGTTTGTGGCACTGAAAAGCATTTCATCAGATTCGTAAGCTTCGTACCCAGATAGAGAGAGCATCTGTACAAGGCTACAAAGGAAATGCACATGTGACGCTTCTTGAGGTAGAATGCCAAAAGCAAGCAGCAAACGGTGGTACCTACAGAACAGCTACTGAGTGAGGATAGCTGCCGAGAGAGTGAGTGGAATACTCAACCAATCAGGTTAGTGGACAAATATCTGCTCAAAGACAAACGACCATGCACACTTTAGAATGGAAGCTGACAACAACAAAGGAGCTGGATAGTAAAAGGAGACATTCAACTACCAGAAGGCAAACGCACCTTCCAACGCCCTGGTGATATGAAACGAATGGTTCCCCTGACAAATTCCCCATAACGTTATCAGGAGTGCATGAGCCGCCGAAGGTGCCGCCTTTGGCGGCTCATGCGCTCCTGACGTTATTATGACATTGGTAATGCATTTCTCCAAATGCTCACTCCCTCCACCTCTCTCCCCCAGTCCCCCACATCACTCAAAGTGACCCACCACCAACTGACAGAGGGGATGAAGCTCTCCTTCGCCGAGTGCTTCGTGATGGAATATCGTATGAGCCAGGCAGCCATGGTAGGAACTTCACTCTACGTATTTACATGCATGCGTATGTGAGTGCATATGGCTGCATGTGCAAAAACTTTTGACTTTTTGTCCTGGCCTGAGTCTACGCTGTCCCCTTCCAGTGTTTGTGTGCAACCACTAGATGGAAATCGCCTGGGGCAAATCTAGCCATGACCCTGCCTCAGTTAGAAGTAAACTACATGTTATTATTGAACTTGACAATGCACTCTCAGGAACCCTGTCATCTGCCCACACTTCTGCGGCTTTGCATGAGTGAGTTCTGTGTATCATTGTGAAGGGTCAACCCCCCCCTCTTCTACTGAATGCTGGGCCATTATGTGCTACAGGAATTTGCACCAGAACTAAGCTTCTACATCTGCACTAGAGTTTCATGCATATCTTCCTAGAACACGTGCGTCTGACTTTCCCTGGCACTTGAGCTTACTCTGCTTGTGATCTGTACTGGCTTTTCCCTGCAGGAGGGCAAAGACTTCTATGAAGGTGTGAGAGCAGGTAGAGAATGCTGATTGTAATGATGTGCAGTGTAGATAAATTAAACCTTAAGTCACACTACACTGTCTTAAACACACACACACACACACAACCCCCCCCCCCCCCCCCCCCCCCCCCCACACACACACACACACATACACACACACGTATACACACACACACCACACACACATGTGCACACGCACACACACACACTAACACACTTGCACGCATGCACACATCACACACACACACACTAACACACACAATCTCTCTCTCTCTCTCTCTCTCTCTCTCTCTCTTACATGCATGCACATACAGTAATTGTTGAAAAGGATAACTCCCCAAGGTGGGACCCCCCCACTCTTGCTGAAGTGACACCTGCGATGGTGGCAAGGTACTTTGCTCCTTTAACCGGCCAGAGTGAACTGAAGCTAGACTAAGACAGAATGAATGAAAGTATGTGTTGGATTAGCGAAACAAGTTATGTTTTGTACTTGATTGTTGGGTAAGATATAATCTTATACAGTAGTTATGTGTGCAAAGGGGAATTTTCAACAGCAAACTGATTGTCACTGTAGGCTCTGAATGCTCATGCATAATACACAAAGGGCTAGCAAGTAGACAATGCGAACAAACTCAAAAATTACACAGCACGCACAAAATTACTGGAATACACTACTGTAGATGTAGATAAACTTCATCAACGCGTCTTTCACATACAGTTATAGGGTTAGGGTTACTTTTAGGGTTAAGTTAATTAGGATTAGGGATAATTAGGGTTAATTAGGGTTAGGGCTAATTAGGGTGAGGGTAATTTAGGGTTAGGGCTGATTAGGGTTAGGGTTCCAGTACAGTACAGTACCACATATTGTCAATTGACTTTGACACCCCATGCACCCCCCAGCCCCACCCTCATGCACCCACTCCATGCCCCACCTCCATGCACCCACCCCCCATGCCCCACTCCCATGCACCCACCCCCATGCCCCACCCCATGCACCCACCCCAGCCCAACCCCCACCCTCCCATGCTCCCACCCTCCCATGCTCCCCCCTCCCGTGCTCCCACCTCCCATGCTCCCCCCCCCCCCTCCCATGCTCCCACCCTCACATGCTCCCACCCTCCCATGCTCCCCCCCTCCCATGCTCCCACCCTCCCATGCTCCCACCCTCCCACGCTGCCCCCCCCCCCCCCCCCCCCCCCCCCCTCCCCCCGGCGGTGAAAGATTCAGCAAGGGTAAGGTTAGGGTGAGAGCTCACCTCACCTTAACCTCACCCGAGCTAAACCTAACCCGAATGGCTTGAACACACTTGGACTCGGTTTATATACTCGCAGAAGCCTGCCGGCAACGCGTGCGCTAGCAAACGCACGCTCCGGTAACGCTGTGACCTGATTGGTCAGCATCCGCAGTAAGTTCATATTTGGCGGGAAACGGCCTGTGCACGCGTAAACTGTCAACAGTGATGAGCGTGTTTCTGTCTCTGTCGTTTTTCGTCGGCCATTGGTCTCTGCGAGTCCTCTGCCATTGGCGCTGAGGCTCACTCTGTTGATGCCCTTGGACTGTACATGATTGTAGATTGTAGTTGACTCCCAGTGCTGTTGTCGTGTCGATCAGCATCGAACTAGCTACAAGCCGGGCATCAACAGAGGGAGCGCCCATTATGATAATGGCGCTCCCTCTGTTGATGCCCGGCGTGTAGCTTTGTTCAACGCTGTTCCGTAGCAAGTGTGGGATGGTGCCCAGACCCCATGCCGCTTGGGAATAAGTTTGACAAGGCTTGGCATCTGGGAACGAGACCGTGGTTGTTGCTCATCTTGTCGGAGGTAAGTGAAGAGAGAGAGTGGGGAGGAGAGGGAGGGAATGTTAAGAAGGCGGGGGGATGTCAACTGTCCTGTATGCTTAGGGAGTTCATAAACCTGCAGGGATAGCCACTATGGTCATACTAGCTAACTACTTATGAATCTAGTCAGTATTGTGGTTGCCATAGAAAATAGTATGCAAGTTGTGATGAACTGGACCTCTGCAGACCTCCAAGAAGATGACCTCAGGCATGAGGGACTATATTATTTACTTTGTTTGGCTTGTTTGACCAGATTGTACAGTGTTTACTCCACTGCAAATTAACTGTGACTAGTGTGGTCTGGCTATGATTTGAATTGATGTCTGATCGTGACGATCTCCCAGACTTTCAGTGCTGCTACTCATTATTCTTTATATAGAAGGAGAGAACTGAGGAAGAGTTGAGAGAGTTGGCAAATACTTTGGAGACGGCATCCTTGGATACAGAAGAGAGTGAGTGGGGAGAGGAGGGCGGAGAACTAGCGGTGTAGGTAGTGAAGAGTGCATCAATACTAGTCTCGGAACCAGTCCCGTTTTCACTGGGAGGAGGAAGGGTCTGGGCACATGCCTACATTCGAGTTGTCCTGATGGAGTTCAATTATGCATGGCGATGAACACATACGGTCACAGTCTAACTGCTCATTGCTCCCCTCAACTGTTGTCTAACACTCACGGGCTTGCGACAGTGAAAATCATTTCCATGATGCCATTTGCAAGCAATGCTTCTGATTCATCAGGTGAACATTCCGTCCTCGGGACAACTGAAATGTGAGCGGCATGTGCCCAGGCCATTCCTTCCTCCCCGTGTGGAGGGTCTGGTTCCATGACTAATTCAATACATAGCTCTTAAATTACTGAAGATTTCAAGTTGCTTGTCCAAGATCCATTTCAAAATTTCGGCACATGCGCACTGATGAGATAGTGCATGGTGTGCTGTGCACCTTTGACATTTACATGGCATAGGCATCTTGCTCGTAAACGAACACACAATCACTCCCAGGGTTTCTTTTAGGGGGGGGGGGGGGGGGGGGGGGGGGGGGTCATGTGACCTACGTGCATAGGCGAATTTATGTGGAGGTTTACTATACTGAATTGTGTTCTTGGTAGTGTTTACGAGTATCTCAACAAACTTGACATCATTCGAAAGCTCCAGTAGGGTACGTAGATTCCAAATATGCCATCAACCCAGGGTCGCTTAGGCTGTACAGCCTCTTGAAAGATTGGGCGTGCGGGATGGCGGAGAAACCACACTCCCGGTACTCCAACTGGAAGCCTTCCCAACCTGAAGCGTCTTCAACGTACTCCTACCTTTCAAACTCCCCAACTGTAGCTTCACTTCTTGTTGGCACTTTACGTTTACCCTCGGTCCCAGGCCATATTGAGTTGGGAACGAGGCTGGCGAGGTTAGGAACGTAAAACACGCAATTATTTCCATTCAGGCGCAGCGCATAGTCATGTGCGCAGAAAATGTGTCCAACATCCTCTGCAATCACTCGAAAGAACACATAGTAATTTGCAGCTCAAGTGCAAAGGTCATTTGCATAGGCCATGCACATGTGCTAATTTCTTGAATGGATCTCGGTCAAGCAACCTGAAAGTAAAACTGAGGATGTGGTTGCGTAGTCTCCTGTTTGCCACGACAGGACCTACAAAAGGTGAGAGAAACTTGGTGCCTGCATTGGGTATAATCTTCAATGTGCAGTTCAACACATTCTCTTTGCTCCAAGTTGTTTGCAAATAGTAGAAGATATATATTTCGTATGCACCGTCATACTGTAGCCTTGTTGCCTGTAGAAGCACACTGGAGCAGAGGGTGACTCTGGAGCAGAGGGTGACTCTGGAGCAGAGGGTGACTCTGGAGCAGGCAGAGGCACTGGAGCAGGCGGAGGCACTAGAGCAGAGGGTGAAAGGCCATTTGAGAGGGTGACACTGGAGCAGGCGGAGGCACTGGAGCAGGCGGAGGCACAGGAGCAGACGGAGGCACTGGAGCAGGCGGAGGCACTGGAGCGGAGGGGCCCACTGGAGCAGAGGGAGGCACTCGAGCAGAGGGTGACACTGGAGCAGAGGGAGGCACTGGAGCAGACGGAGGCACTGGAGCAGGCGGAGGCACTGGAGCAGACGGAGGCTCTGGAGCAGAGGGAGCCACTGGAGCAGAGGGTGGCACTGGAACAGACGGAGGCACTGGAGCAGGCGGAGGCACTGGAGCAGAGGGAGCCACTGGAGCAGAGGGAGCCACTGGAGTAGAGGGAGCCACTGGAGCAGAGGGTGGCACTGGAACAGACGGAGCTAGGCACTGGAGCAGACGGAGGCACTGGAGCAGGCGAAGACACTGGAGCAGGCGGAGGCACTGGAGCAGAGGGAGCCACTGGAGCAGAGGGAGCCACTGGAGCAGAGGGAGCCACTGGAGTAGAGGGAGTCACTGGAGCAGATGGAGGCTCTGGAGCAGAGGGAGCCACTGGAGCAGAGGGAGCCACTGGAGTAGAGGGAGTCACTGGAGCAGATGGAGGCACTGGAGCAGAGGGAGCCACTGGAGCAGAGGGAGCCACTGGAGCAGGTGGAGGCACTGGAGCAGAGGGAGCCACTGGAACAGACGGAGGCACTGGAGCAGAGGGAGCCACTGGAGCAGAGGGAGCCACTGGAGCAGAGGGAGTAACTGGAGCAGAGGGAGTCACTGGAGCAGGTGGAGGCACTGGAGCAGAAGGAGCCACTGGAACAGACGGAGGCACTGGAGCAGAGGGAGCCACTGGAGCAGGCGGAGGCACTGGAGCAGGCGGAGGCACTGGAGCAGGCGGAGCTACTGGAGCAGACGGAGGCACTGGAGCAAGGTCTTCAGGTGTAGACCTGCAGAGTTATATCAGGGAACTGCAGTGCCACATTGCTGGTATACTGAAAGTAGGACACATGACTTGCTTGCTTGTGGAGTTGCAACTGTACATCTTACAAGCAATTAGACTTCTTGTGTAGCCTAATGATGAACTAAGGGAAACTGTCTGTTGTACCTCTGTGTGTGCATGTGTGTATATGTGCTTGTGATAGAGGGATGTGAGCACCCCCTCCTGCCACACACACATCTCCATAATCGTTAGGTGGATGCAGCACTGGGTGTGGAAGAGATTGTGAAGTGGCTGATGGGTAGGAGCCTGAGGATCAAGAGGGAGAGGAGAGGAAAGAGATGGGTAGGTGGGTAGAGGCCTAGTGTAGTACTCAGCTGGCATATTTCCTACTCCATATATTCCATTAATTGTCTATAGAAAGACATGTTGTATCCAAGCATTTGAATGAGTAACTGTTGGTATTTCGCCATTGTGATCAGCATGAAAAGAACCTTCAGGTGATGCGCTAAAACTGACTTTCAATGTTGGTCACAATTTTTACAAAAATCGCACTCAACCAAAGGCTATAATCCATGATTTTTTATGATTTTGGGTCAAAATTCAACCTACAGCAAAATGGACATCTTTGGAATGCTCCATTCATTCTGATCACAATGGTGCAAATCCCAGCTTCATATCTCATTCCTAGCCCAAGATACGTAGGTAGCATGTTAGTCTGCTACAGTGTATGACTGCATGCACAGCCTCGTTCCCAGGCCTTCTACACCACCATTTTTGATCGCTTACAGCATCCAGAAATACTGTAAGCAATCAAAAACTGGTGATGTAGAAGCCTAGGAATGAGGCTATGCGTGCAGGACACCCTCCACAACAAACGGCAGCTAGTGTCCATGTAGCAAACGAGACAAGACCTGGCTTCACTGTGTATTCCATTTTTGGCAGCAGTGGCACATCAGTCACCATACAGAGCAGGAGTGTTGTACCAATTTTGGCGTAATTGAAATGTCAAAATGTGCCAAAATGTTTTCCAGAATGTGCCAGTTTTAGCATACCTGGAGGTGTGGGAATGAGGCTAGGTATAGTGTCAGTGTATACATATTCTTTTACCTTCTGCTGGCAAAGTCATGCACAAACACATCATGTATATACATAAAGTCATGTTATGCACATGTACATGCACACACACACACACACCACAACATCTCTGACCTGCTGGCTGGGAAGATCGACCTGATAAAGTAATTGCTTGTGAAATGCAGGACATTGGAGGGCGAGCCTGAGCGAAGTGCATGCACATGCATGCATTCAGGATGTGCATGGAGCAGTTGCAGTCACATGACTGTCATCAGAGTGTGACTGGGCAATGAGCATAGTAGCACAGAAATTATGACACTAAACTAAACATACTCTCATGCACATCAGAGCTACGTACTGTGAGTCAGGTTAGTGTTAGTCTAGCAGGTATGTCACCGGCCACGGTGGTAGGTCTACAAGCTGTCCTTGGTTGTCGCCACCAAGGAGGCAGAATGTTCATGGTTCGCTTATTGATCTAGCCAATCAATTGGTAGGTTCACGAGTGGTCTCCGTCTTTGTTGTCACCATCGTCCATTGAACAGGTAGACGGTTCACTATTCCTTGCATCGATGGTTCGTTGAATTTATGTGCAAGAGAAATCCGCTGATTTAAATTTACGGTAAGTGCAAGATCCAAGCGACCATAGACAAGTCACGCTAGTGTGGGGCTTGCTCAGGCTTGCCCCAATTAATCAAAATGCTCTCCTCCCCCTTGTCCTTCCTTCATGCCACCTCCCTCCACCCCCTGTCTCTCTCCGTACAGGCGTGTTGTTTTGAAGTCCATGGCATCCCCAACTTTGATAACAAGGGAGGGTCTCGCTCTTTCCTGAAGGTCTACTAGAATGTGATGCTGGCATGCACTGTCCGCCGGACTGTAGTGAGTGGTGTGTGTGTGTGTGTGTGTGTGTGTGTGTGTGTGTGTGTGTGTGTGTGTGTGTGTGTGTGTGTGTGTGTGTGTGTGTGTGTGTGTGTGTGTGTGTGTGTGTGTGTGTGTGTGTGTGTGTGTGTGTGTGTGTGTGTGTGTGTGTGTGTGTGTGTGTCTGTGTGTTGGCAGAAGGAGGGTTAAATTGAACTGAAGATTTTGCTGTGTGGCATACTATAAATGTGTGGCTGTAGCAGGGGCATGATACAATGTGTATTATTGTACGTAGACATCGGTGATATTCACTAGCAGTATGATGATATAACTGTGATGCCATTGCATTGTGTGAGTGATGATGTAACTGATGTCATTCCATTCTCTATTATGTGACGTAACTGTGATGTCATTGCATTCTGCAGACTTATACTATGATGTTGCTTAAGGTATCTGTTTATGGAGACTGAAATTGCAAGGGGAGATTCTGGTAAGTGGGTCATCTTTGGATGTCACCTTGTAGTAAACCCCTTCCTACTCCTCTCCACCCTCTTCCTCTTCTGCTTTCTCCTTCCCTTCCTATCCCCCTTCCCTCCTGACATGGGGAGGCGGGAGGAAGATATGCCCTTACACATAGGATACATGACCATGCAGAAATTGTCCGGTGTCTGATGTTATACATGTAGATGTATCTACCTTCCCTCAAACCACAACAGATCTCCGAGTGCAGCTACAAGGTTCAACAATCAAGTTCTCGACGTTGGTTGGCCTGACCACCTGGCACCTTTGCTGGAGAAACTCAGCAGGTGACCACCCTCCCCCTCCCTTCCTCCCCCCGCTCCTCCTCCCCCCTCCTCCCTCCCTCCCTCCCTCCCTCCCTCCCTCCCTCCCTCCCTCCCTCCCTCCCTCCCTCCCTCCCTCCCTCCCTCCCCCCCCCCCCCCCCCCCACACACACACACACACACATACACACACACTCACACGCCTACTGTAGTCTGTGCAAGTCCATCAAGTTGTGGCAGTTCTCTGAACCCAGCATGTTGCCGTGGTGCGCTACTAGGAGGAAAGGGAAGGACGGGGTGTGTCATCATGCCAGAGGTACAGTAGGACCCATCCACACATTGCACACTCATAGGCACACTTACTCATACATCCCTCGTGTTGTGAGCCAATTGATGCTTTCATTCTGCATCATTAATTGCTGCATTAGTTGCGGAAGTGCATGCCTTTGAAGCATACACATTTCGAAAATGTGGGATGTGCATATGGGCCCTTTTCATGAAATGTGATTATTTGTTGCAGTACTAATGACAAACATATGCAAACACTCACTTATACACACACTCATGCACACTCGTGCATGCACGCACACACACACGCACCCACACTCACGTATCACAGTGTTGCAGCAGCACTGGACAAGTTTGCCATGAAGTGTTTCTATGACAACAAGCTTGGTCCTCCCTAGAGGAAATACCCGGTATGTCCACTACTTCTCTGACCTGCTGGCCGGGAAGATCGACCTGGTGAAGTAATTATTAATTGCTCTCCTTCATCTACCTGACCCTCTCTCTCCTCCTCCCACCCTCCCTCCCTCTCTCCCTCCCTCCCTCCCTCCCTCCCTCCCTCCCTCCCTCCCTCCCTGCCTCCCTCCCTCCCTCCCTCCCTCCCTCCCTCCCACCCTCCCTCCCTCTCTGCCGCCCTCTTCCCCTCCCTCCCTCCCACCCATGTCCTATCCAGTCAGTGGTGTAGAATCAGCATACAGAAACAGTATCAAGGATGTTGCTAAAATGCTCAAGACCATTAATGTCCACTAATGCTGGAGACCTCCTGGGACCTCCATTCCCTCTCAGGCCTCACAATAATTTTTCCAAAGTACAATGTACGCCCACTATGTCGTCAAACTATTGACCGCGATTTGATTATGTGCACATATCAAAACCTTCTATCAGTACGAAGGAATGTGTGGACGTAATGTCTGGACATTCTGAGATATGCCCTGACGCATAGGATTCGTCACCAGATATTGTCCGGAGTCTGATGTTAGATGCTCTGCCTTCCCTCCACCCCCAACAGATCTCCGAGTGCAACTACGATATCTCCACGTTCACCAATCAAGTTCTCGACTTTGGTTGGCCATACCACCTGGCACCTTCTCTGGAGAGACTCAGCAGGTGACCACCCTCCCCCTCCCTTCCTCCCGCTATCCTTCCCACCCCCACCCCAACATGCACATTAGTGTTGTGAACCTGTACCCAATAACTGGTTATTGACCAGTTATTTCACTGCCAATCAATTATTGGCTTACTATTTCAATAACCAGTTATTGTCTGCACTGGAAACATGGTCTGTTTTGAACCATGATTGTCATCATTACATACATTTCAGAGGTTCTTTTGCAGGTTGAGGTACAGGTAGATAGGTGGGGTCTCTCAAGGATGTGATTGAATTAGCACACCTGTCTATACCATCACCTCCTTAAGAGACCAAAAGTTAGCCTGCAAGCTGTACTATGAATGAAGTTTACTATTGATGAGTTGACAGAGCATGCCTAATAATATTGTCAATAACCGGTCAATATCCAATATGAGGCTTCCAATAACCGGTTAAGGTAAAATGGACAAGGTTCACAACACTAATGCACATGCACACACCACACCACACACACACACACACACACCACACACACGCACGCACGCACACACACACACACACACACACACACACACACACACACCACACACACACACCACACACACACACACACACACACACACACTCACATTCCTACCTTCGATGCTCACACATTTCCAAAATGCGGGCCGTGCACATGGGCCCTTTTCATGACATTTGTTGCAGTGTTATTGACACACACACTCACACACACACAAACACACACGCGCATATGCACACTGATGCACACACATGTACACACTCACAGCCATGAACTGTTTCTAGGACAAGTTCGGTGGAGTGACACAGCTCTCCCAGTGGAAATACGTCCATTATTTCTCTGACCAGGATGATCGACCTTCAATCCCTGTGAGCATGTCGAATATGTGGAGGGGAAGGAGGGGAGGGAGGGGGAAGAGGAGGGAAGGGGGAAGGAGGGAGGGAAGGAGAGGGGGGGAGGGAGGGAGGGGGAGGGAGGGAGTGGAAGGGGGAGTACATCCACGACTTCTCGGACCTGCTGGCTGTGCAGATCGACCTGATAAAGTAATTGTTAATAGAAACGTATTCCTCTCCTCCTCCTTGTCCCTCCTCCTTCATACCTCCTCCCTCCCTTCCCTCCGTACAGGTTTGAATCATGGCATCATCCATGGCACCCCCAACTTTGATGGCAAGGGAGGGTGTCGCCCTTTCCTGAAGGTCTACAAGGGCATGAAGCTGGCGCACACCTCCGGACTGTAGTGAGTGGTGTGTATGTCGGCAGAGAGAGGGTTAAATTGATTTTGCTGTGTGGCATGATTAATGGATGACTATAGCAGGAGTAGCCACGTTCCCAGTCCAACGCCCAGCTTTTCGTCGCTTGCAGTATGGTAAAGCGGGGAGGGCCTGGTACATTTCCTCACGTGAGTGACGTCAAGGGTAGAAAGACGGTAAATGAACGTGGGCGTACTGGGTCTCAGAACAGCAAGAAGAGCGAAGGTAGCAGGTAACAAACCACATGTATCTAGCTAGTGGGGGACGACGTCTACTGTCATACTCACCGAGCGTTGAACATGTAGATGGTTGAATAACACACAAAACGTGGTGTCCTCATTCTGAAATTTTGCCATTTGTCGAATATGTCATGCTCATGTGAGGAAATGTGCCAGGCTCTCCCCGCTTTATCGTACTGCATTGACGAAAAGCTGTGGGAATGAGGCTATAGCAGGAGCGTAATGCAACTAGCAGTAAAATGATGTAACTGTGATGTCATTGCATTGTGTGAGTGATGATGTAACTGAACATTCACTACTGTGTGATGTCATTGCATTCTGTAGACCGACGATGTAACTATGATGTCATTGCATTCTCTAGTGTGTGTTCAACAGAGAAGGGGCGTGTCGAGATATCTTTGTATGGAGGATTGATATTGCAAGGGGAGACTGGTAAGTGGGTTATCTTTGAAGGTCACCATGTAGTTCACAGCTCCTCCCCTTCCTCCTCCTTCCCACCCTCTTCCTCTCCCGCTCTCTCCTTCCCCTCCTGTTACCCTTTCCTCCTGACATGGGAGGTGGGAGGGAGGGAGGGAGGGAGGCAGGGGAGGGAGTGAGGGAGGGAGAAAGGGGAGGGAGGAAGAGAGGGAGGGAGGGAGGGAGGGGTGAGAGGAATTACACAGCCTTCAGTTCCCAGGGTTAATTAACATCGTCAAGCAAGGGCTCTATACCCTTTACTTCCCTCCATTTACTGTCATGTCTGCACATGTAGTCAGGTGCCCTAAGCAGTCCAGATATTCTACAACACACACATACACACAAACACACATACACACACACACACACAAACACAAACACACACGCCCACATACACACGCACACACAAATGGTTTCAAAACTCTGAACACAATGCATTGCAGTAGCTATACATCAGCTCCTCCATCAATCCTTTCTGTAGCCTCTGGAGAGTTCAGGAGAGACAGCCCAGCAGACATCAGCCCAGTCCCAGGCACCCAAGGGAATCCTCCCTCTCATCCGGAGAAAAATTGCAAAGTGAGTCAGAGCTAGGAACTAGTATAGTGGACCATGTGTAGTACAGGCTTCAAGAACAATGGAATAATGTACTCCAGAGTTTGTGTGACAAAACCAGCTGTAGCGTAAACCACCAATTATCGTCACCTGAATTTGCATGATTTGCAGCATCGTCTAGGAACGGTTCCAGGACACCAAACTTGCACCGACGTATAGAACGTCACGCCCTCTATTAGCCCTACCACCTTTAAAGCTGTTACGTATTTCCGGCTTTTAGCGGTGCACTAGCGAATGCAACCTCACGCAAATCAATTATCGGCACCCTGTACGTATTATCGTCACTGCCTAGTACTCCCATAGATAATCCTGGGTCAATTATCGGCACATGCTGATAGCATCGACTCATCTCCATCCCCTGAAGGCCACAAAAATCCACCATAAATCCCCCAGGTTCATGACCATTCTATCTATCACCCAGTGAAAAAAAACCCACCAAAGCATGCAACCCCTTCAATATATGAATAAAATTCGTTCATCACACTACACAGTAAAAGCAAAACAATTCTCTTTCTTCCACATCCAGTACTTGGCACATTCGTGGAGCCATCTCTTGCACACGCACTCCACCCATTCTGATCCAGCACAGTCATGCTAGTCGTCCTCAAAAGTCTGAACCAGTCGCGGGAGAGGATCCAAGGTCGTGGTCTCCCCCTACCCTACTTTTGATTAGACATGAACAGCCCTACAACATAAAATGGCTAAAAGGACAGTAAATAACACCCAGTTACAACGTTTTAAACAAAGACAAACCTTCTGCAAAGCTTTAGTCTTGTAAACAGCTTGCGCGACGATGACGTAGGGCGAATTTTCGCCGTGTACTCTCCGTTTACTAAGCGCCGATAATTGGTATGCCGGGTGCCGATAATAAAGTCATGCCGATAATTGATGGTTTACTCTACCTCTATGCTGGTATGGCAACCAGCAATAAATCTATTTTTGGTCCGCCCACTGATCAGTGTAGTGGTATAAATGAACTGCCTTGGAATGGGGATGGAACAGTCTCGATCATATGAGGCTGGAGTGAGTGAAGCTGTAATCACGTGGGAAGACGTGGGTACATTTTGGAAACCATTTTTCTATCACTTATGGCACATTTTGACATATGCCATAGTGCCATTTGCTACTTGTGCTATATCCTTTGAACACAGAGAATTCTGATCGTAGGGGAAAAAGGGTGTAATATAATAGAAGATACAAAAAAAGTAGTATGCACTTTTGTGTTAGTTGCTGCTTCTTTTATGGTGCGTTCTTGTGTGTTCGTTTTCGGGGAGGTTGGTTGGCATTTGTGGGAAGTGCATTTTTAGTGCTTTGTGCATACCATATTAATTATGCTAATAAAATGGTATATAAAAATGAAACTCACTACCCGGTACCATAGGATTGGAATCCTAGATATTCCAGGAAATGAATTTGTATCGCTAGATTGGATGGACCGTTGTAATAGATAGAAAAGAAATTGTCGCGCAGCGTTTGGAGAGAAATCGTTTGTGACCATTGTTATTCCAGGAAATGGGCATCGAACTGCCATGCCACGTACTGCATTTCGAGAGTTTGTGACTGTTGTGGCTGCACTATTCCAGTAACTGGTCGTCTACTGCCATGCCATCATTGCCCTGCGCTGCATTTCGAGCGTTTGTGACTGTTGTGGCAGGAATTAACATGGACATCAAGCCATGCCACGCTGGCATTTGGCGTTTGTGACTGTTGTGACTACCACATGCTGCATTTCGGTGTGTGGCTATAGTAATTCCAAGAAATGGGCATCACCGACCATGATGCGCTGAATTTCGAGAGAACTAGTTTGTGACCAAGGGCTGACTGTTGTGCCAGCACCTAATCAGACTGACTATGATTTTGTAAATGTGTACTTGGAACTTGTGTTGTTTTGATAAGTACATTTCCTGGTATCTGTACATTGGAATCACAGAAAATAATTAGTTTCCTGAGCTACCACTTAATTGGATTAGTGGAAATTCCAGGAATTGACCTCTAGATTAGATGTATGGTTTTATGGTATGTTGCATATCCATGTACCATTTTGTGGGTGGCTTTGAGTATAGACTACGTGGATTGATTGACAAATGTAGTTTTGGCCATGGAAAGTCACGGAGACGAACACGTTTAGCTACCAGTGGTGGGCAGATAATATTAGAAGAATCATAAATGTTATGTGCGTACAGTTTCCACAGCAGCTACGTAGCAACAGTACAAATGACTAATTCACAGAACCATATGTGTACACTGGAGTTATGCATTGTTCATGATTCTGTACTGTCTTGTTGATGTGCAAGTTCAGGATCACCTTCAACAGGTAGTAGTGGCCTGTACTGATCAGGGTTAACCATTCTATCTGGGAGTGAATCAGTGACCTGCTGTTCAGTATTCTGACCTCTTGCATTTGTTTTCAGGTTTGTAATCTTCCCTGTAATGTACTTCACTAGTCTTCTTCCCCTCAGTGGATGGTATAGTACGTAAAGTATCAGTACAAGCTGTGGAATACTGATGAGAGTGAGGATCAAATATGGCAGTAGCAGATGTGTCTCTGGAGGTAACAGGTACTCATATGCCAGGATCAGTAGTGACAGTAGTCCGAGCAAAGCAAGCATAAGACTCTCCAGAACGTTCATGTAGTTTCTCTTGTAAGGTCTTGCTGTGGCAATGAGCAAGGATGCAGCAGTGATTATGATTGCACTTAACAGCCACCCCACTGCATAAGAACTGTGGTATTCAATGTCCCCAATTACTGTTAGTATAATTCGGACCGCCAAGTACAGTCCTGCCAAAGATCTGAAATCTGTAGTGCCATTTACTCCATCTTTGTAGCATCCCTGGAACTTTTCAACAAAAACATGTAATGCTTGCCATCTTCTAAATCTGCAGTAAGTAGAGCACTTCCTAAAGAGTTTAGTTGGATAGCACAAGAGCAGTAGTGCTGGAGAGAGTATGAAGATAGTTAAGATCAGAATAGCAGCCACTGCATATGGAAGATGCTCCTTGCTGAAGTACTTGACTGTTGCATCCCAATACAGAACCTTAGTTTCAGTTACACCGTAGGAGTTGTGTATAGTGATTCCATGCAACAGGTAGAGGGACACTTGTACGAATTTTAGATATGATAACAGCAAGAATGTAGCAAAAACATCAATGATGGAAGATGTTGTATCCCAGCTCCTTCTAGCTCGAGTGAAGCACTTGTGGAAAGGTCTCCACAACCACACTATTGGCCTGAAGTTCCTGTCATGAAGTTTGATGCATACATAGGTTACTGCAATAAGACAGAGTGGGTGAACTGCAGGTATGTACTGTAGCATAAGTGCATGGACATTCTTTAGCTTATCACTCACACAAAATGGTGGAACAGCAGTACGTAAAAATTCTAGATTCCAGATGCCGTAACCTGTAAATACAATATTAGCCAGGATGTTAGATGTTGTTCCCGTGTGGTCAAACATTGCATGTACTGATACTTTGCTGTTGTATACGATTACTACTGCTTGGCTGAAGAGTATATATCCATTCAGTGGTGCTGAAGTTACTCTGATCTGAAACACCAGAACAAGAATGTAGAATCCCGTTATTGGAACCAACTCCAATAGAAGGTAGAGTGCAATGCCATAGTGACTGTGTCCTGTGCAGTTTTCACATGTATAGCCAGTGGTAAATACTGCAGGTCCAAATCCATCCATGCAGTCCATGCAGAGTAAGCCTTTGCGATTCAGGGGACCACACATGAAATCGTTCAAGACAGAGGTATTCGTTGGTAACTTGAGATACAAATGATCGGTTGGCTTTTGATGGTTACAGTAGATGGCCCTTCCCAGAAATAAATTTCCACTTGAGTCATCATGTGTCATACAGTACCCGAATAGCAGATAGGATCTTTGAGCCAGCTGATCACACTTGACTGCAATGTCTGTGCTGTTGATGCAAGTACAGCGATCAGTTCCTGATGTGTTCTGCAGAGCAAACCAGGGTGGACAGGCAGTGGTGTCCATTGCAAGGAGCTGTGTTTCCTGATCTTTCATGTCAGTAGTAGAGAACACAAGCATCACTCTCATTAGAAGAACAATTAGTACCTTCATCTTTTGTTGAGTATGCAATAGACTGATCAATATCAAAAACTTTGTCTGTCCAGGCAGACAGAGAACGCTTAATGCATACAAAGACAATGAATGACTCAGCAGCAGCTTCTATCGTTTAATTCACATGATTCAACAGAATTGAGTGCATATACTGGTAGCAAAGATTTCGGATGCTGTTTTTGAGGCCTGTTGTTTACATAAGAAGTACCCTTTCTGCGCATGTTATTCTTGTGAAAATGTTCGTTTTAGTATAATGTATTTTTGCTTCCCCAACAAATGGAGGGGAGAAACGAAGCTTCTTAAGTCAACAATTCTAGGACTCATCATGCATCAACAGTCATGGGATATCGGCTTCATTTTGATGGATAAGTATAAAATCCAGAAGTCTATGTAATGAAAGGGCATTAAACTGTGTTCAAACATTTACATATACAAAAATAATATTATCTGTTGATTGACAAGGCTCTATACCCTTATTATTCTGTGGTAGGTGGGTTGATGATCCTGAAAGGCTCCTGAGGCCAGCCAACTTTACAACGTCAGTAGGTAGTGCTATTAAACTTGGGTTTTAACGTTTAACTGACTTGTAGTACATCTCATTGCTCACATAACCTGATGCAGAATCAGAACAGAAATAGTTGCAGATTACGATACATAGAGGACATCAATGTGTTTGTGCATGGGTGGGCTAAAGCCGTTGACTCTATTTTAGCATAGGATATTGCCCAGCTGCAATATATTTGATATGAGTGCAGTCTGTCCATCACGTCAACTCTGACCTTCAGGGTTGACGGCGTAGGCAGACTTTATTAAAGTAATAAAAAACATTTGAAAATGTAACAGGATGTAGGGATACCAGAACGGCAAAAAGTAAGGAAACAAGGTAGGGATGATCGCACAAAACAGTGAAGTATACAACCCCCCCTACAGATATCTTTTTCCACATACATGTATAATGAAAAAAGATATGTAGGGGGATTGTATACTTCACTGTTTTGTGCGATCATCCCTACCTTGTTTCCTTACTTTTTGCCGTTCTGGTATCCCTACATCCTGTTACATTTTCAAATGTTTTTTATTACTTGTTTATGTCATTTTTTTAGCAGCAGCACATGCAATTTGCCATCACAGAGCAGAAGTCGGTGTCCTCACAAGTAGTAGGAGCCCTTGCTTTGGTATATGGACAATATTGACTCCGGTATTCACACTGCCAGCATTGGCTGAAGACCAAGTCAACCCTTTTCTGGATGGATACTAAGGCAGTAATCCCTGTCTGAAGCCCATAATATTAGCTATACCACAAGTAGCAAGATTTATGTATTGTTGAGTCTTTAGACAGGCATTCAGCCCTCTCACAGAACACAGTAGGTAGTAAATTCTCACTAACTCGCTTTGGGCTGTATTCAAGAACTTTCCTCTGGTAGATCATCCGCCATTTTAGGTCAGAGTCATAAGCTCTACTTCTCCAGGGCTCGTAAGACATGCTTGGCAGCTCACCAATGGCACCAGACAGAGAGGCCATAGATAATCTCTGCTAAATCAACGCGCGCACTAATTGAATTATTACGTAACCGTTTTCCGTTTATGGTCTCCACTTTTGCAAGGTTCATGAAAACTGCAGTACATATCACAGGGCTGTACATGGATACTGTCACGATTGAGGACCACACGTAAACTTGTTAAGTCTGGGCAATTATCTGATAACCGAAGGTACATCTTTTCTGGAATGTAATGAGCAACATATTTTGTTGGTTATGCAGTAGCCAAACCATAGCGATATATACTCGTAGATTCTGAATTAACATTATCATTCCACAATGCCAATTCCACTGCTAAACCCTTAGAGAGAGTGCATTCCTATATATTTTTTTTCTTTAGGAATATTTTTCCCATATGGGCAGGATTAGCAGTAAGCAACTGACGGCTTGTTTTAGAGCCTCTCCTGCTATATAAATACCTTGGGCTAACATCTGGTATGTCCTGGCAGCAAACATATCTAAACTCTGCTCCATAGCCCGACAGCAAATTGGCATGCTCTATCGCAAATTCTATAGATACTCTGATATGGAGACTCTGAAACAGTTGTATGTGGCTTTCATCCGCCCAGACTTAAATCTGTACAGCATTTTGCATGTAGCTAAGGTCTGTACCAAAAGATGGGATGGTGCCTGTAGTGACATGCTGCATACCTTGAATATGCCCCCACTTTCTGAAAGGAGAAAACTTCTCATTCGTACAAGATTGTTCATAGGTTCGTAGACTTTCCCATGCACCCCTAGTGCTTATAAGCTCTTGTACAAGTCACTTCACCAGACATGCACATCCTCTCACCCTTCTACAACCCCAGACTTACACAAACTCTTAGAGTCACAGGCTACATGTTATCAGATATGAAATTGTGTACTAATACTTCTTGATAACCAATCAGCATCCTGCGTAAACTTTGCACCGCTTTGTTGACACCGGATGAGTATTTGCCGGAGGGCACTTTGAACTTAACCCTTTTTCTCACATGCTGTAGCAATTTGGAATAACTCATACCTTTGCGAGTACGGTGTTATGATTACCTTCAATTCACATGAGAAGGAAACAATTTGCACAACACTAAGCGTATTAGGGAGTTCAATCGCACTTTTTGTCAAGAAAAATGAACTGATTTTTGTGCTACAATTCAGAAATGCAAACATTACAGTCAGTTAATGGATCCGTAAGTATACACAGGAGTTAGTATTCTTTGTTCTTCAGTGACTGACACTTTGCTGTCTGTGCATTCACAATCTGCAGCTGTGTGCTCATCTGCTTTGGGTAGCAGTGGTTCATACTCCGCTGGGTTTATCAGCCGGTCTGGCCAGGACTCAATATCAGAAGTGGCCTCCAAGTTTTCTGTTACTTGACTTGTTTGTCTAGTGGACGCTATCCATTTTTTCAAATCTGTGTATTTCACTTTTGACCACTGAGTTATGCCTGTCTTTTCTGCCAGCTTATAGAAGATGTAGGAGATCAGTGCCACGTGAGGAAACCCTAGCAACAATGATAGTCCTACAGCATAGATTTTAATAGGGGGAAAACCAACTTCTACTGAGTGGTACACCACAAGAACAAATGTAAGTGACAGAAAACACTCCAGCAGAGCTAAGATCAGAATGTCGACATTATTCCAGAAGGGTGTTTTGCAAGGCCTTGCAATGGCATGAAAACAGGATACAGCCATGAGCAGTCCACACTGCAGTAGCATTATGGGTACCCGATCATAATGTTCAAGTGTGTATGTGCTCATGATCAGAATTCTAAGGATGAGGAATGATGCAGAAACCATCCTAAAATCATGAGTGCCATTGGTACCGTCCTTGTACTGTCCCTGAAATGGTTCAACAAACATGTGCACAGCATTCTGCAACCAAAACCCACAACTTGAGACACACTTCCTGAATAGTCTTGTGGGGTACAGAATGAGAAGAATTGTTGGAATAACTACAAATATTGACAACACACAACCAGCTATAACTCCAAATATGGCATACTCCTGTGTATGGAATTCCACTGTTGGGTCATAATACAAAACATGCTTTGTTTTGATATGCAGATTATCATGAATACGTGTGGTGTATAACAATGCGAAGGACAGAAATAGAATTTTAGAAAAGGAGAGAAGCAGAAATGTAGTAAACGCATTGATCATTGATGCCTTAGTATCCCATTTCCTTCTGAAGTGAACAGAAATTCGGTGAAATGGCTTCCACAACCAAACAATTGGTCTGAAGTTGTTGTAATGAAGTTTTATACAAGCATACGTAACTAAAATGAGACAGATGGGATAAAATGCCACAAGGTACTCCAGTGCAAGTGCATGAGCTGTCTTGATGCTGCTGCTTACACAAAATGGTGGAATAACAGAGCGAAAAAAGTCTAAGCTCCATATGCTACATAATACCAACAGCACTTGCAGCATCACGTATGGAAATCCTGTTACTTCTTTCTCAATGTACATGTGCACAGGCACATTTAAGCGTATTGTGTACACTATAATCTGACTCAAAAACACCAGTGCATTCAGTGGAGAGGAGGTCACTCTTATGTGGAAGATCACCACAAAAAAGTACAGCACAGTGATTGGGACAAGTTCGAGGAGATAATACAGGAGCCATCCATAGCCATGTCCCCAGCACTTTCTGCACTCGAGTGTGTATGAATAGAGTGCAATGCCGTAGCCATCTTTGCACCTCCCACACAGCGTACCTTCTCGATTCAGAGGACCACACATAAACTCATTAAGTTTGGACACATTATCCGGTAGCAGAATATAGAAATGCTTGTTATCTGTATTGTAATGAGAAATGTACGGGCACTTGCCAAATTCACTCAGTCCATCTGAGCTGTTGTAGGTCATGCAGTAGCCAAAGTTCAGTGATGTAGAAGTTGAATTGCATTTGATTTCTGTTCTTTCTGTATGACAAGAGCATCCAGTGCTTGATCTGCTGTCAGGGATGGACCAAGGAGGGCAGACGTTCTTCTGTGCGGCAGTCAGCATCTTGACATTGAACAGGAGTATAAGTAGATAAGCTTTCATCTTTCTCTGATCTTGTAACTGCCAGTCCAAACTTAAATGAGGCCACATGCACTTGATCTTACAATACTGGTTAGTTAGCTAATCTCCACAAGTGATGCCTATATGTACTGCAAGCAGTAGCTATGTTGTATAGACAGTCAGGGTTTCATCTAGAAAAAAATGTTTGGGGGGGAAGTAGTGGCATGTGCCGTGCAAAATGTTTTGAGGTTAATGAATTCCCCAGAAGAGGTGTGGCCTACAGCAGTATCGGAGTCCTAATATGGTATTACCTATGATGTAATGATATAGTCAATCTCTTCTTTGGGGGGGAAGCTAGACTGTTTGGGGGGGAAGCTTCCCCCCTGCCCCCCCCAGTAGATGAAACCCTGACAGTATTATATTTCATAGAATGCCTTCCAAGGCAATAATTTTAAGAGAAACCATGTTTGGCTTCTTGTGGCCAAGTAAGCCATTCTAAAAGGATTCCTAGAGTTTCCTGTAAATTCCAAACGTGTATGCAATGGCCACTGCCCTTGTTTCACTTCATAAGTGTGTATGTAATGACCACCGCCCTTACTTGATATGACTACTGGTTTCACTTTATTTGTACATGACGACTATTCAACAGCTCATCGATTTATGCCCTATATGGATGGCAGATGCATATGTGGATCATAATCTCAAGCTTGATGATATTGCTAACCACAGAACGCATGGGTACCCGGTGTGCTTGTTGGTGATGTAAGTATAGTGGGAATGGTTGCAGGAAACTGTTGAATGCTGCTAAGCAGGAACAAATGGGACACTGTCTTTGTGCCTGACTATGGACGGTAGCTGGGAGCATAGCCTTGAGACCCTGTATATGCACAGTGCATGGTCTACTATCGTGCGCTTTACCCTGCAGCGTGCTAACTAAATCAAGCACCATACGTACTCTGTCAACTGTCGCAAACCGAGCAAAATAGTGTACTTTGAAAGTTAGAAATAGCTAGCTACACTAGAAATAGCTGCCACAGAAATTTAATAATGATAGCCTGCAGGTTCTGCACAACTGTTGTTGAACATCATGTATTGAATGATAAATTAATCATGTTGTTGGTACGTACGTCTGGCTCTACCACATCAACTGTACGTCGACAGCAGACAGTTGTAGGGGATGTAGACTACAATTGCAGCAACTGGGAGTACATTTTAAGATTGTGTGGTCAACAGAGAGGGTAATGAATAATTTTGTTACAAATTTGTATTTTCAGTGATGATTACAAACAGTACCGGTAATAGGAAATTCCCTCCTGGTACATGTGTGCATACAGAGCAAACACTTCCCCGGTGATAACTGTTGAAAACTTGTGTGCATTGATGTACACTATGTGCATTATGTGTTCATTTAGGTGCCATGGCTGTGTAGATGAGTGAACATAAAATAATTGTCACTACAAACCCAAGCCAATAATCATGGTTCTTCAGTGATTGACACTCCGCTGTCTGTGCACTCGCCAACTGTGTGCTCGTCTGTGTTGGGTAGCAGTGGTTCATACTCCGCTGGGTTTATCAGCCGGTCGGGCAAGGACTCAATGTCAGATGTGGCCTCCAAGTTTTCTGTTACTTGACTTGTTTGTCTAGTCGATGCTATCCATTCTTTCAAATCTGTGTATTTCAATTTTGACCACTGAGTTATGCCTGTCTTTTCCGCCAGCTTATAGAAGATGTAGAACATCAGTGTCATGTGAGGAACATATAACAGTAGTGATGTTCCTACGGCAAAGACCTTATAAACAACTGTAATTTTTGCTGTGTGGTACACCACAAGAACAAATGTGAGTGACAGAAAGTTCCACAGCAAAGCTAAGATCAGAATGTCGATGTTGTTCCTGTAGGAAGTTTTGTAAGGCCTTGCAATAGCATGGAAAAACCATGCACCCATGAGCAGTCCACACTGCAGCAGCATTATGGGCAAATGATAGTGATCATAAGTGTATGTATACAAAATCAGAATTCTGATGACGAGGAATGATGCAGAAACCATCCTAAAATCATGAGTGCCATTGGTACCGTCCTTGTACTGTCCCTGAAATGATTCAGCAAACATGTGCACAGCATTCTGCATCCGAAACCCACAACTTGAGACACACTTTCTGAATAGCCTCATAGGGTATAGGATGAGAAGAATTGTTGGAATAACTACAAATAATGACAACACACTACCAGCTAGAGCAGCAAATATGTAATACTCCTGGGTGTGGTATTCCACTGTTGTGTCATAGTATAAAACAGTCTTACTTTCGATACTATGAGAATTATAACGAATATGCATGGTGTACAATAGTGAGAAAGTTACGAATAGAATTTTGGAAAAGGAGAGAAGAATAAACGTTGTGAACACATTGACCATCGATACTTTGGTGTCCCAGCTCCTCCTGATGTGAACGAAATGTCGCTGAAATGGCTTCCACAACCAAACAATTGGTCTGAAATTGTTGTAATGAAGTTTTATACAAGCATATGTAACTAAAATGAGACAGATGGGATAAAATGCCACGAGGTACTCCAGTGCAAGCGCATGAGCGGTCTTGATGCTGCTGCTTACACAAAATGGTGGAATAACAGAGCGAAAAAAGTCTAAGCTCCATACGCTGCATAACACCAGCAGCACTTGCAGCATCACGTATGGAAATCCTGTTACTTCATTTTCAATATACATATGCAAAGGCACATTCAAGCGTATTGTGTACACTATAACCTGACTCAGAAACACAAGAGCACTCAGTGGAGAGGAGGTGGCTCGTATGTGGAAGATCACCACCAGAAAGTACAGCACAGTGATTGGGACAAGTTCGAGGAGAAAATACAGGAGCCATCCATAGCCATGTCCCCAGCACTTTCTGCACTCGAGTGTGTATGAGTAGAGTGCAATGCCGTAGCCATCTTTGCACCTCCCACACAGCGTACCTTCTCGATTCAGAGGACCACACATAAACTCATTAAGTTTGGACACATTATCTGGCAACGGAATGCTGTAATCGTCATCTGTTATGTAATGGGCAATGTAGGGACACTTGCCAAGTTCATTAACTCCAGCTGAGCTGTTGTAGGTCATGCAGTAGCCGAAGTTCAGTGATGTAGAATTTGAATTGCAGTTGATTTCTGTTCTTTCTGTATGATAACAAGAGCATCCAGTGCTTGATGTGCTGTCAGGAACGAACCATGGAGGGCAGACATTCTTCTGGGCGGTACTCAGCATCATGAAGCTGAACAAAAGTACAAGTGAATAAGGCTTCATCTTTCTCTGATCTTGTAATATAACTAGCTACCAGTGCATAACAGTGCATTACATCCCACTTGGATAGTACAGTACTGGTTTTAACTACACTCTCTTGTGAGGGACGACTATATATACTGCATGCTCTACATCATCATCACATTTTCCCATAAGCCGCAATTGGTTTGCAAGAAATTGACAGGAACCATATTCGGCTTGAACAAGAATACAAGTGAATAAGCTTCCATCTCTCTAACTGCCAGACCAAACCTAAATGAGACCACATGCACTTGATCTTACATACTGTTTACCCAATCTCCACAAGCTATATAGCTATTACCTTCTGAGGCAATTGACCGAGACCATGTTTGGCTTCTTGTGGCCATTTAAGCCATTCTAATTAGGAAGGGTGGTGGTCATTGCATACACATTTGGAATTTACAGGAAACTCCTTTTTCCTGTATGACGCAGTTTCTTGATTAGAGTACAACGCATGAGAGGCTGTTTATTTGGACCACGAGGCGCAGCCTGGTGGTCTAATGGGGATTTCCCATAATCCACGAAAGGGCATAGTCTAACTGCAATGGCTTGTACTATAGCTACCTGAATTAGAGATCCTTGCACCGTGCAGCGGCTCCAACACCCCAGAATGTGCTGAGCCATGGTCTAATTGCCATAAATGCTGGGTCATCATGCTCTAATTTCTATAAACCCACAGCTGTTGCACAGCTGCATGGCTTCGGAATATAAACCTCAGCCGGTGCCTTTGAACCTCCTACTCTCTATAGTACAAGAGGATTTGGAACTCATGGAACTAAGGATCCTATGGATTGATCAAGAACGCATGATGACATCATTGTTTTTTCAGATGAGTGCGCAATGTGATGAGTGCACAATGTGATGAGTGCACAATGTGATGAGTGATGTCAGATGAGTGCACAATGTGATGAGTGATGTCAGATGAGTGCGCAAATGAAATCACTGAGCAACCATGTGAGCCCTAGCCTATACCACTGCAACCATGAAAGAACAGGAAAAGGCCTATATATAGCACAAAAGAGGTGATAACAAACATTCCTGTCAGCATAAAAAGCCACTACATGCTGTTAGCACAATATAACCAAATAAGAGCATGCACAATGCAATACACAAACAGCTGGGAATAACAGTCCATCGCAGAGTGCATGGGGTTAGGTGTTGTCACCTTTGGCATAAATAAAACAATCAATGGGACAGAGTCTGCACCTGATAATATGGGTGTGCTTGTTGGTCATGTAGGCCTTGAAAGGTTGCCTCAGCTTTACTGCATCATTAAATACATTGGAGTCCCACTCTCTGCTTTACATTCCATGCAGAACATGATCATAGGACAATGCTTTGCTATTCAAATTGTTCAATGGTGTCAATAACGTATGAAATTGAGGTAACCATATTTGGTCAAAAACTAGCCACTTTTTCTTACAATGATGATGTAATAATATACTGTCGGTCCTGGAATGAATGTGCAGAAGATTGTTGCAATTTGAATTTTGAACTGCTTCTAAGCAGGAACAAATGAGACACTGCCAGCTTAGCTTTGAGACCCTACGTATGCACAGTGGTCTACTATCCTGCAGTTTAGTAACCCCTGCAGTGTGCTAATCACAGAGTCGGTAGACTCTGTATGTAGGGATACGACGTACACGCAATATATGCTAATACAAAAGAATCTCTCCAAATCTCAGAAACGGTACACTTATAAGCCTTTATAACCACATACCGTTCATCTTCGAGTGTTTTCATGACCAACAAGACTCCTCGCGTCGCGAAAAACCGTCGCGAAAGTACCATACCAGGTACTCGCAAAACGGGCAAATTGTTTTTCTTTCTTCTTCTTCTTCTTCTTCTTTCTTTCTTCAGACGGGCTAGCTCAGCGTCGCCTCGATCGCTCATCATGGTTTTCGCACGAAACAGCAGCATTTCACACCGAGCAGTGCACCAGCCCATCGTTTTTTCGCAACCTCCAAGTCTTCACCAGGCGGCTGCAGCTGCCCACTCAATAACTATGGCTTCATTTGTCACGCCATTTTCATGTTTGTACGCATGCGCACTTAAACAATCACTTAGCAACAATACGTAATTATTATTCAAGATCGCTGAATTAGAAGTGCCTTGCGCTGTTGTGTTGTCTGGAACCGTAAGTAAATTCTCTGTGCTACCTGTGTTCTGTGAGAGGGGTGAACATCTAAAGACTCAACAATGTGTCGCTACTACTATCTGGTATAGCTATTTTAGCTACACTATACTTAGCTATGGTCTTCAGCTCAGGGAGCACTGGCTTAGTATCCATCCAGAAAAGGGTTGGCTTTTGAGATGCTTGGGTCTGATTCTTCAGCCATTGCTCGCAGTGTAAATGCCAGAGTTCAGTATGCATGCGCCTGCTGCTAAAAAATGACATAAACAAGTAATAAAAAACATTTAAAATGTAACAGGATGTAGGGATACCAGAACCGCAAAAAGTAAGGAAACAAGGTAGGGATGATCACACAAAACAGTGAAGTATACAATCCCCCTACATATCTTTTTTCATTATACACGTATTATGGATAAAGATCTCTGTAGGGGGGGTTGTATACTTCACTGTTTTGTGTGATCATCCCTACCTTGTTTCCTTACTTTTTGCGGTTCTGGTATCCCTACATCCTGTTACATTTTAAATGTTTTTTATTACTTGTTATATATAGCATCATGCAAGATATAGTGTACTTTAAAAGTTAGACACTAACGGTTTTAAAGTTAGTTACTTTAAAAGTGTATTGTGTACACTATAATCTGACTCGGAAACACTAGAGCACTCAGTGGAGAGGAGGTCACTCTTATGTGGAAGATCACCACCAAAATGTACATCAACATGCATGCATGACATTGCCCAGTGGTCTACTATCCTGCAGTTCAGTAACCCTGTGGTACGCTAAATATAGCACCATAAGTATTCTGTCAACTGTCGCGAACTGAGCAAGATATAGTGTACTTTAAAAGTTAGAATCGAGGTCAATGACTACACTCACACAGAGGCATGACTGGTACCTTCCTATGGTTAAATACTGGCCACTGGGCTGCTATCTGCAGAATACATACAAAATTAGAATAGAACAAACTTTAAACACTGACCATACCTAAATTACGTATGAGCCAAAGCTACAAAATATAACGATGATCGCCAGCTTCCGCACAACTGAAGTTGAACATCATGCATTAATGATACATTAACCATGTTGCAGGGCAAACACTTCACCGGTGAGAACTGATGAAAACATTATTTTGTATGCATTGATGTACAGTAACACTATGTGCATTATGCGTTCATTTAGGTGGCTGTGGCAGAAAGGTAAAACCAAAATCATGATACATAATAATACATTTTCACTACAAACCCAATCAAGGCATCATCATGGTTATTCAGTGATTGACACTCCGCTGTCTGTGCACTCGCCAACTGTGTGCTCGTCTGTGTAGGAAAGCAGTGGTTCATACTCTGCTGGGTTTGTCTGGCAAGGACTCAATGTCAGATGTGACCTCCAAGTTTTCTGTTGATAGTCTTGTTAGTCTAGTAGACGCTATCCATTCTTTCAAATGTGTGTGTTTCAATTTTGACCACTGAGTTATGCCTGTCTTTTCCGCCAGCTTATAGAAGATGTAGGAGATCAGTGCCATGTGAGGAACATATAACAGTAGTGATGTTCCTACGGCAAAGACCTTATAAACAACAGTAATTTTTTCTGTGTGGTACACCACAAGAACAAATGTGAGTGACAGAAAGTTCCACAGCAAAGCTAAGATCAGAATGTCGACGTTGTTCCTGTAGGAAGTTTTGTAAGGCCTTGCAATAGCATGGAAAAACCATGCACCCATGAGCAGTCCACATTGCAGCAGCATTACGGGCAAATGATAGTGATTAAAAGTGTATGTATACAAAATCAGAATTCTGATGATGAGAAATGATGCAGAAACCATCCTAAAATCATGAGTGCCATTGGTACCGTCCTTGTACTGTCCCTGAAATGATTCAGCAAACATGTGCACAGCATTCTGCATCCGAAACCCACAACTTGAGACACACTTTCTGAATAGTCTCATAGGGTATAGGATGAGAAGAATTGTTGGAATAACTACAAATATTGACAACACACAGCCAGCTAGAGCAGCAAACATGTAATACTCCTGAGTGTGGTACTCCACTGTTGTCATAGTATAAAACAATCTTCGTTTCGATATGTGAATTATAATCAATATGCATGGTGTACAATAGTGAGAAGGTTACAAATAGAACTTTGGAAAAGGAGAGAAGAATAAACGTTGTGAACACATTGACCATCGATACTTTGGTGTCCCAGCTCCTCCTGATGTGAACAAAATGTCGCTGAAATGGCTTCCACAACCAAACAATTGGTCTGAAATTGTTGTAATGAAGTTTTATACAAGCATATGTAACTAAAATGAGACAGATGGGATAAAATGCCACGAGGTACTCCAGTGCAAGTGCATGAGCTGTCTTGATGCTGCTGCTTACACAGAATGGTGGAATAACAGAGCGAAAAAAGTCTAAGCTCCATATGCTGCATAACACCAGCAGCGCTTGCAGCATCACGTATGGAAATCCTGTTACTTCATTTTCAATATACATGTGCAGTGGTATATTCAAACGTACCGTATACACTATAACCTGACTCAGAAACACAAGAGCACTCAGTGGAGAGGAGGTGGCTCTTATGTGGAAGATCACCACCAGAAAGTACAGCACAGTGATTGGGACAAGTTCGAGGAGATAATACAGGAGCCATCCATAGCCATGTCCCCAGCATTTTCTGCACTCGAGTGTGTATGAATAGAGTGCAATGCCATAGCCATCTTTGCACCTCCCACACAGTGTACCTTCTCGATTCAGAGGACCACACATAAACTCATTAAGTTTGGACACATTATCCGGTAGCAGAATGCTGTAATCGTCATCTGTAATGTAATGGGCAATGTAGGGACACTTGCCAAATTCATTAAGTCCAGCTGAGCTGTTGTAGGTCATACAGTAGCCAAAGTTCAATGATGTAGAATTTGAATTGCAGTTGACATCTAGATCTGTTGCTGCATGAGCATGATAACAAGAACATCCAGTGCTTGATCTGTTGTCAGGGATGGACCATGGAGGGCAGACTTCCTTCTGGTCAGTAGTCAGCATGAAACTGAACAACAAGAGTAGGAGTGAATAAGTTTTCATCTTTTTCTGATGTTGTAACTGCTAATAGTGTACAAAACTGCATTACATTGATTGTACAGTACCGGTTAACTATCTTAATTCTCTCATGATGAACCACTATATATACAGTGCATGTTCTAAACAATACATCATCATCACATTACCTCATAATGCCTTCTGAGGCAATAATGTTTTTTTGCAGGAAATTGACAGAGACCATGTTTGGTTGGTGACAAATTATGTCATGGAGAGTGATTCTGCAGTGATGTGGCTTTAGACATGACTTTGCATGTGACTGTTATGTGATGCTGATTTGTGAAGCCATTCAGACCAGGAATAGGGGAATTCCATGCATACACCGAATCACAGTATCATATTACTATACCTGCATCACTTCACATGTACACAATGACTATTGGTGTCACTTCATGTGTACACAACGACCAGCTGCCGTTTAATGTAGAACACGGAACTAGCTTCCTGAGAGTCGCAGGAGACCACATGGACAATGCAGCTTGTGGGTAGTACACTGAATGTGAAACACGCAGTCTTCAGTCTGGGACAAGACCACCTGCAAGCATAATTGTTTACACACGGAAAATGTAAGCCACCCATACAAAGCTGCCAAAATGGATAGCCAGATGATTTGGGAATTGACTGTGTCAGTGTAGTTCCCCATATTTTTGTGAGTAATATAGTTGAGAATATAATTGAGAATAGTAGGTATGGCAGAAAGAACAATGGGTGCCAACTCTATATTTAAATGGGTAGGGAAAAGGAATAACCATCAAGGCCGCTTTTTCTCAGATTGTAACATCCCCAACTCATATTTCTTCAAACTCAGACTCATCCTTAATTGATCTAGTTTTTGTATCCAATATGCTTCATCTTTGTCAATGTCATATTCTTCCTCAACTAGCAAACTCTGACCACTATGGGCTAATGGTGACAATGAAACATAGCCCAGAGCAGCACACTCCTATAACTCGCAGGAAGATTTGGAGGTACAAACATGCGGACTTTGAAAAAGCAAACGACCTTCTAATGAGCATTGATCTGGATAGTGTCATTGATCCCTTTGACATCCAGTCTAGTTGGTTAAACTGGAAACAGTCATTCCTTGATATCATGGACGAATTAATGTATCCCTAGTTCCATTCTCCCAAACAGGAAAAATCTCCCATGGTTAACTAAAGACATAGTTCAACAAATTCGGAAAAGGAACCTCTCTTTTAGGAAAGCTCAGAAGTCTGGCGATGTCCTTGACTATCAACACTTCAAAACCCTTCGGAACAAAGTTGTTTCTCAGCTAAGAGCCAGCAAACAAAGATTTTACTCCACTTTGAATCCCAAAAATTCCAAAGATTTTTGGAAATCAATTAAAGCACTGAACGCAAGGTCAAATGGCTGTTCAATACCTTCACTTGAGATGTCTAACACCGAAACAGCAACCAGCAATATGGAAAAGGCTGAACTTTTGAATCGTACATTTGCTCAACATTTTAACTCCAAGCAGCCTCCCCTTGGTCCTACTGACATTCCTTCAGTTAACCCTGACGACCTCCATGTCAACATCTTGTGTTCTGAAGAAGAAGTTTATGAGCTTCTGTGTTCACTTGACACTACGAAAGCCAGCGGTAGTGACAACATCTCTGCTCATATGCTTAAAAAAACAGCTCTCAGTATCACGGAAGCCATAACAACACTTTTCAACATCTCCATTACTCTTGGAGAACTTCCTGACGAATGGAAAGTCTCTCATATTACCCCAATTCCAAAACCTGGTGACCATTCAAATCCATCTAATTACCGACCGATTTCGCTTTTGTCCATATTGAGCAAACTTCTTGAGAAGCATGTAGCCAACTTGCTGACAAAACACATTCAATCACACAGTCCCCTCTCCTCTCATCAATGGGGCTTCTCAAGAGGTAAATCGACAACTGGAGCTCTACTGACTGCAGTAGATCACTGGCTCAGGTTGCTTGAGGAAGGAGTTGATATCTGCGCTGTTTTCCTTGATTATCGAAAGGCTTTCGACACAGTGCCACATAGAAACTTATTGGAGAAGCTGAAATTCCTTGGAGTCAATTCATACTTACTCAAATGGCTGACACATTACCTATGCAAGAGATACCAGGCTGTCTGTGTCAATGGCTCAACATCTGACAAACTGCCAGTAGTCTCAGGGGTCCCACAAGGCTCAGTCCTTGGACCTGTACTCTTTATCATCTATGTAAACGATATCACCTGTATTCCCTTAATGGAGGGGAACATGTCTCTATTTGCTGACGACATTATGCTATATCGCCCAGTTCGCAATGCCACAGACTATGCAATCCTTCAATCTGACATTGATAAAATCTCCGTCTGGACTGAGAGTAACTACCTGCAGTTTAATGCCCAAAAATGCAAATACATGACCATCTCTAGAAAGCAATATTCATGCTCTTACAGTGACTCACTCCCTGCACTTTCAGTAAATGGTGTTGCACTGGAAAAAGTGGACAATTATAAACACCTGGGCATTTGGATAACATCCACACTCTCTTGGTACAAGCAAGTATCCGAAGTGTGTCGCAAGGCAAGACAGAAGGTAGGAATCCTCTTCCGAAAATACTACCAACATGCCAGCACATCTACTTTGCTTCAGCTCTACCTCTCCTGCATAAGACCTGATCTGGAGTATGCAGTGGCGGTTTGGTCCCCCCATCAAAAATGTCTAATAAACTCACTAGAAGCAGTCCAGAAATTCGCTCTTCGAGTTTGTTCCAAGCAGTGGGATGCTAACTACCACACTCTGCTTGCCAGATACAACATTCCCAGTCTATTTAACAGACGACAACTCCTACGACTGTGCTTCCTGTTTAACGTGTTGAACGGTACCTACAGTCTACCTGACCCATCACCTATTGAGCTAAGGCAGCACAACCACTATTCTAGGTCACACCATCTCACTCTTAAGGTGCCATATGCTCACTCAAATGCTTACTACCATTCGTTCTTCTGCGATACCCCCCGTCATTGGAACTCATTACCGCTGGACATAGTTGCCTCCTCAAACAGTGAACACTTTAAAAGGAACCTGTCACTATACTATAATCGTTAATTACGTCATGTACTATATGTTATTGTGTAACAGTCCAACTTTTTATTAGGGTACACACTTGTATTAGCTTTTGCTATTTTTGTGTATCCTTGCCACCGGCAAAATTGTTATAAACAAAAAAACAAAACAAAAAAAAAGGCCTAGTTAGCCAAACACGATCACTTCCAACATTCCAACTGTGAGCCCTCATGAACTTTGGTGAACATGTCATGTGTCCACAAACTGTTCACTCTGCATGCATGCGGTGGTATTAGATTACCTTGAGTGAAGAATGGTAGGTTCATGTATCATGAATGGGATCTTTTTCAACTTGCATCATGTAACATTGTTTACTTAATACTTGATGGATGTAGCTAAATGATGGCAATTAAATCACCCATAGTGGAATCCAGAATCAACAGTATGTTGCTTTGAAATGCAGATATTGGTTTGGGTGTACCAGCATCTAAAATCTCCAGTATTTCGAGGGGCAACCGCACTCCTGGTAGCCGTTGCAACGCCGGCTGCGACTCGCCGTCAGCTAGTATCGCAGTAAGTTCCAATTAACGCACATGCCACTTGTCAACCACGCTCTGTCGATCGCTAGCAATGGCGGCCAAAGGGAAGACACGACGTTATTACAGCACTTACAACTTTGCCAGCACGGTGAGTTTTGACATGTAAGCGTCAGTGAACGACAGCGATTACAGCTGTGTGGTCAGATTCTTTGTGGGGCCTTCGTAAGACTACTGGCGAAGAGAGCGATCGAGCAATGGCGGCCGACGGCACAACAAAAGCACCTGTATCTCCACCACGAAGGTGAGTTTCAGCACAATTATTATACGTTTGTCTAACTGCATGATAGCCATCACGATGGTGTAGTCAGAATCTCCGTAGACCTTTCCTGCGAGCTATGAGGTTTGATTATTTAGATTAATTAATTACGCGGCACAATTTTTCCCCTACCACGAGTGTAATGACTTAATTTTGATTGTGTCTGAACTGCTAGCTGGAGTGAGCAGTATAGTGTTTGTGAGGCTGGTTGGAGCCCTATAGTAGGGATTGCATGCTCGTGGGACTTTGTTCCCTAGCCAAGGTGGCCTGATAAGGTGGTTTGATTCTTATAGGCTCCTCCCATCTGGGCCACATTAGAAAGCACTGGATATTGTGTTATCATGTCGGAAAAACCAAATCAAACTCAATTTGGCAATACTGCATGTATGACCTACAATTGAGTCAATGAAATTTGCACGTGAATGTACATTTCTCTAGCTACTTTGGTGGTAACCTTGACTGTCAGAGTAAGCTTAGATACTCATAGCTATGTAGCTGTGACTGCATTCAATGATTCTACATGAGAAGTTTATGAGATGTGATAAGTTATAAGCGAAGAACAACTGACAAACCTAGTCTATGCATGACAAGCCGGACATTTATATTGGTGACTGAGTTATGGTTGAACACAACCCAACCAACAAGGGAAGAAACTCAGAACAAAGGGACAGAAAATATACTGCTTTTGGGATGATCAATCCTTCAGTCAAAGCAATGTCATGAAAGGGAACTATTGGAGATTGCTTTCTAAACACTGACTTCCTGTACTCAGCAACTGCCACCAAACATGGTCAATTCCTATAAAAAGCAACAAGCAAGAGCCACTCTTACCCTGAAACCACCTGCATCCTGTACACATTATCTAGCCTGACCAAACATGGTCAATTCCTATAAAAAGCAACAAGTAAGAGCCACTCTTACCCAGGAAACCACCTGCATCCTGTACACATTATCTATAGTCTGACCAAACATGGTCAGTTATGAAGTAACTGAGTCCACTTTATAGTTTTATGAAACAGAACTAGCTACTGGAATTCTATGTAAACACTGTAGTGTCCTTCACAATGATGTAATCCACAATGATGTAATCCACAATGATGGAATCCACAATGATGTAATCCACAATGATGTTATCATGCTTGGCAGCTAGATTAGCTATAGAGTGAGTGGTATCATGTTTGTGATGCAGTTTGGGAACCTTGCAGGCATGCAAATAGGTGGTGAGAGCTTGTACCAGAGCCAATTAAGGTAGCTAGCTAGTCTGGAACGGTGAGGTTTATATCCATATGCCAGTAGGCTTCACCCATCTAGCTACTTCATTAGCTGTGGAGTCCACATGCATAGTCAGCGGCTGGAAGCTATTGGGGTGATGAATCCTGGCTGCTGAGTTGAGACAAGGATATCGATCAATGCATGGTTTGATGTGCCACTCAAGTTGAGTGTTGCCGAGGTGAAAGTGCATGGGTGTCTGTAGAAAATTTTGAAGCTAAGATATTAGCTACATCATTGTCATCGTGCAGTTCAACAGTAGAATGGGTTTGAAGTGTTATCCATAGTGATAATAAATGTGGTCCAGGCCTATAGCTGTATGTAACAGAGATGGGACTTATTTGACTGATGTGTGCATGAGGTTAGGTTGATTGTCACCTTAAAAGCAAGGGAGGGGGAGAAGGGTGGGAAAGTGTTATACGTGTTACTAGGGCGAGCTTGAGTGAGCTCCACACTGACATGAATGCAGGATGCATGCACGACAATGTACCAGGCATTAAACCTAGCAGCATTCTCAGGCAAGTTGAGCCCAAAACAAGGCTAGTGGCTCAACAGTTTCTCTCACCAGAGATAATTTTTTCAATGGCTATCTCACAATCTTCATCAGACATAAATAAACCATCATTGCAAAAAGACAGCAGGATTCAGTAGTAAGAATGCTAGACTTGGCCAGCATGAGAACATTTACATTGTATGCTAGCTCACTATCGCAAACAGGATTGCAGCAGCACTGATACGAACTCTGACATTCATACATTCATGGTTATCAATTAGCTAGAGTTGTGTTGAATTACAGAACCGCTATTTTATACCCATGCGCTGTTTGATTTGGAAGCCTTGGTTTTGTGTACTGTTGAAGGATGGAGAGATATCAACAACCTCCATGGTCACTCCATGTATGTATATACAGCTTGTACATATTCACCTGGGTAGATCTGCAAGATGACTCCCCAGTCACAATATATCCACAATTAATTTTTGCCTGCAATGCTTACCAAGTAGCTATAGTTATAAACAAGGTTCCAGTGGTTCTCAAGACATGGGAACATCCATGATGTTGCTTGACATTGAGGGTGCTGCTATAGTGATTCTACTTGCACAACACTGGTACTTTGCTGATATTGAACTGCTACGAAGTGGGGACAAGGGACAGGTGTCATTGCATTGCATGCTCTGAGTGTCCTCAATATTATGATGAATGAGAGCATTAGAACAATCAGGAGACTGCAATGCATTGCAGCAGCTTAGTGCGGAGACCCAATGAACACAACAGTTTATTTAGTGCCAAGATGTAGTGGTTATCTTTCAGCCCAATGAACACAACAGTTTATTTAGTGCCAAGATGTAGATTCAGCTTCAGTTTTGGGGGATAGCTATTGAAGTTTCTTTACTAAGACAGCCTACAATAGTTCCAGCTTTTTGCCGAATATGTTTTTGTACAGTATGCGACAAAACAGCCAGGGAGGAGTGTGAGAATGAGACTATTGCAAACTGGGAGGAGAGTGTATCGTCAACAACATTTACAAACAAAATTAAGCAAAATTAAAAGTTTACAGCTTCAGTGATGATGCACACATAATTATTGTAACAGAATGAGAAATTCCCTCCTGGAAAAGTCATTCAATGCGTTCACTCATGTATAAACATCTAGTGTGACCAATTCAGCTGTAAGCAAACACACACATTAGACTGTCCCATAGCTGTTTGGGTTTAAAACTCGATCAGGAAACATCTCCCAATTTACCCTGGCAGCACCGTCCATTTCATTGTCTGAATTTTCTATGTCAGCATAGCTGAGCCTTCTCTGCTGCTCCAAGGTTGTCGTTGGTTTCACCTTACTGAACAGCACATATGCAACGTATAATACAATGTAGAGCAGTGGAACAGCAGTAATGAAATATATAATGATGACGATCGCTTCCCTGACCTTATGATCTTCTGCATACGGTACAAAGGCCGCTAGGAATGCTCCTACTCCAAACAGGGACATCAGAGTACCATCAACAATGTTAAAGATCTTAACCTTATATGGCCGAAAGGTTGCAAAGCACCACGAAAACACGGTAAACAGAATGCCTGGTAGTATCCAGACTAAACCAAGTGGCAGAGTTATTGCATTTAATAGGAGGAGTATTATTCGAAGCAGGAGGTAAACTCCAGCAAAATAGCGGCAGTCACGAGTGCCATTTGTTCCATCCTTGTAACACCCCTGGAAGGCATCGACAAATGTGTGAAGTACATGCCACCTCTGATTACAGCAACCGAGACACTTTTGGAAGAGTTTTGTTGGGTAGAGGATAAGAATGAGGGGCGGAATAAGGACAAAGGTAGACAAGACTATCACTGCAGGGATTGCATACCGAAGATGTGCTGCACTAAAGGACTCAATTGATGGTTCAAAATACAAGACAGTCTTCGGTTCTCGTGTTACATTGAATGGGGTTGTCAGATGCGTGATGTTGGAAATGGCAATATAGTTGATGAGGTTTGTCGATACCAAGATGAGTTTTGAGTAGGAGAGCAAGAGGAACGTTGCAATAACATGGACAATGGAGGACTGAGGATTCCAAGTCCTTCGACAGCGGGCATAGCTCCACCCAGAAATGCTTTCATACATTCCAGGAAGGTTCGTATTTTGGATAAAAGCATAACTGTAATCAACCTCAAAGCCATTTTCCCTGGAGTGTTAATTAGTCAACTCTTGCCTAAGTTAATAAGAAATGCAAAAGTAGATGGATGGAACTTCCGTTACCAACACGATTCCGTATTAGTCAGCAAAGTCATGGTCATGCAAAGTTTATAATCTGCAGTTCGAAACATGCAATTTCAGTATTAGTTGACTGTACATCTTTGGGACAGTGAGTTAGACATGATTATACACCCCAACATTCCAGGCTCTTGGAGAAATGTGAAGAACCAGTGTGCCCCATGTGCTCTACCTCAGTGAAAGCAGCTGAGTTGACGATGATCGAGGAACCTTCCTTTGCGTTAACTTCTACTGAGAATGTAGATGCATAGGGTGTACGTAACTATTTGCTTGTGTACTGGAACTTTGGCAATACAACTCACTTAGTATAGGTTAACTAATTTGTACCTACATAGGTAGTTGTTCTGTTCCACTATATATGCATCCCTGCATTGGACACTGCATATACTGGTGAGACTATACATTGAAAGATTCTGTTGCTAGGTGGTCGCTAAGATATTTGAATGGTAATGTGCCCACAGAAAAGCCACTCCCTATGGCCCTATAAGGAAGGTAGGGGCACAATACCAGCTGGCTTACCTAGTTATCAAAACCTAAGTTCTCTTGTGTGTGAAGTGACTATCATTACGTACACCCAGGACATGTCTCTCAACCAATAATTATGTCAGAAGTATATACCAGTACTCTGGGTGGTGTAGCTTACGTACGTTGCAGATCTTCAGCTTAATTGTCCAGTACTGGGTGTTAGTTGGGCCTTGTGGGGATGGTCTACAATCATAATAATATTATCCTTGTACGTACATATTGCAATACATGTTGGCAGGAGTGCATAATGGATTGGCTTGGTACAGACTGCTAGTGGAATGCAAGCTGGCAACCAGTGGAAGCACATGCCATTAGACTGGACAGGTGGTGTTTCCAGTCCACAGCCGAGGTAGTGTTTCCAGTCCACAACCCAGGTGGTGTTTCCAGTCCACAGTCCAGGTAGTGTTTCCAGTCCACAACCCAGGTGGTGTTTCCAGTCCACAACTCAGGTGGTGTTTCCAGTCCACAGCCGAGGTAGTGTTTCCAGTCCACAACCCAGGTGTTTCCAGTCCACAGTCCAGGTGGTGTTTCCAGTCCACAACCCAGGTGGTGTTTCCAGTCCACAACCCAGGTGGTGTTTCCAGTCCACAGTCCAGGTGGTGTTTCCAGTCCACAACCCAGGTGGTGTTTCCAGTCCACAACCCAGGTGGTGTTTCCAGTCCACAGTCCATGGCCATGGCAGGTGGTGTTTCCGGTCCACAGTCCAGGTTCCCTTCTGCCATGAATGTACTGCCAACTGCATGAATGATGTAGTACGAATTTGCACACTGTCTTGAATGTCACCAGAACAATCAACATTACAGTCAAGTGCATAAGTGCACAAAATTTACTGGAATTTCAGTCAGTGCATGTGCCTGTGCAGAGCTAGATCAGGTCAGTGAAGAAAGTGAATCCTGTGAGGCCTATAGCGTATAGGCCCGTGCACTGCTTTTACTGAATTAATTCTCAGGTATCTACTGTATGCCGTTTGCTTGGTGGTTGCTAAGTGCTATACTAGTATAATACCATGCAGTGCCACAGTATATCAGATCACGATATTGTGGTTTATATAAGCCCTCCCACTCTACGTTATAGTTAGACTATGGCCTTGAGTGGTTATTTCCCATAAACCACGAAAGGGCATAGTCTTTTTTCTTTTTTTTTTTTTCCTATGAAATTCGTGTTATAAACACAAGGCAACATGAATAGCAGTAATGCTAATGTGATACATGAGCCTTAAGGTGAAAACAAACATTATATACCTACCTACATAGAATGTAACAATCTTTTAACCCTTTCCTGGATGAATTAATTTGCGTTTCACCATGGAAATTGAATAGCGTTTACTTAAAAATTCATAGCGGCGCCGCTGTACGGCGAACTTCCTAGCAACCACCTATTTTTAGATAGCTGAGCTATTTATACACATTATGTCGTCATTTCTAGCCCCATAGAAAGAACGTACACGGCAAAAGAGAGATTTATTTGACATTTTCCATGAATAAAATGATTATTATTATTACTTTATTATTATTATTATTAACAACAGCACACCATACAAGCATTTTCAAGAATACAGCACTTGTGCAGTGTTATGCTACCCTCCAGAACCCCTCATATGACTCCAGGAGTCCAAGAGAGCAGACAGGACCATCACAAAGACAAGCCTAAGAACGAGGTTTTCAAAGACGACTGTACACGCCCTCAAATCCAAGGAATAGAACTCAGAATCTTCGGAGTAAAGGGTCGTAGCCCACAGTGCTGGTTCATATTTCATCACTGGATTGTCCCCAACCTGCATGTTTGTGTGTGCATGAGAGAGTACCTCCAAACACTCCATTCCGTCAGCAGTGACATCAATGTCTCTTATGTTACGTACACCTATCTGTCCCATTTCCTTGTCGTAAAAAGGACTTGCAAAGGTCCACACAACATACTGCTATCAACAGGAGGACCTAGCTTTGCTAGTTTGAAGAGAAAGACTCTGAGACTCTTCTCCTAGTAATTCCTTGTAGAATGTACTGGCTATGTGTAGGCGGGCTGTGAACTGTACTTGAACTTGCTCTCCCCTCCTCCCTCGCTCTCCGTCTCTCACTCACTTTACTGTAACCCTCCCTCCACGATATATATACCCATCCCTCCACTGTATCTCTCTCTCTCTTCCCCCCCCCCCCCCCCCCCAAATCCCCTGCCATTCACCATACCATGTCCTCGTTCCGTCTTTGTCCTGGCCTCGTCTATTTCATTGTTCCGTCCTCGTCCAGGGACAGACAGGGTGACCTATTACGTACTATGGGGAGGAGCTGGTTCATCCACGAGGGGAAGGGGCTGAGTTGGACTGCAAGGGACTGGACTACTCCATGCAGACCTTCTACAGACACGGAAAGAGCTGGCAAGCCTTGAGAAGGGGGCAGGACTGCTCTGTGTACTCCATGCCACGCCTACAGAATATACATTCACACTATAGGAATAATACCTATTCTTTCCTACACATTGGCAGATTACTAAACTGTATATCTAGGTTCTACTAAGTGTAGACTTACTCGAGGCAGTGTCCAGATCACCCTGAACCGGACTAGGGGGAGGAGAGTATCCATTTCTTGATCGTCTCTGTCGCCGCGAGTGTCCCATTGCGTCTTCGTCTCCATCGGTCTACACTGTCGTGATCACTGCGCTGCACCGTCCTCAAAACCGTCTAGGAAGGTAAATATGGACTCCTCTTCGTCCGAAATCGCTGTCTAATCCATCGTCCAGGTTGAAATCGAAGTCATCCAGTAGTTCAAGAACACCGCTTACAGTATACACGTTGGCCATCTTGAAATTTCTGACACTAAGTGCATTTTTGCCCTTAGTAACCGATGCCGTAGAATGTTCTAGAAAATACCACGTGCTAGAGCAACGTTCTGAGCATGCTCAGAACGTTCTTCGCGACGCTAGGGTCCAAAGTGTATTTTACGGATTTTTGTAAAGACGCGCATGTGCTCATGCCGGATATATCCGGCTACATCCAGGAAAGGGACAGAGATAGATGATGCGTGCTTAACAGAATTAGGTAAAGCATTCCACAGAGTAATGACACTAGGTACAAATGATGAAAACATGTACTGTGTGCGAGCAAATGGCCTACTAAAGTTAGTGTGTTGGTTGGTGCTATATGGAAAGTTATGTTGTACAAATACTCCCGGAGGAAAGTAGGAGAAGTTGCCGATAATTTTGTACATAGTGGTAAGTTTCAGAAAGTTGCGGCGAGTGGAAAGTGGTGGAAAGTTCAAAAGTTGTAGCATACTGTCATAGTCAAGGTTCCATTGTTGCAGACAGACCTTACATGCAAATTTTTGCACTGATTCCAGAGACTGGATGCCTTTGTTTGTGTATGGGTCCCATAGTTGAGATGCATATTCTAAATGAGGCCTTATGCAGGTCAGATAGAGACATCTCAAAGTATTAGTGTCAGCCCAGCTGGAAAACCGTCTATGTAACATACCAATGAGTTTCCTGACTTTACTACAGATATGTTGAATGTGGTCGTTCCAGTTGAGTGTAGAAGTCACTGTAACTCCTAAGTATCGATAGCTGTCCACCTGCTCCATGATACAGCTACCCAGGAACAATCCACTAGATGGATAAAGGGGGTGTCTCTTCTTTGAAGCAATAATGTATTTGCATTTGGATGGATTCAGTTTGAGATGACAAGCTCGTGTACATCCATTGATAGCGTCAATGTCTTGTTGTAGGTATCGATAGTCTTCAGGACAGTAGATGGGCTTGTAAAGCAGGATGTCATCCGCATACATTGTTAGTTTAGATCCACTAGTAAGTGGCAGAGAGCACGCACAATTTATATACACTAGGAATAATAGTGGACCTAAAACTGAGCCCTGGGGTACACCAGATGTTACAGGAGTAGTATCAGAGGATGCACCATCGACAACAACAAATTGTTTCCTGTCACAGAGGTAACTTGTGATCCATTGAAGAATGTGCGGATTCAAACCGTGATCCCTTAGCTTTTGTAGAAGAGGTAGATGTGGTACTGTATCAAAAGCTTTTTGTAAGTCGAAAAAGACAAGGGCGATGTCGGCACCAGATTCCAGCATCTGGAGAATTTCATTAAAAGTGGATATAAGAGCAGTCACAGTAGATTTTCCGGCAGTAAATCCCCATTGATCTTTAGCCAGCAAGTTATTTTCTGTCAGATGATTGTACACCACACTGTGGATATGCCGTTCCAATAGCTTGCTGATGACTGGGAGAAGTGAAATAGGTCTATAGTTACGAGGATTATCTGTGTTTGTTGAAGCCTTAGGAATTGGTACAACAGAAGAAATCTTCCACTGATGAGGTACTTTTCCCGTTTTGATGGATAAATTGAACAGTCTTGTTACAAGGGGAGAAATTGTGTGGGCTGTGTTCTTCAGCATTGTTCCAGATATTCCATCTGGTCCTGATGCCTTGCTGGTATCAATTGCAAGAAGTAGGCCAAGGACCTCATCCTCTGAGCAAGAAATATTTTCAGGCAGTTCTGCTGAGGAGTTTACGGAAAAAGTCTGGGAGTCAGCTTCAGTTAGAGGAGGAACAGTTGAATTGAAATTTTGGGAGAGAACCTCATTTAGCACTGAGGCCTTGTCAACATTTGTGGAAGCAATAGTTGAACCATTGTTCAGGGTGGGAATTTGGCTGGATGCCTTCTTCAAAAATTTTACTGTTTTCCAGAACTGTTTGCTACCTTGACTAGACACTTTCTTCAAATGATCCTTCTTCGCCTGCCTAAGTGTATGGACAACTTGGTTTCTCAGTGAAGTGTATTTCTTCCATGTAGTCGTGCCTCCTGTTTCCCTTGCTTTCTTATAGGCACTGTTTCTTTTCCTGATTTTGGCTCTGATGCTTCTGCTCATCCATGGTAAGTGACGCCTAGGAAAGATGGTAGCCCTAGGAATACATTCTTCCATGATAGTCATGAATTTGCTCTCCCATGTGGTCCATACTGCGTCTATGTTTGTCTCATTATCCAGGAAAGTCCAGTCAGTTGCATTGATAAGTCTGTTAGCCTTGTCAAAGTCGGCATGAGAATACCTCCAGATAGTTCGTTTTCTACTCTTCACAGGTCGCGTGTTCTAGAAGCACTTAATGGTAAGATTGATACCATTGTGATCAGAATTGCCTAAAGGTGGAATTACATTACAAGACACCAGCTGAGAGGGAGATGATAAGAGTACAAGGTCTATAAGTGATGCTCTTCCAGAAGGGCTGATATGAGTAGGCTGGGGGACGACCTGCGTTAGTACAAAACTCTGTATAAAAATAGATAACTTAGAAAACAAGGGATGACTCTGTTTACAAAAATCTATATTAAAATCTCCGAGTAATACAAAACTAGATAAAATAGCTACATCTAAGTTTTCTATAACAGAGTACAGGTCATCCAAAGCCGTGTTTTTGTCAGGTGGTCGATACCACAACCCAATGTACACCTTCTGATGAGCATTGTTTATATTGTGAAGTGACACAAGCAAAAACTCCAGTTCCTTAGGGCCACACATTGTCACTTGGAATTCAAATTTATTAGAGATGTACAATGCAATCCCACCTCCATGTCTGTTGCGATCGCACCTTACACATTGGTATCCTGGAATGGCACATTCTGATTCCATGATGTCTTCACTAAGCCAGGTTTCAGTAAGGCATACTACATCGGGTTTTTCAATGTCACACTGGGCAGACAATTCATCCAGTTTAGGATACAGGCTTCTTGCATTAAAATACAGTATGCGCAAATTTTTTGAACACTGATTTTCCACATGCGAGCGATCGGTGTTACCACTGCGAGAGTTTTCACCCTCCACAGAAGGCGGAAAGTCAAAACTTAGGTCTGGGGTGGCAAGGGCGGAGCCTGAGAAAAATTTCCAGGTGCATGGCATGGTTCTAACTTCCAAGATGTTTGCAGCGATACCCTCTCCCATGCAGACTCTAGCTTTTCCAATGAATCCTCTTCCATGTAAATTAGGAACCACCATCTAATCTTGTTTCCAGGGAGGCGTTTGTACTTGCGCTTTACAACCATATTGCCAATTTGAGGTACTGCTTCAGGAGAAACTAGATTCGACACAGTGTTCTTGACCGCACCACTTGAACAGGATTTTACAGTACCCCATATCCGTCTAACCCCGCTGACTCTGACCTTTTGAGTGTCAGTATTCACACCTGGATCTAGGGTATTGTTTTGACTCACCAGGGTACCGTTGACCCGCTGACTGTCTGTCTGGATTTGAGTGCTGGGACCTTCGTTTGACAAGCCTTCCCCTTGTTTTCGGCGGTTCCCCTGTCCGTGGGTTAAGCTGCACCCTTCCATCCTGATGACTGGCACCTCCTCGAGGGTGGTACCTCCGTGACCGCGATTCCGATTGCCATTTCCAGCTCTACGTCGGCCGGTGTTACTGTTCGAATTCGGGTTGGTTTGGGGCGTAGCACTTCTCGATCCTTGCTGTCGGCTCCCCCTGCCGGCAACCGTAGCCCAAGTTTCACCAGCATTGCTCCTTCCATTCGTTTGGAGTTCCTGTACCTGAACGGTAAGGGCGGCTACGGCCTCGCGGAGCTCGCAGATGATCTTCATCTGCATGTTTGAGCTACATCTCGGGCAGTGAAAAGGCTCCTCCGTCTTTAACTTCGCGAATTCTGACTTAGGGAGGCACACGCAGGTTCTATGTAGCCAACATTGACATTCGCCATCACAGAAGACCGCGTCGTCGCCGTCTTCAGTTTCCGAATCGTCTACCACCTGCTTCTCGCAAATGCTGCATATAGCTAGCTCTTGCTGGCTCGCATCCGTGTCGGCACTGTTGTCCATTGCTCGAGCAAATTGTTCGTTCATTGACACAGTTGCATTTGCGGCGCTGCGCTAACTGGCTTAGACTATAGCTACCTGAATTAGAGATCCTTGCACGCTCCAACACTCCAGAATGCGCTGAGCCATGGTCTAATTTCCATAAACGCTGAGTCATCATGCTCCAATTTCTATAAACCCACCGCTGTGGCAAGTTATAAAAGCCGGAACGGGAAACGAAACGAAACGAAACGAAACGAAACGAAACGAAACGAAACGAAACCGGAAACCACACCCTCCTTCGCGCAGAAGTGTGTATCGTGCATGCAATTTGCAAGATGCTTTTACTCATCAGCTTATAATTTATAGATCGCCAATAGTTAGTCTTGTAGCGTTTATTAGAGTGCAGGCAGCTGCAGACGGGAGATGGACCCGGTCGAGCCGAAAGTGTACAAGGAGGGGCTGCTTCAAGCGCCTACGAGGTCTCCACCAGAGCAGCACGAAGAAACTGAAGTTCCAGGAGCGATTCATGTGGTTAATGCATGACTTCGACCCCGATAGATCGCAGTCTCGAGGATGGTTGTGCATGCCGTGGTCTCAGTATGTGCTAGCTGTGAATAAGTCGGCCTTCTCACCCCAGCGTTTGTCCCTTGCAGTACTAACGCGGGGAAGGCGTAATAGTACTGCGACAAGCCGTGGCTGGGGTGAGAAGGCCTGGGAACGAGGCTATAGTGCTGTTGCAGTGAGAAACAATGCATAGCGCATGTGTTCATTGTAGGGCGTGGTTTCCGGTTTCGTTTCGTTTCGTTTCGTTTCGTTTCCCGTTCCGGCTTTTATAACTTGCCCACAGCTGTTGCACGGATGCATGGCTTCGGAATATAAACCACAGGCGGTGCCTTTGATTTGTATGGCTGCTATAGTCTAAATGCCTTTGGGTGTCTGGCTTACTAGTAACAAATTTAAATCCATGAACTTACGTATAATATATACTCTCAAAAAAGTTATTCAGTCATATTCTCATTGCGCAATTTCAGAATGCTGCATATATGCATGCATGATCGTGTAGTACTAATATATCAGTATGCATAATCTATAACATTTGGCTCACTGAAACTGCATGCACTAACCAACCTTGCATTGGTTCTACAAGCATGTTCTTGCTGTGGTTTACATTACATGAGACTTTATTCTCCAAATTCAAATTGTAGTCCAGTCCCTTTCATCTTGTGTTCGAATAATGCATCAAACTTGGCAGACTGTTCAGCTGTGAAGTGGTTCTTCCAGTCACCCACCACACCTTTCCTCACAAACGGGTTGATCTCATCAAAATTATACCTAGTACGAAGTGATGTACATAGGGAGGTAGAGTGACGCATTCTATCGAAGCTCGACTGTTCTACAATCTTGCTAATTGTGTCTGGTTGGAGGTTGGCGCCTATAAACTCCACAATGGTTCTTACAGCTTCTGGAGTATCCCTCTTCATGTCCTCGTACTTCAGGAAGAGCACATTTGGGTCATCCTTGTGTTTCCACCATTCAAGCACATGGTCAAACCAGGAGCCAAAGAATGTTTCACCATTGATGAAAGCTGCAAACAGGTCATCCCACTCGCCTGTGAAGCCGAGGTGGTCTTTGCCTGAAACACAGTGGTAGTAGAGCGAAACAAGCACGTCTTTAGGATTTCTAGCAACATAGATATACTTGCTAGTAGTCGAATTTGGGGGCCCACCGGGCATCATGCCATAAGGCATATGATCATAGAAGACTCGAGGGGCAGGCAATGCATCAATGTCGGTGATGTGGGCTCCAGAGTGGCCAGCTAACCACGGTATAGCAATATTGTCATCTCCTAGCAATTTTCTGGCATCGTCCTCTCCATTATTTAGGACGAGTTTGACTATCTGACGGGTCCAAGTAGTTCCTGATTTTGGGAAGGAAGCGATGAACAGGTCATCTGAATGAAGAGGCAAATCCTTTAGTTCGTCTATTCGTTGCTGATGGATGAAGGGTGGAACAACCATGCCGTTGACGGTGTTGTGCTTAGACAAGCACGCAACGGGTTTGCCGACATGTCTCACCACTGCCATCTTGGATCAGGTAGCAGTGGCTAGGTAGCTAGCTAGCTACTACAAGCTAGGAAATCCGAGAATGCAAAACTAGGTATTAAATTGAAAGGGGGTGCGGTCAACCCGGAAGTCGCAAGATGGCCATGTGGTTCTAGTCTCGTGCCCAGACCACACCCCGAAGGGAGAGACTTCGGGGTGTGGTCTGGGCACGAGACTAATGTGGTTCGAGGGTGTAGTCTCGCGCGGCCCAGCCCCGCCCACTAATCGCCGCGGGAAGGTCTTGGCCACGCGAGCCTATCCCTCCTCCCCTCCTCCCGCCCCGCCCACTAATCGTCGCGAGAGCAGACTAACTTTTGGGGTGCTGTGTTACTCCACTCGATGGGAAAGGACGGCTGAATATCAAGTCGATCTCTGGGTGGAAGGACGTCGGATTCTGAACATTTTGTGATGATATGACTTCTAGGCTGGAAGCAACAGTGAGTCAAACACGGCACGTTAGCAAGCGCCTCGGAAGAGTATGGGTGTCACTAATCACTGCATGGACTGAAACTGGACTGGACTGGACTGGACTCACTCAATTCCTTTTCAGGCCTTTTCAGCGTAGGACAGAAGCTAAACATGCTTATTCGCTTATGCATTCGCTATAGTCGCTTGCTTAGCCTGCTGAAGGGTTTTCAGCTAGCCTCGAGTCAGTAGAGGTCAAAGGTCACGTGCATATTTAATGAGCTTCAATGAAAACTGTATAAGAGCATTTATTTGTGCAGAAATCAAACACCAGTCTTTTGCTAATGAATAGGCAACAAAAAATAATATTCCTTGATCATCTACGACTGACCACTCATTGAAGCTTATTAAATATGCACGTGACCTTTGACCTCTACTGACTCAAGGAAAGACCTGAAAAACGCTTCAGCAGGCTAAGTAAGCTGAAAAGGCCTGAAAAGGAATTTTGAGTGAGTCCAGTCCTGTCCAGTCCAGTTCAGTCCAGTGATTAGTGACACCCGAAGAGTATAGCGCCAAATTTTCGAGACGCATAATTTTCGCGGTTTTCGCGGATTGGTCTCGGACCGCGAAAATTAAGCTCGCGAAATACTAGTAGAGAAAGGGATCGATTTACGTGACCATTTACGTGGGATCGATTTACGTGACCATTCCCTTGAGTGACTCATGGGATCGATTTTCGTCAATTACCCAAATTGCACTCGAAACCCATGTGATTACCTAACAGGGCCAAGCATTCTATTCATAGCCATAAGCTAATAGGGCCAGCAAGCATTCTATAGATATTGATAGCCATAAGCTAATAGGGCCAGCAAGCATTCTATAGATATTCATAGCCATAAGCTAATAGGGCCAGCAAGCATTCTATAGATATTCATAGTCATAACGACGCTAACACTAGGAATTTACCCGCGACCTGATTTACGTAAATTGATCCCACAGTCATAAATACTATGTGTTGAGTTATTATGGAAGCATTTTACGTCAAATTCAACAGAAGGCGGGGGGGGGGGGGGGGGGGGGGGCTGACCCTACAGCGAGGCGATATACTGAGATTTATAGTCATAAATACGGGAATAGTAGGAACTTACTTAACACGTTCTCCATTTTAAGCTGCTCCATTCACTATTTACTAGGAATACGTATCCGCATAATTGCCTCGCGCGCACGCCGCATGCGCAGCCGGCTGGCCACGTGCTTACGAATTACGAGTATGATAGATCTCTAATAGCTAGCTAAGTGTGAATTTGCGAGTGTGGAGCTGAGATAAACATGTCGATTACACTCACTGTTCGACTCCACATGTAGCTGCTCTAGCTCTGCAAGCCGTGAAGGCCCCGCTCGCTTGTACCCTAGCCTCTGGCTACGCGAGACTATTGTGGAGTTGTGGTATAAACAGATGTCGACTGTTTGACTCCATATGTAGCTGCTCCAGCTCTGCAAGCCCAGGAGCACCGCGCGCTCGTCCACTAATCTGTTTCTCAAGGTTGTAGTTCTCGCACCGTGGAGCCCTCGCAGCAAATAAAACTCAATTGGCCGGCAGGAAACCCGCAACATTCCTATCAACATTCCTGAGCGTGACATATTCCGGTACGTACGTACCACGTACGTACGTACGCACGTACGTACATACGTATATAGTGAGAAATAGATCCCCCATTCAAAGCCTCGCGCTAATGCGCTCGGAAATTATACAAACCAGTGAACTTGGTATTTGCTGCTACGTACTCGACTTCTCCCTGGTGTTGTTAAACTGCAGCATAATTATGTATGTGTTGTATGAAATTTTGGGGAGGTCACATAAGCCCTTTTTAATCCTTTAGTTACCATGTTGCCAATATTTGCAACGTGAGACTTTACGCACTTCCGGCAATGTCCTCTGGAGGTAGGTTCTGCATGAGCAGAAAGGAGGGGACATGACAGTGGGAGGTTGCCGTAGCCTCGTTCCCAGGCCTTCCACACCTCCAGTTATTGATCGCTTTCAGCATACAAAAGTGGAAGGGGGATCTTCGCACGTGATCCAGCACAACCGTCATCTGTCATCATGCCTCATCTCAACAGTCAAGTAGTGTACGGGACCGATCTTGAATTCTGTGCTAGCTACGAAGATGTCACAAGCGCCAACAGAGAGCTTCACCGAGCGTATGAAGCACACCCAGGCTGGAAGCCATGACTCCAAAGGGCTGCTGAGTAACAAATGTGAAAGTGTCCAGCTATGATGCAGTCTTCTCGTGGAGTGGAAAGATGGAACTGTTTGGAGTTTCATCACTTGTATCACAGCTGCAATACCTCTTCTTTGGAAGTGGGTTTTTTTTTACCTTCTCTGTAGCTGTGGATGCGAATGTGACTATGCCATTGCATCATCCATGACGTAGGCCGTGCCGTGGATCATGTGTGAAGATTCCCCAGCCTTCCCCTTCTGTTTTTGAAAAAAACTGGAGGTGTAGAAGGCCTGAGAACGAGGCTACATGGCCATATCTGGGATCCGTGGTAGAAAGGTCTCGGTTGCCACTGGGATAACCATTGCCGTCATTGGCTTAGAAACAAGCCGTCTTGCCTTATAGGGCCTCCGCTTCCAGTGTCCATGGCTGAGCTATGTCTTGCCTTGTGGGGCTTCCGTGTTCGTGGCCTGTTTATCAGCATTGGCATTTCCTAGGAAACTTGATTGAGGGATAAAGCACATACATTGTGTATATACTTATGATGGCTGACTGCACACCAGGCCATGCCTACTAATTAATGTTCACATACGTACATGGTGTTTCTGGGCATGTTCCTAGTAGATGCAGTGTACCTCATTCCTCTCATCTCTCTCACAGTCTGCCACATGGAACTTGACTGACTGAATCTTGAGGTGGTGTTCAACGACATAGGGTTACCCAGTTACTGAGGGAGGTGAGTTCCCATATAGAAATGCCAAGGTTGCAACAACCATGCAACAACCTTGTCACAAGGTAGTAACAACCTAGCAACAAGCTTGTGAAAGTAGGTTGTAACAACCATGTAACAACCTTGTACCCGGGGTGAAACAACCTTGGAATTGAAACTGTAACAGGGTACCTGTGAAAGCCGGAACGCGGAACGCGGAACGGAACGCGGAACGGAAGTAAAATGCGGGCCGCGCGCTATTATGTCATCACCGTATGCGCAGGGCGTCTTTATTCACTGGACTGGTGGACTAGACTTGACTCACCCAAAAATCTGTAAGATGCCTTTTTCAGTGTAGGACAGAAGCTAAGCATACTTATTTATTCACTAAAGTTGCTTGCATAGCCTACTTTCGTGTCTTCCCTCGAGTCGGTAGAGGTCAAAAGTCACGTGCATATTTAATGAGCTCCAGCAAAATGCGCTTCAGTCAATCGTAGATGATAGAGGAATATTATTTTCTGTTTTCTATGCTTCAGCTAAAGGCTGGAGTTCGATGTCTGCGGTAAATAAATGCTCTTCTAATCTTTTCATTGAAGCTTATGAAATATGCACGTGAACTTTGACCTCTACCGACTCGAGGGAAGACACGAAAGCAGGCTATGCAAGCAACTTTAGTGAATAAATAAGTTAGCTTCTGTCCTACACTGAAAAGGCATCTTACAGATTTTTTGGGTGAGTCCAATCCAGTGATTAATGATGAAAGCACGTAGCCCGAATTTTACTTCCATTCCGCGTTCCGGCTTTCACAGGTACCCCTGTAACAAGCAGGGTATTTGGTTGTAACAACGGTGGGACAACCTAGCAACAAGTTTGTGAAAGTAGGTTGTAACAACCATGCAACAACCTTGTACCCGGGGTGAAACAACCTTGGAATTGAAACTGTAACAAGCAGGACATCTGGTTGTAACAACCTGGCCAACATCATTGAACATTGCATACATAAAAATACATATCTAAATAAGTCCTGGGTAATGAGTGATAAAACAGTTCCAGTGAATTACAAAGCTAGTACATACATCTACGATGATGAGTGATATCAATAATGGCTTTACAATGATCTGGCTGCTACTGCTTGACAGTCTCGCATACCAGATTTTTCAGTTCCCAGCATGTGACGATTGTGACCATTTGCATCATCACACGGGAGGGAAGGGACTGATTAATTTTCCTGTCTGGGTATGAGGGGTTCATCTGTAGGAAGAAAAGCGTTATACGTATGATCATTAAACAGCTCTAATAGAGTATCTATGTACTGCCCCTATAGTAAAACCAGTAACACATAACATCTTAACACATTGCACGCAGAAATTTATTTGTTGCTAGGGGCGAGGATTGCAACGAGCAAAACAGCACAAGGTACACACTCCAAATGAGAATGTGTAGCAATAGGCTTTGTGTTGAGCTGCCCATGACTCACCATCCGATGAAGCCAGGATTACTCACCTACGTAAGTGAACGAGGGGGAAGTAGGCGAGCGAAGCTACTTGACACCAATTGATGCCGTGGCCAAGGCAAAGCTTAGTTGCCTAATAGCAGAGCACAATATATCTGGTCTGGTGATTGGTAGGGGGTGTCTCTATTCACTGGACTGGACTACTAGACTGGACTACTGGACTCACCCTAAAATGCCTTTTCCAGCCATTTTCAGTGTAGGACAGAAGCTAAATACGTATGCTATTGATTCGCCAAAGCTGCTTGCTTAGCCTGTTGAAGCGTCTTCCATGACTTTCTTAGAGTCAGTAGAGGTCAAAGGTCATGTGCATATTTAATAAGCTTCAGTCATTGATGTGAATATCGTTTTCTGTTTCTTATGCTTCAGCAAAAGGCTTGAGTTCTGTTTCGTTGAAGCAATTATACTCGCGACCTTGGACCTACTGATTAGAAGAAAGGCATGGAAGGCACTTCAACAGGCTAAGCAAGCAGCCGGGTGTCTCTATTCGTTGCATATTAAATATGCACGTGACCTTTGACCTCTACTGACTCCAAGAAAGTCATGGAAGACGCTTCAACAGGCTAAGCAAGCAGCTTTGGCGAATCAATAAGCGTATTTAGCTTCTGTCCTACACTGAAAATGGCTGGATAAGGCATTTATGCCATTTTGGGTGAGTCCAGTAGTCCAGTCCAGTGAATAGAGACACCTATTGGTAGGGGTCTGCCTAATAATAGCGGTTTGGTCTTGAAGACCCCCAATTCTAAGACTCAACGGGCGAACCAACTTGGTTGTTGATCGTAAAACCGACTTGCTGGCCACACTCTTCTTTCAATGCTTGAAAGCATACGGCCGAAGTGGCAAGCGTGCTAACTTTTCTATAAGCACAACACTAAACTACTGAGGTAAGTACTAGGTGCAGAGGCTACACACAATGGCATGTGTACGAGGACCAGCCCCTCAGTGCTAGCCTTAGTTCAACCATAAGGAGCCGTTCTTCGTACTTGCCCCAGTTTGTACATTATAGTCTAGACTTACCCGCGATAATCCCAGAGTTAGGAGAGGATGCTGCAGCCCCCATGCAAGTTCTGTCTGCACCAATGGTCCATGCGTACACCAGCTGTCCAGTAGTGTTTCCTGTTGATGCTACTGGGTTTCCAGGTCAAAGTAGGGCATGGTACGATGGCCCGCTTTGTATCCACAACCGGTAGCCAACTCTGACTCTAGCTAGCTAAGCTCTTGACCCTGAAGGTGAAGCTCTGAAAACGGTTTACATTAGCAACCAAATTGGGAGGTATGACATCAAAACATAGTTTACATTAGCAACTAAGTAGTACCAGTGTACATGCAACGCGTGGACTTATTCCATTTTCCATGCATGGATGTTCCAGTTGCATGCTAGCCTCGCACCCAGACCTTCTCACCCCACCGTTTGTTGCTTGCAGTACTAGCATGGGGGAAAAAGCCTGGTAAACTTGTCATGCACGTGACATACCTGTACATTGGAGGAGTTGCACATTCTTTCTGTACAGCTCTCGGTCAGCCTGAAACCAAGAAACGTCACCAACACTGCCTGATGTTGACCACTCAGTGGCCCATGGCTGCAACTGGTGGCACTCCGGAGTTCCTCAGGCCACACGTCCACCCAAATCCCAATGTGCATGTACGTATGTCACCGCACATGACAAGTTTTAGCTACCAGGCCTTCCCCGTGTTAGTGCCGCAAGTGACAAATGCTGGGGTAAGAAGGCCTGGGTATAAGCTAGTTCCATGCACGCATATTCCAGTCTATGTAGCTAGCTAGGTTCCAGCACAGTTATCGGAAGCATGCTACTGGTAACCATGTACATGTGATGGAACATGCATGCTCCAGGTGCTGACAAACGTGTCATAAAGGTTGTTGTGGCTCTTGTGCAGCGCAAAAGCCGCAAAGTACATGTATGCACGCTCTGAGTTAGAAGCTGGATATAGCAGCTTCTAGCTCTGGATGTTAGCTATACATGTACTTGTGGCTTTTGACTGCACAGAAAATGTAGCTCTATGTGGTGAATGCAGTATAAAAGAAGGAGTTACAACCATGTTCTCCAAGCTAGCTAGCTAGGTGGAAATCATACAAGCTTGTTACAAGGTAGGTTAGATTACAGTACTGGTATATACCGGGATGTCACAAGGTTGTTCACCATCCCGGGATGTCACAAGGTTGTTCACCACAGTGGCAGTCTTACAAGGTTGCCACATGATAACTGTACCAGGTTGTCGCTAGTCTCGTGCCCAGGCCCCACCCCTCGCGGGAAAGAGGGTCTGGCGACTTTGCGCAGAAACCTCGGTCTTCATTAAAAATTCATACTTTTTAGGCAGGAATTTCAGACTGCCAATGAAATCGTAGAGAATTCAATTTTGTCTTTATTAGGAGCAAGAAGTTCAAATTTCTCTTGCAATTACGTATATCATTTCACACGTAGGACTTCCGGTTCTGTCCGGTTTCAGGCGGTTAGCTGAGCTATGAATATTCTATGAAGACCGAGAATGTTGCTGAAAGTCACCAGACGGATATTCCGTACACGTTTCCGGCTGGGCACGAGACTAGGTTGTCACAAACTTGTTGAAACCATGCAAGGTTGTTACAAGGTAGGGGAGTTAACAGTACAAGGTTGTCACAAGCTTGTTTGGACCAAGTACAAGGTTGTCACAAGGCTGGTGACCTTGTCACAACCTTGCCACCGGGTTGTAACAAGCTTGGCATTTCTATATGGGTTGGGATGGACGTGTGATATTGTATTGCTGATTGCTTCCTAGAGCCCACGCATTGATTTCCCCGTCCCTGAGACACCAAGCCTGTATGTAGCTCTGCAATGACATCCTGGACCATTGCCAAGCGCTACCACAACAGCTGTATTGCTAGACAAGAAATCAAATTTAATACTCTCATGTCATGCTAATACTGATGCACAGGACAACAGGTTTGCAATGGAATCACCGCATCTGCGCATAGTGGCCACCTTACCTTGCTTGTAAGGACACATCATTACATCCTGATTAACCTTGATTGCCCCAAATGCCCTTCAGTGGACAGATTTTCCAATCCCAAGTTCACTTCATAATGTGGAAGATTAATTACGCTGCTCCATGTTCCTCCACCTCCCCAACACACACCCACAATTCACACACACACACACACACACACACACACACACACACACACACACACATACACACACACACACACACACACACACACACACATACACACACACACACACCCATACATACACACACACACACACACACACATTCACACACACGCCTACACGAACACGCCCGCACACACACACATGCACCCACACACACACACACACACCAGGGTTTCTGGGGGGAAAGTTCACGTTTTTGTTGCAACAGATATTGCTGCAAGAGGGTTGGACATTCCTGGACCTTGTGATCCAGTGTGAACCACCAAAGGTACAATTACCCGGAGCTAAACCTCTCCCTCCCATCCTTGCATTCCTCCCTCCTCTTCCTCTTCTTCCCTCCCTCCCTCCCTCCCTCCCTCCCTCCCTCCCTCCCTCCCTCTCTCCCTCCCTCCCTCCCTTCTGCCTCCCTCCTCTCTTCCTCCCTCTTCCATTCTCTTCACTCCTCTCCTTCCTCTCCTCCGTCATTCCTCTCTCCTCACTTTTTCCTCTCTCCTCACTCTTTCTTCTCTCCTCCTTCTTCCTCCTCCTCCCTCCTCCCGCTTCCCCCCTCTCTGCATTCCCTCTCTTTCTCCTCCCTCCTCTCTCCTCCCTCTTCCCTCCTCTCCTCTCTCTCCTCCTCTTCCCTGCTCCCTCTTCCTTCCTCTCCTCCCTACCCCCTCTTCCCTCCTCTCCTTCTCTCTCCTCCCGTTTCCCTCCTCTCTCCTTCCTCCCCCCTCCTCTCTCCTTTGAATAATTAATCTTTCTTTCCAGCTGATGAAGCCCACCCAAGACAAGCAGGCCAAGCCCGCAGCACTTGGAGGACCAACAAGGAGCAGAGTTGCTCGCCTAAGATAGAAAGGCAACGACGGAGGTGGGTATATATTATCTGTTCAGTGTGAAACAACCATCTGGTCAGACTTCATAATGCGTGGCATTCTAAGACATGTGGGACATGCGCCGTTTCATGTTATGGCGGTTACATTGGTACTAGCCTTGTTCCCAGGCTCCCCCCTCCCTGTGCATGAGGTGAAGAAAAATATGGAGGGGGGGGGGGGGGGGGGGGGGGGGGGGGGAGCCTGGTACGCTTCCTCACTTGGTCATGTGGCACATCGACGTCACTGCTATAATGACCTTGTCACAACTGTAGCATGCAGAGTTTGTGGCAGCGATAGATTGATATAGAGAACTGATGGCGACGACAGCGGAGAAAGTTACCTGGCAATGCAGGCAACTGGGGATACCAGTACAGTTCGCTATAAGCTACAAAATGCAACTTACTCGTTCCAGACTGCCCGGTGATGCGAATCTGTCCCCGATGATTGATGAGAGCCATCTACTACACGGCGTGGTCTTTTGTTTTGCTTCTACAGGCCAAGACTGGCAACTCTCGGTTCCATGCAGCAAAACTACAGCTACTTAAGTACTTTGCGGTCTGCACGTGAGTGACGTCAAACTTAAACATCGGTATGACATCTGTGCCATGAATCACGTGCAAAAGCATACCAGGCTCTCCCCCTCCGTATCATTCTTCACCAAGCATGCAAGGGGGAGCCTGGGAATGTGGCTAATGGGGGACGCTTACAGTATTGAGCACTAATGAACTGGTGCCTATTGCTCAACATGGTCACTCTTCTCTATCATGTTATCATAGACTCGGTAGAGTCTGTATGTAGGGATAGAGCGTATGTGTGGTTTAGTAATCGAATTATCGTCCTTGCATGCCATCTTTGTGCAGTCATTGTGCTGGATGCTACTCAGTATGACACCAAGGAGTCCTTGAAAGACCACAACGAACAACTATTGGGCCCATGCAGGTTTCAAGTACCCTTGTCCTTCCATAACCGATTTTTACCTGATCCTCTTGTTCATCCGGTACTGGCCCAGGCTTAGTACATGTACCGTGCACAACTCGGTCACTCTAGTCGTCTTTCAAGGCAGTAGATGGTACTACGTGCTGCCTTGTTTATAGAAATTGGTTCCTTTCTTACTGCAGCACTTCGTGCGTACTCTTACTGCAGCACTTTGTGCGTACTCTTACTGCAGTACTTCGTGCGTACTCTTACTGCAGTACTTCGTGCATACTCTTACTGCAGTACTTCGTGCATACTCTTACTGCAGCACTTTGTGCGTACTCTTACTGCAGTACTTCGTGCGTATTCTTACTGCAGTACTTCGTGCGTATTCTTACTGCAGTACTTCGTGCGTATTCTTACTGCAGTACTTCGTGCGTATTCTTACTGCAGTACTTCGTGCATACTCTTACTGCAGCACTTTGTGCGTACTCTTACTGCAGTACTTCGTGCGTATTCTTACTGCAGTACTTCGTGCGTATTCTTACTGCAGTACTTCGTGCGTATTCTTACTGCAGTACTTCGTGCGTACTCTTACTGCACTACTTCGTGCGTACTCTTACTGCAGTACTTCGTGCGTACTCTTACTGCAGTACTTCGTGCGTATTCTTACTGTAGCACTTCACTTTGTGCGTATTAGTACTTCGTGCATATTCTACTACTGTAGCACTTTATGCATATTCACAGTTCAACACGACAATAATTATGATACTGATTGCAATTGAGGGAGAGGGTGATGGACAGTATTGAAGGTGAGCCTCGTTCCCAGGGCTCCACACAGCTTTTGTCGCTTGCAGTACTGCGTAGAAGGCCTGGACGAGTTTCACACGTTATCCGTGCCGCCGGATTCCGTTAATACATATTCACAGTATTCAACTTGCTATCGCCTGTTTCTAAGACGCTACAGAGACCAGACAAACTCCAGATGAGAGGCAAGTCCTACCTATACAACATACCTCGATTTCAAACGAAACCACTGAGAGATGGCCGTAATACAGCGGTTGTAATTTGGAAGTGCTTTATACTGTTCACTCCGTACAGTGAGCCATCGCTGTGGAACTTGCAGCTCGGTGTGGCTTTCTTCTGGCCGTTGACCTGTCTTCGTACACGATCGTAGGTACTAGTCTGTACGTATAGTATATGTAGTGGTCTTGAACGGATGACGCTTTACGACGATCGCGGCACGGATCACGTGTGAAACCCGTCCAAGCCTTCTTCGCGCTTTTCGTACTGCAAGCGATGAAAGCTGCGCGTGGAGGCCTGGGAACGAGGCTAATTGGAGGCTGTACATATATATAGGCATCAGATGTATAGATGGCTCTAGAGACAATCTGACTGACTCAAAGGTGAGTGATACACAATGAAGGTACCTATTGTAAGAGATTACATGGTAATCAAAATATACAGAGTTCACATATGCTCTTTACACTACCGCAATCCATAGCTGCCTCTGTAGATTTACCACTCCATTGTTTCCGTTGGCATATGGTTGCCCACCTCTGTGATGAAGTATGGCGGGGAGGAGATCGGGAGCACTACCTTATTCTTTGTCAAGGCATGGCCAATGGATAGATGCATGTTTTGTCGATAAAATTTTAGATACGTAACTACTGGAACAAAGTGGCTTTGTACAGCAAAATGACTTAGAGCAGAGGTATACCACGTGGCAATCAAGAGTTTGGAGTAGCGGCTATTGGAAGAGTGTAGTTCCATGCAACACCAAAAGCTCAGTTACACACAGCACGACGAATCGAAGACTGCTTCTTCGGCTGCTTTGGAGTGCTCGACCCTCAAAAGCGACGAGATGAGATGGCTATACCCACAGGACCCGAACCACCACTCGTTTCTGCCTTCCTGCACTTGACATCATCAGAATGTTCGTCCTTTAATAAGGACGACCGATGGTACACGATGTTGAAAACGAAAACTGTCGAAAATTATCTATGGAAGTACTGTACTTAACGTACTCCAGATTATTTTAAAGAGTCCATATCCATTCCATTTTCCTGTCCACTGTTCAAGTTCATTTTCCAGTTCAGGGACTAAGGTCACCCTACCAGAGTGAGGCTAATATTATTTGCATGCATTGTTGTACTAACTAATCCCAATTGCCTTTGTGTAACAGTCTGGTACCTCTTGATGAGGGGCTACAATGGGCTAATTAGCGTTAATACTGAACAAGGAAGTGTGGTCTAGCTTGGTGCAGTACCCTTCAGCTATATAGTTCCTGTGCAACTTGTTTAGCCCCAATCAGGATTGGAGTCCCCATTAGAACATGCAAGTGCTGTATATGTGAGACAAAGACTAGGAATAGTAAATCAGGTGGATAGCTTGTTAGCACGTGGTGAGGTTACATGTGGTGCACGCACGAGATGGTGCAGATACGTATTCACCTGGTGTGAGAGCGTGGAGCGTGCACTGACAACAACTCAAAACTCCAGGCAACTGATCAACTTGACTCAAAACTCCAACCAACTGGTGGGGTGGTTATCGCTGATGATTCATGTTCGCCTGATGTTTTCTAACGTCATTCTTTCTTCTGTCATAAGAGTGTCTGTAGCTCTTTCTGCGTCGTTTGGGTTTGAATTTCTCTTTATCCATGGCATCCTAAGTACACATACGAAATTGATTACCTGATCATACATGTATACCACATACACCAGTGGGGACTACAAGCCCAGCAGTTCTTTTGGCCCTAACCATACACCCGTGGAGATTACCCAGCACAAGTGTCACAATTGTCTATGGAAGTACTGTACTTGACATGCATTATATTATTTTCATATCCATTCCATTTTCCTGTCCACTGCTCAAGTTGATTTTCCACTTCAGGGAATAAGGTCACCCTACCAAGAGTGAGGCTAATATTATTTGCATGCATTGTACTACTAATTAGATTCCAATCCCAATTGCCTTTGTGTAAAGGGACACCTCTTGATGAGGGGCTACAATGGGCTAATTAGCGTTAATACTGAACAACGAAGTGTGGTCTAGCTTGACCCTCTTGTTCTGCACTGCGCTTATAATGCTGCAACAATGTGAAAAGGAACACAGAAAGAGCGAAGCTTGTGCCTGCCTACATGTGCCCATGCCGTATCAGGCAGTTGAAGATTGGGGCAAGAAGAGAACAGGGAGCAAAAATCAGGTGGTCAGACGTCAATGGCCCACCCTCTGACTTCCCATGCTTCAGAGCAGTCAAAACAGAGACAATATATAGGGATGGAGAGAGACAGTAAATCCTCAGAGATGTCAAGCTCCGCTAAAGCCTGCGCCAGCGGAAGAGGAATTACACTCAGAGGAAGTAAGCAAATTTGGTCACCCAAAGCTCAACCAGGTTACCATCACCACAGATACCATCAACAGATCGAGGAAGCCACCGCTTGCCTCCACTGCACCTCTTCAGATTTATCCCTTGAAAGTGCATCAGCTATCTTTGCACGAGTCAACTTATCTTGATTTCTCAGGACACTTCTAACCGCATACTTATAGCTCCAATTTAGTACAGATTTGTTCATACTGCACCTCATGGTGTGGTTGCTCAATAGGGAGGTGTGAATTGTGCTGGCATAGTTTGAGCATAATTGGTAGTCACGGGTATACACACATAATTCCTGAACATCATGTTTCCTGCATCATGCAGGATGGTGACGACCTGGAACGGTCATCAAGTTCCATGCAGGATGGTGACGACCTGGAACGGTCATCACGTGCTCAGCTCCATACATTCTGAGGACAGGTCGGAATGTGAAGCAGTAGTTCATCACAGTAGAGGGTACTTTCTACTGTGAAGTCAATACACTAGCCAAAGCTTTAGAAGCCATTTGCTTTACGTCGTTGCCTACCCAAAGCAATATTCGAATGTTTATCATGCTAGTGGCACAATAGCATAATGTTATTACTATTGAACCTCTTTAGTCCTCAAACTTTACGATAAGTGCATTTCTCACACGTTTTGGGGCTTTAGCTTCAACTTGCCTGTATTTTTGTATTTTGTGCGTTTGTTGTCACTGTACATGAAAGTTTTTTTTCCCAATCAAAACTGTGTATAAGATAGCACGTAGTAACAGCAGAGCTTAGTACTATAGGTAGCACTGAAGTTAAGGCTGTAATAGCACTTCAGGTGTTGGTTGTGGTAATCGGCTAATCACAGAGGCTATAATGAAGTGTGGGTGTGGCATAAAATTCAAGCAGTCTACCACATATATATATTACATACTTTATAGAACACCCAAGAGCTACTTGGCTTTAGAGCAGCGTGAGAGGAGAGATCATGGCATGTTACATACAACGTATCATAGAGTCGCTATATAGACTAATATCAGAAGGGTGCGACATTAATGAGACATCGTTATACCAAGTTACACTGTATAATGACAAACTTGCAAGATTAGATAGCTTTTACCAAGTTTCGATATACCAAACCAGATACAAATATTATGTCTCTGTGTGTGTGTGTTGGGGGGGGGGGGGGGATGCTTCACTGTTTTGTGTGATCATCCCTACCTTGTTTCCTTACTTTTGCCATTCTTGTATCCCTACAATATATGTCATGTACATCCTGTTACTACTTTTGTATTGGGTGCATTCCAACATGAAGTGTTCTTCGTCTTCAATTACATTGCATGTCGGGCAAAGGTGGTCTTCCACTGGGATGGGAGGTCTGTGATACCGACCAATCTCTGTCATAAGTTGGTGTGAGCTAGTTCTCTGTCTGGTTAGAGGAATTCTCAGGTGTCAGGGAAGATGCAGGTATGGCTCTTGTTCAAATGTAGATTTGAAGGTCCTGTATGATCTTAGTTTCCGTGGACCTACATGTAACAGGTCTGCTTTCCATTGTTGCTGAAACTGGTCAGTAAGCCTTTGTTCCAGCTCTTTCAGGAAATGATTCACATCTTGGGCCGCTTCCATTGGGTTAAAAGAATAATTATGCGCTTGTGTGGCACCTAGCCCATGAAAATAACAAGTTACTACCACGGATTGATACATGCACGCATCCCTTGTCTGGACGTCTGTGGATATTGGTCCGGCAGGAAGTAGGGCAATGAGTTAGGGTTCTAGATGCGCGCGCGTTTCGGTACCTATAACTATAGCATGTACTTCCTGCCTGACCAATATCCACGTCGTCTGTAATTAATTTTCACGTTTACTTACGTTGCTAGCCGCGCGCTGTTGACAGCCTAATTCCCTATGCTGCGCATGCGTGCACCACAGTATGATTTTGATTGGTCCGTTTAATCGGTATATAAGCTGTATGCTGCTGGATTTTAGGCCCTAGGAAGTTTTGGAGTGTTGAGTTTTGTGTAGGCTATTTTTCGAGTTTAGTTGGGGAGAAGTTGTCAGTCAAGTTGTCAGTGCAAGATGTTCAGTAGGTTGAGTGTTTCATACTAGTACAACTCCCCCTCTTTATACTAGTACAACTCCCCCTCTTTATGTGTGCCGTGCGATTATGTGCTAGAACTTCTTGCAACGTGTTATCCTATGCCATTATAACCTGCATGAGTCGTCGGCCTACAAAGAATGATGAGCGCGGTTGGGAAGAAGAACGCTCGATGGGAAGCAGAACGCTCGATTACAATTGCTGTTTACCAGCCAGGTCAAGGGTATATTTGCAAATAGGAGCAGACAAAATACAACAGCACACGTGCGCATGCGAGGGTCTCCCTTAGCTAGACCAGTGCAGCTATGTAGCGTGATTGTTTGCTGCTCGCCTCTGGCATTCGTTCTTAGTCAGCGTCCTCCTGAGCCCAGTCTACGTAAACCCAACAATGCTCGATGTCATTCCGTACGTTTGTGGACGCACAAGCTGCATGAGCTGCATGCACATGGAAGTGTGTGTGTGGCTGGTTGGTAAAATCATAGCATCTTTAGTTACCCAACAAGTAACTATATTGTGAAGACGTGTGGTGTCCAAGCATTGAGGAAGTAGCTATTAGGTGATATTGTTTTCTTTTGCTTGAATCCCAGGATCGCCCAAATCACCAAAGAGACCAAGAGAGGAAGAGGGTGGTGCCACAAGGCCCTCCTCCACCAATACGGGCCCACGTGACAGAATGTGAGTTAGGCCACAGTTTCAAATTTATTTGTGTTGACTGTGCTCTATTTCTTCCTGCCAAGCCCCTTTATGTAACTACTCTTGCAGTCCTTTAGGGCCACTTATTAGCCTCGTTCCCAGGCCCCATCCGAAAATCGGAATTTTTCGTATGGGGCCTGGGAACGAGGCTAGGCCACTTATGTCCTTGTGTTCCAATTCCATAATGATTCTCACAGAAATAACAGGTGTTCACAGAACGCATGGCTACCCCGCCCGGAATGTCTACAGGCAGCTATAATTATAGCTCGACATGACGCTACTAGCTATATGTGACCCGCTGACGGCACATCCCGCAATTATTGATTTCGTGTCACAAAGCAACATTTCGGTGAAAACACGGTTATTACAGCAACGGGTCAGCAGACCCATGGACTACAAGATATCGGTATAAAGCCTCCATTCCGGCGTTATTTATATAGCTAAGCCCGAACTCAAGCTATATCATAGTCGTGCGGCGTTGCTACGCACACAACGAACTACTTACCACAAATGGTGTCATTTCACGCTGTCCTCTGGCTTATTCTGTCCATTTTCACTCCGTCTGACCTAGCTATCTACCGGATGAGTCCCAAAAAACACGGCTAGCTAGCGCGTCCACAATGGACGACACGTAACACGGATAGTATACGGAAAATGATCACATACCATAGGCATAGCAACGTCGAAAATAGCCTCACTTTTTTCGCATGCGCTTAATTTCGCCCAAAATCTTGGAAAAATAAGATATCTCGGTATTCTTCCGTGAAACGATGATGTCGAATGACGTCTATGTTTACATTCCTAGAAGAACCACAAAACGAACGACGAGTAGCAATCGTGGCGTGCAAAAGTTCCGGTGGTAGTAGTTTCTCTGAGGCTCTTTCCTATGCTTTGCGAAGGCTGAAAATGACACGGATGACTGTGAAAGAAGAGCAGCGCTCCTCCATGAGAGCTGTGTGCGAAGGCAGCGACGTGTTCGTGTGGCTAGCTACCTACTGGCTATGGCAAGAGCCTGTGCTACCAAGCGCTCCCTTTCCTCATGGACTAGCTACAAGGAGGGACTTGTAGACAGTGGAAAGAGCTGTGGTGTGCTTGTTGTGAGCCCTTTGATCGCTCTCATGCACGCGTACGCGGTGTGTAAACGCATGCGCAAAGTGTATACCAGGCCTTCCCCCGCGATTTGAAGGCCTGCTACGTTGAAAATTGCATTTTTGCGTATTCCACGCCCGTTGTATCTCGGCAACTGGATAACCGATCGCTTTGATATTTGGTCTACGGCAAGATGAAAGGTAGCTGTTATGATTTCCGGTGTTAACTCAATTTTTTTCAAAATTCGGGAGGTGCCGGGTTTTCGCTCAGCGGGTCACATATTATCCATGGTTTCCTGTTCTTGTTATGTGAAGTAGGAAGTAGCTAGCCAAAATAACAGCGAAAAGAAGCGCCTTGACCACAGTCAGGTACACATAGAGCAGTGGTTTCTTTGCTACATTTGCTATTGTTTGATTCTCTTGCAAGCTTTTTGAGGGTCTATGTGGCAAGTTTTCACACCCGACAACAGACAACAGACAACTGACAGACTCGGCGACATCGACAAAATCAACTGCTTAACCCTGCTTCAAGCGCACGCGGGGTAATAGTTTGTAGCTACCATGGAGAGCCAGTACACATCAACAGATAACATTTAGTGTGCAACTCCCCTAGAGAGTTACACTTATCTTTCTCTTTCACCTTGCAGCTGAGCCAGCTCCTGGATGCTCGGTGGGAGTGCTCGGCCAGATTGGGGCATGCATCAGGCAAGTTTCAAGTTTCCTGGCATTTAAAGTACCTGGGATTTATGTTGGTACATTTGCTCTAGGAAATAGCAACACAAAGCAGTTCCACCACCCAGCAACACTAGGGCCTCATTGAAACTTATCAAGTTTCAATACTGGCCATTTGTGTACTGGCTGGTACTGTCTTACTGAAAGCACCGCAAGTTTAACTCTGTGACAGCAGGAGAGATCTCTCAGTCCCAGACCTCCTTCAGTGTCATGCACATGGCACTCCAGTCCAGATTGGTATGCATGCCGTAGCTCCGGAGTAGCCTCGCGTAGCTACCAATAATCAACTGGCTCCCTGGTTTTGACAGTTATCATTTTGCTGAGATATCTCCGTACATTATAACAGCAACCTCAGGCTGTGCCATCACTGCTTTCAGCTAAGAAGGGAACCAAACACGACCCATGCAGCTACAAGTCAGCCACTGACCTTAATGAATGTGGTCCAATATCCTTTCTCCCTCTCGTCAGGAGTTACGTGGTATCGGGCAGCTTGTAGGGCTAGCCCCGCATCAAGGTTAACATTTAAACCATGGTTTAAAGAAGGTTAACATTGAGAGGGGGCACTCCCTAGAAGCCGAGTACAATACGTACGTTAGCAGGACAGAACGTATTAGTTTGTAATGCCAAGCATGGTGAGCATGGTGGGAGCATAGCCTCGTTCCCAGTCCCACGCCCAGCTTTTCGTCGCTGCTTAGTACGGTAAAGCGGGGAGGGCCTGGTACATTTCCTCACGTGAGCATGACGTAATTGAAAAACCGCAAAATTTTCAGAACGAGGACGCTACTTTTTGCGTGTTATTCAGCCATCTACACGTTCAACGCTCGGTGAGTATGACAGTCGCCCCCCGCTAGCTAGATACGTGTGGTGTGTTACCTGGTACCTTCGCTCTTCTTGCTGTTCTGAGACCCACGTACGCCCACGCCTGCTTCCGGTCTTTCTACCCCTTTCTACCCTTGACGTCACTCACGTGAGGAAATGTACCAGGCCCTCCCCGCTTTACCGTACTAAGCAGCGACGAAATGCTGGGCGTGGGACTGGGTACGAGGCTAGTGGGAGCAGTTATCATGTCAAGAGGCACTGTGTTATGAACACAGATAATCATCATATGAGTATGATGATTATCTGGGAACATGTGCGAATAGCTATCATGTTGTGGAAGCAGCGGACTTGCCTGTGGCACTTGCCCAAGCCTGGGGGGTGTGTCGTCGATTAACTATGTTTAACTCTAATTAAACTCCATTTAATCTCCTCACTAGTAATCATAATAATAATCATGTATTATAATATTATACATGATTAATTAGCTGTATCATATTATAGTAATTAGCTGCACCGTATACCGCCTGCCTCTCTTTTGGGGGTTCAGCCGGCCCTGGAGTTGGCCACAGTAATTATAGCCTGAAAGAGCAGGGGCAAAGTGTAATTACGTAAGTATGCAATTACAGAGTAGCAACCCCCAGATTCGGAAATGCATCGCAGAAGGCTTGGGGGTATATTACTGGGGGCGGAGCCTCCAGGAACCGGCCCATAGGACGAAGTCCTATATCCCCAAGGATAATGGTTTAGTGGACGTACATGAGTAGTATTGTATGCAAAGTGTACATATGCACTACCATAATAATTATTGTACAGAGAGTCAAAGAAACAGTTACATGGATAGGCGCCTTGAGAGGGCTGCCAAATTCTCTACTGGGAGGCGAACTTATGCTAAGTAGGCAGAGCTCTTCCATCTACCAAGTGTCTGGATGAGCGAGTCTTCTATTCCTTTTGCGGCAGCAGTAAAGGCTGCACCTATTCGAAAACTATGTCCAGCATAAAGTGAGCAATCCACCCCCGCCAGATTGAGCAATTCATGGAATTTAGTAGTAAACCTACCCTTATTATCACTGAAGTGAAACAGCAGTCCAGGAGCTGATCCACGGATAATGAAATAGTTTAAGAGAGCTATAATTATACATCATACATCTGTATAATGTCAATCTTTGCGTACCTTGCTGCTTCATTCAGTGCCCATGCTGTTTGTTTAAGCGCACATGCACAATGGTGGACTTGAAGCATTGGCTCATGCTGCAGAAGTAACAACAACTTGTCGTTTGTGCAGCACCACAAAGGCCTTCCATATAAGGTATAACCGTAAGGTGTGAGGAATTACTATACTAGTTCAACGCTCCTTCGCTGCCTTCGGAGGCTCAAGCGGTCCTGACGTTACATATGGTTGGGGGGTAACCAATAACCAGTTCATAAGGTGCCCTCTAAAGAAGCTTTAGGCTTCAAACTTACCCTAAGGCCTATACAGCCCCCTCAGAACGTTTTTGGTGGGCTGTTTGGACCTTTGCAAATGTGCCATTAAACACCTCTGAAGGCATTAAATTTCACCTGCTTATACAAAATTTGCACCTTCTAAATTACAGCTATAATTATACATCATACATCTGTATAATGTCAATCTTTGCGTACCTTGTTGCTTCTTTGAGTGCAGATTCGACTAGTGGGTGCATTTGAAGCATTGTGTCAAACTGTACGGTCTGTATCTTTTAATGCACATGCACACTGGTGGATTTGAAGCATTGTGTCATGCTTGCTGCTTGAAGCATTGTGTCATGCTTGCTGCTTCTTTAAGAGCACATGCTGCTTCTTTTAATGCATGCTGCAAACTTCAGGAGGCCTTGTGCCCTTTGGTGCCCTCTAAAGAAGCTTTAGGCTTCAAACTTACCCTAAGGCCTATACAGCCCCCTCAGAACGTTTTTGGTGGGCTGTTTGGACCTTTGCAAATGTGCCATTAAACACCTCTGAAGGCATTAAATTTCACCTGCTTATACAAAATTTGCACCTTCTAAATTACAGCTATAATTATACATCATACATCTGTATAATGTCAATCTTTGCGTACCTTGCTGCTTCTTTGAGTGCAGATTCGACTAGTGGGTGCATTTGAAGCATTGTGTCAAACTGTACGGTCTGTATCTTTTAATGCACATGCACACTGGTGGATTTGAAGCATTGTGTCATGCTTGCTGCTTGAAGCATTGTGTCATGCTTGCTGCTTCTTTAAGAGCACATGCTGCTTCTTTTAATGCATGCTGCAAACTTCAGGAGGCCTTGTGCCCTTTGGTGCCCTCTAAAGAAGCTTTAGGCTTCAAACTTACCCTAAGGCCTATACAGCCCCCTCAGAACGTTTTTGGTGGGCTGTTTGGACCTTTGCAAATGTGCCATTAAACACCTCTGAAGGCATTAAATTTCACCTGCTTATACAAAATTTGCACCTTCTAAATTACAGCTATAATTATACATCATACATCTGTATAATGTCAATCTTTGCGTACCTTGCTGCTTCTTTGAGTGCAGATTCGACTAGTGGGTGCATTTGAAGCATTGTGTCAAACTGCACGGTCTGTATCTTTTAATGCACATGCACACTGGTGAATTTGAAGCATTGTGTCATGCTTGCTGCTTGAAGCATTGTGTCATGCTTGCTGCTTCTTTAAGAGCACATGCTGCTTCTTTTAATGCATGCTGCAAACTTCAGGAGGCCTTGTGTGTACATGTATGACCCTGTGTAATAATTGTGGACATAGTTAACAGTAATGTGTATGCAGGGTTCATTGCCAATAATATAAGTAGTGGCATAAAACCGGATTGTACTTGTCCCCAAGCTCCTTGGCAAATTTTATGGACTTGTTGGCTTGGGTACCCGGCGTTGTCATATTCATATGCAGCCTTCCTCAACTGGTCCCTGTATGCCGGGCTCTCTTCAATCTTAGTCTGTCCCCAAAAGATCAATTTAGCAAGCTACGTATCCCAGTTCTCCAAAATTTCTATCTGCTCTTCCTTCATGGCCTCAAGGTTCTGGAACCACAGCATAATGACCTTCATATGGATGGCCTATGCAATAGCTGGTGTGTGTGTAACAACAATGAATATTGTCAAACCAACACCGTCATCATGTAAATACAGTTGTTTTATTGCTCCGTTGCTATAATTTATTATATCATACCAGCCAAAGGCGAGGCCCTAGCCCGAAGCAGCCACCACGGCCAACAAGAGTAACACCTGAATTATCTTCATAAGCAGCCCAGTCTCGGCCACGAGCTGTTCCTTTACTGCTTTAGAGGGACGTTTCTCCCTGTTGTATGCTCCCTGCAGTACCTTTAGCTGCTGGGGATTAATAGCTGAAAAAGAGGTCTAACAAAAGCTTTGCATACAAGGTAAGCATAAGCTTATAGTTACTGGATAGAGTACCGTTCCTGTGGCTTTTCTCCCTGCACCTCCGGTTCCTGAACCACCGCAAAATGACCTTCATATGGAGCCCTGTCTTGGCCACGAGCAGCGCTTTAGTTTGTTGTGAGGGATATCGGTCCTTTCCGTATGATTCCAGCAGTGACTGCAGCTGCTGGGGACTGAGTTTAGTGCGGGAACGCGTCTTAGCTCTGCCACTGGTTTCCATATTCATGCTGCTGACTGTCAGACTGCTCACTGTATGTAAGGCCTGGGTCAGGCCAATTTCTGGTGAAAAGTGATATGCTATATTCTTTTAGTAATTCCTCCAATAAGTTAGACTGTATCAAAACCAAACATATTTTATGAGTAGAAGTATGTCTAGTCTTCATAAAAATTATATAATTCCTCTGGGATAGCGCTCACGTGAGCAAGGAGGACGCCACAAGTTGAGCCACACCCAGCCAAGTTTTTGGCCCAAGATACGCAAAACGTACACATCACGAACTCTAACTTTTAAGGTTGCATATTGAAAGACTCACTTGGTTCTATCTTTTGGACGCGTAGATTAGCCTAGCTCGCTCAGGAACATACCTAACCAAGCCAGCCAGGCGTGAGTTGGCCACCCCAGGTAGAACTTCAACCGTCAATAACGAACTTCAGCATCCATGAACGAGAAATCTACGCGGTAGACTAATAGAGCTACACAAGCTAAGACCTTCAAGGTACACAGAAACTCACTAGCTACTCGGGAAGTTTTGCGTATAATCGGTAACGCTCTACCACTGTCTCTATGCGGCCATTATCAAATGACAGTCACGTGAAAACTGCTGGGCACACCCTCAAAATAGTTATTGTGGGCGGAGTCTACACCACTTAAGATCAGGCAGCTTGGTGGGGATTTATTTTTGTACCCGTCTTAGGCTTTCTGCTGCTTTCCATACTGACTGATGGTACGCGTATACGGATATGATGCAAGATTTGCACCTACTTCGGTTTGTTTGTGTACTTATAGTCCTCCCTTTCTGCTTAATACATGTGTAAAGTCTTCAGCGTATTAGCAGCTAGCTAGCTAGCTAGCTACAGTTGTAACAGAACTCCACTGCAGTGTACACACATAAGGTAAGCATAAGCTTATACTTACTGGATGGGGGGCTGGTCTGCTCTTCCTTCAATGCATCCCTTTTCTTCTTGGACCTTTGGTTCTGAAACCATACGTTAATGACTTTGATATTGAGCCCAGTCTTGGCCATAACAACCTCTTTCATTTCTTTCGAAGGCTATTTCTCTTTGTTGAATGTTTTTGACAGTTCCTCGAGCTGCTGGGGATGACTGTTCGTTTACCCATACTGGTACGTACAAAACTGGAGCAGTGTTTGGGCTGTCTGTACCGTGTTTTTCAGCTAAGTTGTCACGTGACAACTTGTATTCTATTGGTGGATTCAAGTCACGTGATACTTTGCAGTTTTGCATTCCGAGTTTGGACGGAGCAAGCAAGCTTATACTTACTGGATAGAGTAGCTACCGTCCACTGGCGGCAGTGGGGTAACAATGGTAGTAGGTTGGGATTAGGGGCTGATCCGCTCTTCCTTCATGGTCCTGTTTTCCCTGAATCGACGGTTTTGAAACCATCGCTGAACAACTTCAACATCCAGACCAGTCTTGGCCATTACTTCCTCCTTCAGTTTTTTGGAGGGGTACTTCTCCTCGCTGCATGGCGGATAACGAGTTACGTTTAGAAATGAGCTATTAGCTTTACTGTGGTAACTGTAATAGTTATTATATCAGGCATTTCCTTAGGAACCACACAGATCAAACGGATGTGTCCAGTCAAGACTCCCCTGATGTTGTTGTTTGTTGCTGTTGTTTTGTTGGTACCCGTTAAGGTAGATAATATAACCATGCTATTTTTTTCTTTCTTGGACAACTGGCTTTTGTCTTTTGTAAGACCTATAATGCCCCCCCCCCCCCCCCCCCCCCCCCCACTCTCCGTATTCGGTAGGGATGGATAGTACGCAGACCTGCATGTATATACACGTGTATACAAGCACAATTGTGAAAGTGGACTTTTGTTGCGCAGTCATAACAGCCACTTCACCACTCACAAGTAGGTACAAACGTACTCATGGTTCCTTCCAATACAGCAATACCTACCATTTCATCTAGCCAATCGGCCTTATCTCCAGTCATGTCGTCTTCCCAGGGGGGAAGGAAAGGTTCTGGAACCAGACCTGCACCACCTTCCTTTCCAGCCCAGTGACTGCCACGAGCTCCTCCTTAATTATTTTTGTCGGATATTTCTCCCTTTGGTATGATTCAACAGTAGCTCGAGTTGCTGGGGATTGATGCTTGTACGGCGGCGCGTCTTCATATGCTGTGACATTTGCGATAATACCGTAAACTCGGGTTGTTAAGTGTATGCGATATACCAAGAAGAAGAAGTAAGAATTGCCCAAAGCACACAGTATTTATAGTGAATACACAGACAAACGGGTGCCATGCACACAATGAAGTACAGTCAATGTCAGGTGCACAGTACATGGACACATCACTTTCGGTTGCTCTCTGCGTTCATCTATGAATGCTTGAGGTGATGCAGGGTGGAAACACTGTCCAGGATCAACTTGGAGCGCGAAGTAGGTTTATGAATATTTAATTAGTACAGTTCAGGCTAGTAAATTCATGCAAATCCGTTCGTATCCCTCGAGTGCTTATCTCTGTGCAGCGTTTCCAGTTGATTCATGCTTCTTCGTGTTGTGCTGATTCCATTGGTGTCCGTTTCCTTAGCATTTGTACACGATTTCGTACCCGCACAACCGAAAATAAAGTTAAGGCAATTAAACTTTGACCCCACCCAATTATGTACGTGTAAGCATGTTGCCATGGTAACGCTTGTTAATAATAATCTACAATCTATTTGCTACTTTGCTAATAGGTGATTGTTGAGTTAGACCATGCGCTTTGTCTTCAGCATCAGCTCTTCCGAGTCCAAATTGCCTCCTTTTTGCTAACAGAGCACATGTGGATTCGCCTTAAGTGACCTGAGTTCCGTCCCTGTGGAGGCGGACACTGGCGGCAGTGGGGTAACAGCAGGGGCAGTAGGTTGGGATGAGGGGCTGATCTGCGCCCCGTTTTCCCTGAATCTGCGGTTTTGGAACCACCGCTGAATAACTTTAGCATTCAGCCCAGTCTTGGCCATTATCTCCTCCTTCTGATCTTTGGAGGGATATTTCTCCTTGCTGTAGGTCTCCAGCAGTATCCCCAGCTTATACTTACTGGTAAGAGTACCATGTGTATGCACAGGTACCTGGTAGTCCATCTGGTTCATCTGGTTCCCTGTATGACCCAATGCAACCTCACTTCACAGTACACGTATGTATGCACAGGTACCTACCTGGCAGTCCAAGTTGAGTTGGTAGAAGACACTCCCTATAAAATTGAAGTACCAACATACACACATGTAAATTAATGGCCTACACCTATGAAATTGCATACAAGTTAATATACCACGTACATAATAACAAACTTCAAAACTTGTGGTTGTGCAGTTGAGACCCAACAAGTTGGCCACTACATATCCTTCGACCTTCGGTTTTGAAACCAGACTTTGTTAACTTTAATACACAGCCCAGTCTCGGCTGAGAGTTGCTCTTTTTGTTGTTTTGTGGGATATCGTTCTTTGCTGAACCTTTCCAACAGTGTGCACAGCTGCTGGCTGTTTATACTGGTCCGCCGCTTTTTGCTGCTGTCATGACTACCCATACTGACTGAGGAGGCCAACGAACCGACGCCTTGAAACAGAGTGGGGCCATCTGTATTGGACTCAGGACTGGACTCGGGACTGGAGTGTGGGACTGGACTCATACCTACGTACATGTGCATGTAGGATGACTTTATTATGCGTATCCTTGTACGCAGTTTAAGCTGAAGCCTGCGGTCAGCAATTAAAAGGTGGTGTATTAGCACAATAAAGTTCAGTATTAGTAACCCTAGCACAATAAAGTTCAAATACCTTCTTCTTCGCCCTCCTTTTCTGCTTCAAATTTTTCAGTTGAAGCAGAAACTTCTTTTTTGTCGCCTTGAGACCTTTATCACCTTTCCCCTATCGGTATATAGGTAGATAATATAACCATGCTATTTTTTTCTTTCTTGGACAAATGGCTTTTGTCTTTTGTAAGACCTATAATGCCCCACCCACTCTCCGTATTCGGTAGGGATGGATAGTACGCAGACCTGCATGTATATACACGTGTATACAAGCACAATTGTGAAAGTGGACTTTTGCGCAGTCATAACAGCCACTTCATCACTCACAAGTAGGTACAAACGTACTCATGGTTCCTTCCAATACGGCAAACCTACCATTTCCACCACCCATTTGGCCTTCAGGTTGTTGTCTACAGCAATGGAATTCTGGAATTCCAGGTTTTATCATTATGACCCAATGCAACCTCACTTCACAGTACACGTATGTATGCACAGGTACCTGGTAGTCCATGTTGAGCTGGTTCCCTGTAAAAGTGAAGTAGCAACATCACACATGTAAATTAATGGCCTACACCTATGAAATTGCATACAAGTTAATATACCACGTACATAATAACAAACTTCAAAACTTGTGGTTGTACAGTTGAGACCCAACAAGGTGGCCACTACATATCCTTCGACCTTCGGTTTTGAAACCAGAATTTGATAACTTTAATACACAGCCCAGTCTCGGCTGAGAGTTGCTCTTTTTGTTGTTTTGTAGGATATCGTTCTTGGCTGAACCTTTCCAACAGTGTGCACAGCTGCTGGCTGTTTATACTAGTCTGCCGCTTTTTGCTGCTGTCATGACTACCCATACTGACCGAGGAGGCCAACGAACCGACGCCTTGAAACAGAGTGGGGCCATCTGTATTGGACTTGGGACTGGACTCGGGACTGGAGTGTGGGACTGGACTCATACCTACGTACATGTGCATGTAGGATGACTTTATTATGCGTATCCTTGTACGCAGTTTAAGCTGAACCCTGCGGTCAGCAATTAAGAGTACCGTTCCTGTGGCTTTTCTCCCTGCACCTCCGGTTCCTGAACCACCGCAAAATGACCTTCATATGGAGCCCTGTCTTGGCCACGAGCAGCGCTTTAGTTTGTTGTGAGGGATATCGGTCCTTTCTGTATGATTCCAACAGTGACTGCAGCTGCTGGGGACTGAGTTTAGTGCGGGAACGCGTTTCAGGTTGTTGTCTACAGCAATGGCATTCTGGAATTCCAGGTTTTATCATTATGACCCAATGCAACCTCACTTCACAGTACACGTATGTATGCACAGGTACCTGGTAGTCCATGTTGAGCTGGTTCCCTGTAAAAGTGAAGTAGCAACATCACACATGTAAATTAATGGCCTACACCTATGAAATTGCGTACAAGTTAATATACCACGTACATAATAACAAACTTCAAAACTTGTGGTTGTACAGTTGAGACCCAACAAGGTGGCCACTACATATCCTTCGACCTTCGGTTTTGAAACCAGAATTTGATAACTTTAATACACAGCCCAGTCTCGGCTGAGAGTCGTTGTTTTTGCTCTTTAGAGGGATATCGTTCTTGGCTGAACCTTTCCAACAGTGTGCACAGCTGCTGGCTGTTTATACTAGTCTGCCGCTTTTTGCTGCTGTCATGACTACCCATACTGACTGAGGAGGCCAACGAACCGACGCCTTGAAACAGAGTGGGGCCATCTGTATTGGACTCGGGACTGGACTCGGGACTGGAGTGTGGGACTGGACTCATACCTACGTACATGTGCATGTAGGATGACTTTATTATGCGTATCCTTGTACGCAGTTTAAGCTGAAGCCTGCGGTCAGCAATTAAGAAGGTGGTGTATTAGCACAATAAAGTTCAGTATTAGTAACCCTAGCACAATAAAGTTCAAATACCTTCTTCTTCGCCCTCCTTTTCTGCTTCAAATTTTTCAGTTGAAGCAGAAACTTCTTTTTTGTCGCCTTGAGACCTTTATCACCTTTCCCCTATCGGTATATAGGTAGATAATATAACCATGCTATTTTTTTCTTTCTTGGACAACTGGCTTTTGTCGTTTGTAAGACCTACAATGCCCCACCCACTCTCCGTATTCGGTAGGGATGGATAGTACGCAGACCTGCATGTATATACACGTGTATACAAACATAATTGTGAAAGTGGACTTTTGCGCAGTCATAACAGCCACTTCACCACTCACAAGTAGGTACAAACGTACTCATGGTTCCTTCCAATATGGCAAACCTACCATTTCCACCACCCATTTGGCCTTCAGGTTGTTGTCTACAGCAATGGAATTCTGGAATTCCAGGTTTTATCATTATGACCCAATGCAACCTCACTTCACAGTACACGTATGTATGCACAGGTACCTGGTAGTCCATGTTGAGCTGTACCTCTGCAATTGTAGACCATTATTATTGTCTGTTATGATGGCTCTGATCTCTCCTCCCTTGCAGCCGAGAAGACAGGGACGGCAGGGTGCAGTCCCGCGCTGAGCAGCTGTCAAGAATGGCCCAGGTAAGGATGTTACAAAATATACATATCCCTCCACATTGGCCCAGATAGCAGGCCTGCTGGCCGCCAAGAATGGCCCGGCTAGCAGGCCTGCTGTCTCGGTCAGAGTAGCCAGCCATGCTGGTCCATTTGTCTGGGGAGGAGGGGCCCTGCCACACCCCCCACTTCAGTGCATTCAGGCCTGCCTGTCTTGAGACCCTGACCTGGGCAGGGACAAACAGCTTGTCCCCCTCTAGCGCCTTGTCTCAAGACAGGCGGGGGCGAGGGTGGCGCTATTAATGCATTCATGTCCCCCCTACATGTAGCTGCATGCCCCCTGTCCGACTTTGACCTTATGGCATTATCCCCCGTCTGAGTTTGACCTCTGCAATTGTAGACCATTATTATTGTCTGTTATGATGGCTCTGATCTCTCCTCCCCTGCAGCCGGGAAGACAGGGACGGCCGGGTGCAGTCCCGCGCTGAGCAGCTGTCAAGAATGGCCCAGGTAAGGACGTCTATGGTGTCATCATACATGCTTGTCCGTGGGCAAGCTGCTTGGCCCCCTAGGGGCGTCTGTCCTCAGGGCAGAGGGGGTGGGGCCCAGACTGGTCTAATTTACACTGCTGCCTTGGTTTTGCCCAGGGCCCCCATTCTTTGTTGCATTGTCATGCATAGAGATTAACACACTGTAGTATTGTGACAAAATTGTTAGTTTTACTTTGAGGTCTAATTTACACTGCTGCCTTGCCCAGGGCCCCCCATGCTTTTGTCCCCGTGCTTTTGTGCATAGAGATAAACACACTGTAATGTTGTGACAATATTATTACTTTTACTTTGAGGTCTAATTTACACTGCTGCCCTGATTTGCCCAGGGTCCCCGTGAATGTGCCCCGCATCTTTGTCACTGGTCTTTGTCTAAGTAACTATTATCGTAAAGTGCACATATTGTGAATCTGTTTGCTCAGACCTCACTATCATTCACTTCGTATTATTTTGAAGCAAGAACCAGCCACTCCCTAGGCCCAAAATATTACACATATGTAACACCCAGAGATTAGCACAGACATACGTAAGGTCTGCTCAGACTACTGGGGCGCCACCTAGCATGTGGGCGCCACCTAGGGACTTCCTCCCTGCCTGTCTTCTAAAGAGCCATGGGCCCAGTGAAGCCGGCTACATACATCCTGTAGAGCCTATCCCCTGTGTCGTAGTAGGTGTACAGTGAGTTCTGCAATTATCATTATATTGTCTATCTCATTTCCCTGTGCAGCCATAATCACTATGTAAGGCAGAGACTATAATATTAGCTATCTAGTAGGATATCTGAACTCTAAGAACACCTGACTTTATCTATCCACATCTATCTATTTATCTATGTATCTGTTTTGGCCTTTGCATCTTTCTCAGTAATGTTTCTGTAACCTGTGTTCAGTATTCCATTCAGTCTTTGTATAATGATCATTCAAACAATGATGTTTTTAACTACCGCTGTCAACTCGATGGATATATCAATGATAATTGCATGCATAAAACAGCTATAATTATGACACTGCGACTTGCCAAATGCATGCCGAAGGATAGCACTGGGACTTCACAATGCCCCTCCATAATGCTTCCTTGGACATACAATTGGCCAGAAGGCAGTATCTGCCTGTAAGAGCACAACAGAAGGATTAAGGGAGCTATCGTTGGGTGTTCATACAATATTGAGCGTGGGCGTATCCAAAGAGAGAGATATGCAGTGTAAACCAGCTACCCGTTCGCCAAAATGCACACAAAATATATATATCTGTATAAAATGAGATGACAAACACAGCTGAACTGCACAAGAATCATATCTTTTTCTCCTTTCATACGGGGTAAACAGTTTATAACCAATTAATGACGTCACAAACATATAGCGTACGTACTGAAGCACGTACTGCAGCACGTAGCAGGCAAATGCCAGCTACCCGGTCACCAGAATGCACAGAAAAAGTATAGATATTTATATAAAATGGGACTAAAAACACAGCTGAATTGCACAAGAATCTTATGATACTTCAGGTGATACTGCAGGTAGTATTAGAAGGGAGCTCCTCGGCATCGAGCCCCACCCACCAGCCATGACGTCATTCGTGGATCATGGAGTATATTTAGTTTATTATCTATGATTTAAGTCGCTGTAATTACCCCGTGCGCGCATGCGCGAAGCGGGGTTAAGCAATCGGTTTTGTCCGTCTGTCCGGCGTCTGTCAGCCGTGTAAAATTGAAATCTCGCAATGTACAGTTGCTAAACCAGACAAAAAGATGGGAATACGAAAAAAAGAAGCGTTTGTGTACCTGATAGCTACGAAGCCGCTTGAATTCGTTGCATACGGCAGCTCTTTCTTATTAAACATCGGCCATTTTTACGGTCTGCAATTGCGCAACTCAAATACGGACGTAAATACGGATGTACGCGGATTCTGGCACGTGTTCATAATGAAGATTGAATTGAAGAACGTCCATTCACTGCAGCATACTGCGCACGGGGTATGTGCTCTACAGAGCTCTAGTTTCTATTTTGCATTGAACTACTGCGATCCGAATGGCTACTACTACTACTACTACTACTACTGTTGCAACTGACATTACTCACGCAAACATCTCAGAGGCATCCAAGATTGTTATTTATGCCGATGACATTTTGCTATACCGTCCTATATCCTCAAAGGAGGACTATGTGGCTCTTCAATCTGACATTGATGCCTTGAGTAATTGGACCACTGGAAATTTTATGACGTTTAACACCACTAAGTGCAAGTTCATGCTAATTTCCAGAAAGAGAAGTCACTATGTTCCAACCACTCCACTCTCTCTCAATGGATGCATCCTTGAAAAAGTACCATCTTTCAAATATCTGGGAATGATGATATCCTCTGACCTATCCTGGTCAGAACACATTCAGCGTGCATGTGGCAAGGCAAGAAAGATCATTGGCCTTCTTTACAGGCGATTCTACCATCATGCGGATAGCAGAACCCTACTCCAGCTGTATGTTTCCCTGGTCCGGCCCCATGTTGAATACGCTGCACCAGTGTGGGATCCACACTTGGCACAGGACATAAATATGCTCGAGAATGTGCAAAAGTTTGGTCTACGTGTCTGTTCAAAACAGTGGGACACTGGCTACAGTGAGCTCTTAAACATGTGTAATCTCTCAACCCTGGAAAATCGTCGACTCTACCTAAAGCTCTGCCATCTTTTCAAAATTGTCAATGGACTGTGTTACTTTCCCTCTGGTGTTATAGTTCCCAGGCATAATCCTTCACATGCAATGCGTCCGCTTATGCTTGAGCAACCCTTTGCCAGGACAAATTGCTTTCAGCATTCATTCATCCCGGACTCTGTGCGGAAATGGAACTACCTACCAGATTACGTGGTATGTGCTGCTAACTACCCTAATTTTAAACATTTACTTAGACCATTTACTTAGTTTAATCGTATATGAATACCATAAGAGTACATTAGAATCAGTGTTGTAACCATGCTTATCCTTTTGTGTTTGTGTATCATTGCTTATTGATACTCCTGGGTGCAATAACATTAGCTTTATGCTATTTTGTATACCCCGTGCTTCTTTGGCATAAACTTTCATAGAAAAAAAAAAAAATAGAAAAAAAAAACTGTGAAGCTGGGTAGCAAAGACCTCTGCAGTTACCGTGAAGGCGAAGAAATCTACGTTCTCTACAGCCAACTACTGCACGAGTTCCAACTCGGAAATAACACCAGCCCCTCAACTCTGCAGCGAAAAAAGAACAAGGTGGTGAGCAGTGACCAGTTCTGCGCAAGGTCTGCTTTAATTTGCCTAAAGGAAGCAGGAGTAGTGAAGAAAGAAGCAAAGAAGGTTGCAGTGCTTACAGTAGCACAGGCTATCGAACTGTTGAAGTTATTCGAAATCTACGTACCAGACTTTGAGCAACAGCAGCCAGAAGATAGCACACCAGAGCCAGCAACTGCAACATGCCCAGAGGATGTGAGTGACTGGGAGCCACAGGAGGAGAGTGGCTGTCTGCAGCAACCACCAACTCCCGCACCAGCAGCAACAATTTGGGAAGAAACCTCCTTGACTGAAACAGTCGATGAAACGTTCACCGAACCGCCACCATGCAAGTTTGTAAAACTTGCAGCAGACCAGAGGAAGTCAGTAAAGCAACTAGAGCTGTCAGCTAACCCTACCGTTGCTGTTGAAATGCTTGAGCTAAAGAGATTTTGGACCGCTGAAGCTAACCACAAGAGGAGATGCAAGGCAATCTCACATGATACATTCACGAAAACCAGAGAAAGGCTACAATGTGAGTGTGTAAATTGTTCTGCCACTGTTAGCTATAGTTAGTTGGTTAAATATGCAGGAAATGTCCTTTCAGCCCAATTTTTTATGTCTTGTTCTCAATGCAGCATTCCTTGGATTTGTGGAGAAGATGGGCCAAGATCCATCCCTCAAATGCCTAGCAGATCTTGACAACGTGGATAGATTTGTCACATACCTGAAGGTAAGCGTGCTAGTGTGCAGACCAAACCAATGTAACTCATAATGCTGTGAAGAATTATTGCATTGGATATAATTATAAGTTACTGTTGGGTGTTGATATGCTTTTCCAACTATTCAGGAGGAACGCAACCTGCGGCCAGGCACTATTTCGGGATACTGTCAGGCCTTCACAAGAGGTCTCAAGTATCTTGCCACAATATTGACAGATGTGGATGTGAAGGAGATGCTTGACTATGTGAGGGAGCTCACTAATGACTACCAAAAGAAAGCATCGAAAGAACGACCCACTTGGCAACAACTCAGTGCAGCCAACAAGTGGCTTCACTGGGAAGAGGTGCTGGAGGTAGTGAAGGTACAGAACCAGGCAATGGAATCAGAGGTGAAGCCTACACTGCGAGCACCACAATCGCAAAAGTACACGATACTGCTAATGTATTGTGCTGTTCCCCCGGGACGAGCGCAGGAGTACCGAACATTGAAGTTACAAGTCGGTACTTCACCCCAGCAGTCACCCTCTGGAACGGAAAACATCTTACATTTTGGAGTACAGGTAGTGCTTGAACTTGGAAGCTTCAAAAACAGAAAGCATATGGGTCTCCAAGCTATCGACATTACACAGATCGAATTTCTGGTGTCACACCTGGACGAGTACATCAGGAGAGATCGGCCTGTTCTTGTAAATAGCAAGACCGACCACGGCTTCATGTTCATGGTAAGGTTGCACATGCAAAACTGTTTTATTACTGCATGATCTTCCAACGTTTATTTAAGAATGCTGTATTTCATTGTATACTCTATGTTCCTTGGTGCAGGATGACAGTGGAAATCCATTCACTGATGCTGCCAAGTGGACTAAGTTCATACAGGCTATCTTCAAGGAACATACGGGGAGACATATTGGCCCCACTACACTGAGATCTTCGTTCATAACGTACCTCATGACGGGGAAGTCACAACGGATGAGCAAACCCTAAGATCAGTGGCTCATGCGATGAGGCACACAACTCGTTATGTAAGCAACTTTGAAGTAAAATTAGAATCTGTATTTCATCATTCAGCATGACGACATATGTATTATAACGGTTGGTTTTCCTTTAAATGCAGCAAAGGGAGGTCTATGACAGAAGGACCAGCCAGGATAAGGTGGTTGGTGGTGTGAACTTGACAGCGTCTATCGCGGGAAAGATACTAGACCCATCTACCCAGACCACCCAGACCGTCTCAGGGGAAGACGACATCTCTGAGGAAGACGACATTGCTCCTGAGAAGGATGACATTGTGGGCCTGGTAGAGGAGCAGTCAACCCAATCCAAGCCATGCATTCTACTGGGAAAAGTCTTGAGAGTGAACAACAAGAAGAGAACTGTCCTGTTGGCTCATCTGAGACCAATAAAGCAACGCAGCAACAAGTACCAACTGGAGGTCGGGAAGAGTACTTGGGAAGAAAATTTCAAGTCACTCATCTTTCCAATTGATATCAATTATGATTCAAAGCTATCTTTGTACATACTCAGAACTCCACAGTTACACATTCATAATGCTGTAAAGAAATAATTATTATTGCGTTGTAATATTCTGTTTGTACATTAAACTGTTTAAAGTGAATCAAACATGTCCTCTAATAGCAAATAAACTTTGTCAACACAAGTCTAGTGCCAAACATAGCACTCAGAATGAAACGTTTCACTGAAACGTTTCAAACATGTCACTGAAATGTTTCAAACGTGTCACTGAAACGTTTCAAACATGTCACTGAAACGTTTCAAACATGTCAACTCAGTTCTTACAGTAAACAAAGGTAAATGCAAAATAATAGCTTCGGCTATTAAATGCAAACCACATGGTTAGAGTTACAATATATTCATAAAGGGTTGTGCAATTAATCTTACAGGGTTATGATGAGGATTGGGTTAGTGCTACGGTTAGGGTCACTCCTTCCAGGCTCGGTCCAGCAGGAAGTACAATCTCGTTGACTTTTGCGGAAGTAGGTGTGGCTACGATAGCACGATATGTGACGTAGTCAGTACCTTACAAGCTGCAAGTTGAGCTATAAGCGTAGATGCAGCAAGACCATACATAGGCTGTTAGGTGTGCAGCAAGTCCATAGACTGTTAGTATGCAGCAAGACAATAAAGAATGACCTCACAGGTATTGTGGCTTGTTCTCAAGAGTCGTCCTCCCACGTGCGCCGTCCGTGACAATCATGGCGTGCTGAATTCATCATTGAAGTTATGCAAATCTTCAGCGAAGCTATGCCAACGGCGAAAAACTCGCGTGGGGGCTCAGAGCTCAAGCTTTCACAAGCTCCGCCACAACCTAATGAACTCGTTCTCAGACTAACATGAGCTTCTCTCAGACCAGCCTGGAACCAAAAGTCCTTGGGCACGTGTGGGCACGTGCTTGGACCTTTGAAGTTTGAACATCAAAGGACCGAAGGCTTGAGCTCGTGAAAGGTCGAGCTCTGAGCCTCCACGCGAGTTTTGCGTGGTGAAAATGGCTTACCGAGCCAAAGATCCATCGTGCTGTCCGACATTAAATGGGATAACTGTAAGTAAACTGTTTACTTTGTCTGAGGTATTTCTTTTTCTCAATCTGGGAAAGACTACTACCAGGTCTATCTCATCCCGCACGAGCTGGCTTTCCTCGCCTTTTCAGCTTGGAGCAGTACCCCCGAGAATGCAAGGAATTCCAATTATCGCGTCCAGTACAACCATACATTATTTTTTGAATTTAATGAGAAATACAAACTGCTTACCCCGGCCATACTAACTCCGAAGATAGAAGCGTTTTTGCTAAGCCACTTGTATCTATCTGTAGGCCGTATTGGGGGATGCTGTTCTGACATATGCACTAGATGCACAGTGCTTTCACCGAAGAGCAGTAAGGCGAAACGTTTGGTGCACTTTTGACCACACCCCTTTGGCGGGAAATTTGAAATTCGACCTCCCTAGCAACCGCTCTTACTTTCTCCAACCTCGGTATACCGCGCTGCTGTCCTTAAATCGACTCATTATGGATGTATTTATGCATGGCAAAGGCCTGCAACAGCATGGGGAGGTCCATGCAGTTACAAATCTTGAGCTTCTAATACCTGAGACCTTAAGCCTGTATGTCCATGTGTTTATTACATACATGAATGTTGACATGATTTTGTCTGTTTGAGTATGACCTCTGCTCTACGATTGTACATATGATTGCTCTCATCTCTCCTCCCTGCAGCCGAGGGAGAGGCCCGCAGCGGCTGACGGCCTCCCAAGATGCAAGCAAGAATGGCAGAGGTGAGGAGGTCTATGATATTATCATCATACATGCTGCTCCGTGGGCAAGCTGCTTGGCCCCCTAGGGGCGTCGTCTGTCCTCAAGGCAGGCAGTGGGGGAGGGGAGGAGGGGGCAATGCCACGCCCCCCTTCAAGCCATTGACCAGCCGCATATCTCCCCCTGTCTGTCTTGAGATCTGCTTGTCCGCGGGCAAGCTGCTTGTCCCCCCTCATCTATGTCTCAAGACAGAGAGAGCGGGGCCCGGACGTAGCCATGTCTTGAGTATGACCTCTGCAATAGTAATCATTATTGTATACATCTCTCCTCCCTGCAGCCGAGGGAGAGGCCCGCAGCGGCTGACGGCCTCCCAAGATGCAAGCAAGAATGGCAGAGGTGAGGAGGTCTTTGATATTATCATCATACATGCTGCTCCGTGGGCAAGCTGCTTGGCCCCCTAGGGGCGTCGTCTGTCCTCAAGGCAGGCAGTGGGGGAGGGGAGGAGGGGGGCAATGCCACGCCCCCCTTCAAGCCATTGACCAGCCGCATATCTCCCCCTGTCTGTCTTGAGATCTGCTTGTCCGCGGGCAAGCTGCTTGTCCCCCCTGATCTATGTCTCAAGACAGAGAGAGCGGGGCCCGGACGTAACCAGTGAATAGGTGCCCAACAGCAGACAACTGGCCTGAAGTTGTGACCATGCAACTCAATACAAAAGTATGTTACAAAAATAAGACAGAGGGGGTAAACAGCAGCGATGTACTGGAGTGAAAGTGAGTCCAAATTGTTTATTTCAGCACTCACACAAAATGGGGGCAACACCTGACGAAAAAAGTCCAGGTTCCAGAATCCGTACACAGTTAGTAAAATCTTCACCAGCACCATTGGAACATGCCTCAGTGAATATTCATACACCGGAGACCCATAGCTCACAAACGCCACCATAAATTGACAGAAGAACACAAAAGCGTTCATGGATTCACTTGTTGCACTGATGTGGAGAAAAATGACGATGAGAAAGAAGATTGTGATGAAGAATAGCTCAAAAAAGATATAGAGAGCCCAGCCGTGGTAGTGCCCAGAGCAGGGGTAGCAGGTGGCATCCTGGGCAAAAACTGCTGGCCCATAACCATTCCTGCATTTCCCACAAAGAGTACCATTCCTTTCCAGTGAACCACCACACATGAACTGGTTCAGCTTAGAATAACTTGTATTCAGTTCTATGTAGAATCGATACCTGCTTTTCTTGTGGAGATGATAGGGGCACTTGCCAATAAGGGCACTCTGAGTGGCATTGTCGTAAGTCATACAGTGTCCCACTTCCAGGCAGCATTTTCTGGAGTGCTTGTCACATGCCTTCAGGGTTCTTCCCAGTATTTTTCCATGTGTGCAATTGATATTTCGATCCGCATTTGATGTGGAGCTGTCATATTCACTGTAGCTGTTGTTGATGCCTCCAGTAACAGATATGGTCATAAACAAGACATAGAGCAGTGACACAGAGCAGTACCTTCTCCTTGACAACATAGTGCATGTGTTAGAAACTTACTTGTAAAAGAGTCACTGTATGGTTATTCAATACTTTGCACGCACCTATAGCTGCTATGATGGAAAACTTGCAAAGTAGGAAGCTAGAGAAATATGTTCCACAGTGCACTTCAAGCTGGTAGCTTATACAATTTCAGCACAAATCTACACCTGCGCTTTCTTGCCTAGCCGAAGTAGTATTTAGTGTGACCTCGACTGCAGTAGTAGTGATCGACCTTGACTGTGGTTTGCGTGGGACCACACTGTGCAGACAGACAACTTGCTGCACATCTAGGCAGTGAAGAATTAAAATGGGTATTAAATAGTGGAAAGTGTGTAGGGAAGTTGACAATTTGTTGGTTAGTTTTGGTTTCTATTTGCTTCTCTAGCTACATGGGGGAAGTCATCAATTGAGTGCTTATGATTTCATCACAGAAAACTTTATTTTCAACTCACAAACAAAGTTGGTGGATGAGCTCAACAGTTTACCATAGTGCACTTTATTACAAACCGGTGCATGGTAATGGATGAAACGCCATTACGTCGACTTGTATCTATCACAATGATATATTATGCAGCAGGGCCTAAAATTTGTGAAGTTTGCAACTAACCTTGCGACCAAGGGGGGGGGGGGGGGGGGGGGGGGGAGAGAAATGTTTGTTGCAACCAGGATACCTGATGGGTTTTATTTGTTTTGTTTTTTTCCTATGAAATTCGTGTTATAAACACAAGGCAACATGAGTAGCAGTAGCTAATGCTAATGTGATACATGAGCCTTAAGGTGAAAACAAACATTATATACCTACCTACATAGAATGTAACAATCTTTTAAACACGGAGATAGATGATGCGTGCTTAACAGAATTAGGTAAAGCATTCCACAGAGTAATGACACTAGGTACAAATGATGAAAACATGTACTGTGTGCGAGCAAATGGCCTACTAAAGTTAGTGTGTTGGTTGGTGCTATATGGGAAGTTATGTTGTACAAATACTCCTGGAGGAAAGTAGGAGAAGTTGCCGATAATTTTGTACATAGTGGTAGCTAAGTTTCAGAAAGTTGCAGCGAGTGGAAAGTGGTGGAAAGTTCAAAAATTGTAGCATACTGTCATAGTCAAGGTTCCATTGTTGCAGACAGACCTTACATGCAAATTTTTGCACTGATTCCAGAGACTGGATGCCTTTGTTTGTGTATGGGTCCCATAGTTGAGATGCATATTCTAAATGAGGCCTTATGCAGGTCAGATAGAGACATCTCAAAGTATTAGTGTCAGCCCAGCTGGAAAACCGTCTATGTAACATACCAATGAGTTTCCTGGCTTTACTACAGATATGTTGAATGTGGTCGTTCCAGTTGAGTGTAGAAGTCACTGTAACTCCTAAGTATCGATAGCTGTCCACCTGCTCCATGATACAGCTACCCAGGAACAATCCACTAGACGGATAAAGGGGGTGTCTCTTCTTTGAAGCAATAATGTATTTGCATTTGGATGGATTCAGTTTGAGATGACAAGCTCGTGTACATCGGGCCATCCATTGATAGCATCAATGTCTTGTTGTAGGTATGTCTTACCAAGTAGCTATAGTTATAATCAAGGATCCAGTGGTTCTCAAGACATGGGAACATCCATGATGTTGCTTGACATTGAGGGTGCTGCTATAGTGATTCTACTTGCACAACACTGGTACTTTGCTGATATTGAACTGCTACGAAGTGGGGACAGGGGACAGGTGTCATTGCATTGCATGCTCTGAGTGTCCTCAATATTATGATGAATGAGAGCATTAGAACAATCAGGAGACTGCAATGCATTGCAGCAGCTTAGTGCGGAACACAACAGTTTATTTAGTGCCAAGATGTAGTGGTTATCTTTCAGCCCAATGAACGCAACAGTTTATTTAGTGCCAAGATGCATGTAGACTCAGCTTCAGTTTTGGGGGATAGCTATTGAAGTTTCTTTACTAAGACAGCCTACAATAGTTCCAGCTTTTTGCCGAATATGTTTTTGTACAGTATGCGACAAAACAGCCGGGGAGGAGTGTGAGAACGAGACTATTGCAAACTGGGAGGAGAGTGTATCGTCAACAACATTTACAAACAAAATTAAGCAAAATTAAAAGTTTACAGCTTCAGTGATGATGCACACATAATTATTGTAACAAAATGAGAAATTCCCTCCTGGAAAAGTCATTCAATGCGTTCACTCGTGTATAAACATCTAGTGTGTCCCAATTCAGCCGTAAGCAAACACACACATTAGACTGTCCCATAGCTGTTTGGGTTTAAAACTCGATCAGGAAACATCTCCCAATTTACCCTGGCAGCACCATCCATTTCATTGTCTGAGTTTTCTATGTCAGCATAGCTGAGCCTTCTCTGCTGCTCCAAGGTTGTCGTTGGTTTCACCTTACTGAACAGCACATATGCAACGTATAATACAATGTAGAGCAGTGGAACAGCAGTAATGGAATAGATAATGATGATGATCACTTCCCTGTACTTACGATCTTCTGCATACGTTACAAAGGCCGCTAGGAATGCTGCTACTCCAAACAGGGACATCAGAGTACTGTCAACGACATTAAAGATCTTAACCTTATATGGCCGAAAGGTTGCAAAGCACCATGAAAATATGGTAAACAGAATGCCTGGTAGTATCCATACTAAACCAAGTGGCAGAGTTATTGCATTTAATAGGAGGAGTATTATTCGAAGCAGGAGGTAAACTCCAGCAAAATAGCGGCAGTCACGAGTGCCATTTGTTCCATCCTTGTAACACCCTTGGAAGGCATCGACAAAGGTGTGAAGTGCATGCCACCTCTGATTACAGCAACCGAGACACTTTTGGAAGAGTTTTGTTGGGTAGAGGATAAGAATGAGGGGCGGAATAAGGACAAAGGTAGACAAGACTATCACTGCAGGGATTGCATACCGAAGATGTGCTGCACTAAAGGGCTCAATTGATGGTTCAAAATACAAGACAGTCTTCGGTTCTCGTGTTACGTTGAATGTGGTTTTCAGATGCGTGATGTTGGAAATGGCAATATAGTTGATGAGGTTTGTCGATACCAAGATGAGTTTTGAGTAGGAGAGCAAGAGGAACGTTGCAATAACATGGACAATGGAGGACTGAGGATTCCAAGTCCTTCGACAGCGGGCATAACACCAGTGAATAGGTGCCCAACAGCAGACTACTGGCCTGAAGTTGCGTCCATGCAACTCAATACAAAAGTATGTTACAAAAATAAGACAGAGGGGGTAAACAGCAGCGATGTACTGGAGTGAAAGTGAGTCCAAATTGTTTATCTCAGCACTCACACAAAATGGGGGCAACACCTGACGAAAAAAGTCCAGGTTCCAGAATCCGTACACAGTTAGTAAAATCTTCACCAGCACCATTGGAACATGCCTCAGTGAATATTCATACACCGGAGACCCATAGCTCACAAACGCCACCATAAATTGACAGAAGAACACAAAAGCGTTCATGGATTCACTTGTTGCACTGATGTGGAGAAAAATGACGATGAGAAAGAAGATTGTGATGAAGAATAGCTCAAAAAAGATATAGAGAGCCCAGCCGTGGTAGTGCCCAGAGCAGGGGTAGCAGGTGGCATCCTGGGCAAAAACTGCTGGCCCATAACCGTTCCTGCATTTCCCACAAAGAGTACCATTCCTTTCCAGTGAACCACCACACATGAAATTGTTCAGGTTAGAATAGTTTGTATTCAGTTCTATGTAGACTCGATCCTTGATGGTCTTGTCGTGGAGATGATAGGGGCACTTGCCAATAAGGGCACTCTGAGTGGCATTGTCGTGAGTCATACAGTGTCCCACCTCGAGGCAGCATTTACTGGAGTACTTTTCACATGCTATCAGGGTTCTTTTCAGTATTTTATGATGTTTGCAATTGATATTTCGATCCGCACTTGATGTGGAGCTGTCATATTCACTGTAGCTGTTGTTGATGCCTCCAGTAACAGATATGGTCATAAACAAGACATAGAGCAGTGACACAGAGCAGTACCTTCTCCTTGACAACATAGTGCATGTGTTAGAAACAGACTTGTAAAAGAGTCACTCTATGGTTATTCAATACTTTGCACGCACCTATAGCTAGTAAGCTTGCTATGATAGAAAACTTGCGAAGTAGGAAGCTCGAGAAATGCGTTCCACAGGCACTTCAAGCTGGTAGCTTACACAATTTCAGCACAAATCTACACCTGCACTTTTTTGCCTTGCCGAAGTAGTATATAGTGTGACCTCGACTGCAGTAGTAGTGATCGACCTTGACTGTGGTTTGCGTGGGACCACACCATGCAGACAACTTGCTGTACAGCTAGGTAATGAAGAACGGCTATTAAAATGGGTATTAAATAGTGGAAAGTGTGTAGTGAAGTTGACTATTTGTTGGTTAGTTTTGGTTTCTATTTGCTTCTCTAGCTATATGGGGGAAGTCATCAAGTGAGTGCTTATGATTTCATCACAGAAAACTTTATTTTCAATTCACAAACAAAGTTGGTGGATGAGCTCAACAGTTTTTTTAGTGCACTTTAATACAAACCGGTGCATGGTAATGGATGAAACGCCATTACGTCGACTTGTATCTAGCTACCACAATAATATATTATGCAGCAGGGCCTAAAATTTGTGAAGTTGGCAACTAACCTTGCGACCAAAGGGGGGGGGGGGGGGGGGGGGGGGGGGAGAGAGTGAAATGCTAGCTTGTTGCAAGTTAGTTGCTTGCTTCACTCAATACTCTACACATACTCTATTTATCAAGTAGTAACTACTTTTGGAGCTGCTCTACTGCCGCTGCTGTCCCATAGCTTACAATTTGTGATGTCACTTTTTTGTTCCTGACTGCTGGTCAAAAAATGTTGCTGTGCGCTTCACATGCACTGATCAGGGTATCCTGGTAACAGCATTTGCAACTAACCCAATGTTGGGTGCAACTTACCCACCGGATCGATGCAACCCATAATTTTTGGCCCCTTTATGCAGTTGTGTCTGTGTACCACAGGTGCCATTAAGATAGTCTGAACTACTGCATGCAGCCTAGTGTGAGAAGCTACATAGCAACAGCTGCTTCTGTGGAGAGCAGTGCGCGGAAGAACCATGCAGAAGACTGTTAGGTAAATCTAAGACCCTGGAACAACAAGCCAACCTTTTGTTTTGCTATCCAGTGACACTGCTTAAGGTTTGAATTCGAGAGTAGATTAGTGATGTGCATTGCAAACATGTAGCCTTGGATCTTGGCAGTGGGCTGCCAAATAACAGCTCAAGGAATATACTAGAGCAGCGAAATGTGTCTTGCAAATGGCTAGCACAAAACTGCATGCAACTAGTCCAAGTAGAAAACAACTCACTTTTAGGACGAAAGTGCTCCAAAATTTGGAGCTATAAACAAAGATAAAGCAACAAAGTTACAAAGTTAGGGTTAAGTCATGAGACCTCAAGGAAGCCCATGGCGTCCAGGCTCCTAGCACAGAGGCTGAATTCCCCCTCTGCACCGCGACTGATAGGCGCTGGATTTGGAGCTAGTTTGCCTTGTATGATAAAAACAAACTACATGAGCACTGCTCCCAAAAGAAAAGCAGCTCCGTCCTCAACAACAGGAAGTGGGAGTAACAGCAAGCTGGCCAGAGAGTCCTTATATGGCAGAGTATTGCTATTGCTGTGAATTCAGTCAGTGGTTAACGTAACACTGACAACTGAGTAGCCAGCAGATGCAGTGCTTCAGTCTTGGTGGCTCATGTGAATACCAATTAGCAGCAGAAAGACATACAAGAGGATAGTATACAGGGAGTACATGGGATAGTATACAGGGATTACATGGGATATAATATACAGGGAGTACAGGGGATAGTATACAGGTAGTACATGGGATAGTATACAGGGAGTACATGATTAGTATACAGGGACTACCTGGGATAGTATACAGGGAGTACATGGGGTTGTATACGGGGAGTACATGGGATAGTATACAGGGAGTACATGGGTAGTATACAGGGAGTACATGGGGTAGTATACGGGAGTACATGGTATAGTATACAGGGAGTACATGGGTAGTATACAGGGAGTACATGGGGTAGTATACGGGGAGTACATGGGATAGTATACAGGGAGTACATGGGTAGTATACAGGGAGTACATGGGATAGTATACAGGGAGTACATGGGTAGTATACAAGGAGTACCTGGGGTAGTATACGGGGAGTACATGGGATGTGCTCTCTGCCAAGTTGCATTACTGTTACAAACAGGAGAACTTTGACTAGACCACTTGATTTAAAGATGTGGCAAGGAATTTACTTTTTATGTTGCTATGGCATTGCTGATTCATTTATACTTTGATGGCCCAAATAACCAAGTATTGGCAATCTCGTGGCATAGTTTGGATCACTGCAAATATCTGGTGTTTAAACCTAGGTTCGGTTGGTTGAGCTGGAATTCCGTGAGTTGCACACCAATCAATCCCTTGCTGCATCCTGTGTTGCAGCTAACCATGAGCCCACGTATGCAGAGTGTAGTAGCATTCATTTTTCATTGCATTTTCATGCCAACCTGGGTACAATATTGGTACAGCTCAGGTAAGTATTCATTGTATTATTGAAACATAGTTACATGCAAAGAAGGATTGATTGAGTATGGTTGCAATTCAGTTCTTAAAATTTCATTGATTGATTGATTGATTGAATGAACTATTGCATAGTTGTTCTTTGTGGGGCGATATTCATAATTCGTGTTATCGTAGTGGGTGACAATCATGCTAGTGGGAGGACATGGAAAGGATGGGACCCAAAGGGCTCGACTATCAATGCCTTCGCAGCGTTCTGCTACTTTCCAATTCAAGCGTACACATGACCAGGAATTAGTTAAGTTCATATCAATTTTTTGGGATAGTCCAAACAACCCAATTCTATCTCAAGCCTTAAACAGAAATTGGTCCTAATGTATGGGAATCTGTTGGTTGGTTGGAAAACGTGTCCTAGTTCACTTCACCCTCTTATACCTGCAATGAATACCATGACATGTTTTGTGCATTATTGATGGAGAGAGAATGGAAGAAATTCCAATAGCCACCACAACAGTCAAGCCTATAGATTGCAGACTGATGCACATATATACAGAGGTATACATTGCTTCTAGGATGCCCTTCATCATGCTGCCTGGTGTAAACTGTTACTGGGAACCAACAGATACCTTAACTCTTTACCAAACATAGAAACATAGAAAACGGAAGCAAAACCCTGTATTATGTTGTAACGTCTAATATTCATATAAATTCTTATGGGGTTATGGGAGCTCATGACGGCATTTGCAGTCATTGGTTAATTATCCGTCTGGGTACGGTTTGGTGATCTAGCACAAGCAGTCACATGTGACGCTGAAGACCTGTGAATTAACATATTGAACATATAGCTCAGTTAATGGTCTTCTGGACATTTGCCATCAACTTTTGAGTGTAACGGGTTAATTATAAAGTCTAAATTAACAAACATGCATGCATGATGAGCTCATAAGACCTAATTAGTTCCACCATAGATAGTAATAGAGCATTGATGTTTCTCAGTTCCGCATGTCAGTAACTATATTATAGTTTTTCAGCCTTCAGGTCCCTCGTCTCCACTTTGGATCCTTGCCATCATCCAAACTATGGCTTGCCATTCATACTGCTTCTTTTCTATCGACTTAGTCTTTGAGCGGTCGCAAATGCATATGCATACTCCATTTGTGCAAAAACCAAATGGGGTACACTCTGGTTTTTATAGTCCCGGCCATCTCTGCTATATTAAAATTAAAGTGATAACTTATTTGCAGTAAAATAGACACACTTGATCATTGTAGGCTATCTTGTTGTTCGTTCTCAACTTAGAGAGACTGAAGGATGGTGGTGGTTTTGCACACCCTGGTTTCTTCACATAATGAAGCCACAAGATTAGATGTGGGGACTCCAACAAGAAGTCTATCGGCACCCAGACTAGGAGCGTAGTGTGCACTGAGGAGTACCCGTGACAACCGTATCCTCCCGGACAGTGCATGAGAATAAACCTTGTATTCTGCATGGTTGCATAGCTTTCTGGGAAATAGATTAGCTTACTATACTGGTTTTAACCACTATCTCTACATGTGGTGTAACATGCTAACACTAAATCATCTAGTTTGTTTTACAGATTGTACTTATAAAAGATAAAGGATCAGCTAATCTAATTGGTCCACAAGCACATATCATAAGTTTCCATTTCAGTTTTCCACTGATCCATAACTCACTGGGGATACTCTAGCCTGGGTGGTGTGCCCATGCTCTTGCTTGATTGACGCATCACTCGAACTAGTGTTGTCATCGTCAGCTAATAATGGCCTCCTTACTGCTGGTGGAGATGGACTGTAATCAACGTATAATGACTCCTCTTGGATATCAAAAGGTGAGTCTTCTTCTAGTAATTGTGTTCTCCGCACACCAGGCCGGATACAACTCTTGCATTTGGTCCACATCCACTTCAGCACTTTGTACAATATGTAAGCAACGAAAAAGACAAGTGGAAGAGCTCCCAAAGGCAAGGCTAGGATGTACCCTTCTCGGCTTGACATCAGGAAGAAGAGCATTCCAATAAGGACTAGTAGTAGGCTGTCCAGAATATTCATGTAATTGAACCTGTACGGTCTTACAAGACCAAAGAACAGTCCCGCTGCCACAAACATAGTCCCAGGTACGAACCACGTCAGGCTGACATAGGCACTTGAAGGCACCACAATGACAGATGATACAGCCACGCTAACAGCAACTGCAATCCGTAACAAGAAGTGAAGTGCAGAGACCGATCTGAAATCATAAGATCCACCTATTCCAAATTTGTAATATCCTTGAAAGTTGTCTGCAAGGATGTGTAGTATGTACCATCTGTGGCTGCATGTACAGTAGTTGAAACACAAGGTGAAAATGCGTGTCGGATACAAAATGAGAAAAATTGGAGGTAGAAAAATAAATACTACCAGAATGAGCATTGCCGGGATGGCATATGGGAGGTGATCTATACCAAAGTATGTAATCGTTGTGTCATAGAACAGCATTGTTCCATTATCATGCCCTTCAATGTCATACAAGTGTGTCGGGAGAAGGAGGTTTATAGATACAAACAAAATCTTGGTGTAAGATAGAAGGAAGAATGATACAACAGAATTGTGAATGAGCCCCTTTCCACTATATCTCCTCCAATCGCAAAGGCATAATATACATTTAAGCCATCGATATCTCGGTCCATAGCTATAGGATTGAAGGACATTGCGGATGAAGAGCACTCCAAACAGCAGAAGTGGGTAAAAAGCAAGGGTGTACTGGAATGCCATGCTCTGTAATGTACTGTTGACGCAGAGAAATGGACTGCCAAAGAGAAAATCTAAGTTCCAGATCCCATAAAAAGCCAGCCAAACTTGTAACAGTGTACCAGTAGTATCGTTTGTAGTGTATGATAGCAGAGCTGAACTGTTCATATATTTTACAAGGTTCACCACTACTTGGCAAAAGAGTACATACGTGATCATCGGACTTGAAGCAACCTTTACATTAGCAATTGCCACAGCAGCATATAGGACTGTGGTCAACAGTAGGTCTGCAGCAAGGTAGACAGCCCATGTGGTGTAGCATGTACCACATTGCATAACTCCCACTATTTTGTTGGACAACATTGCAGCCCCAGATCTACTCTTACACTTGCCACACAATTTCCCTGTCCTGTTCATGGGCCCACATATTTTGTCATTGAGCTTGGAAACGTTCGGAGGAAGCGGAAAGTATGCATCCCCGACATTATGGTACACGGAGTACACAGTGTACGGACACCTCCCAACCACTGTGCTTCCACTGCTGTTGTCATGGGTCATGCAGTACCCTACAGCCAAGGAAGATTCTTGCGCATCTTCATCACACTTGACAACCTCTTTCAGTGTGTTGCTGCAGACACACGGTGGACCGGTGGAACTGTTGTTGGGAATAAACCAAGGCGGACAAAGAGCATCTCCGAGTGAGCCTGTTACCGCAGTACTGTTTAACCGCTCTGCATTCACCGACAGGAGATGGCACGAAAGGGCAATGGCTAGAACCAATTTTCTGTTAGCAGCCATCCGGCGGTGCAGGTAGCTATTATACTTCTCTGGATAGCTAATATCTTTCACTGCAATAGCTCAGGCGCATCAAATAACTCCCCTTTTCTACTGCATGCACAGCTACGTACGAGTGGGGTCAGCCTCCTTCCCAAACCGTCTCCTGCTTCGTATTTAGTCGCATACGTGACCTTTGAACCCCCGTCAGATAAGCTTATCTGACGGGGTTCAAAGGTCACGTATGCGACTAAATACGAAGCAGGAGACGGCCTGGGAACGAGCTTCAACTACTACGCATGCGCAGTTAAGTACGACACATATGACAGCTGCGCAGGTGCAATTTCAGCATGTGCAAAGCGAACTATATAGCTTTACCTGTTACTAACAACAGCCTCCCACACTGCCCATAACGTAGCTACTCCAGGTAGCTAGCTAGAAGCTAGCTTAGGTAGGTAGCTAATTTGCTGGTCAACACATCCATACAATATCACAAGAAATTGAATCAGTAGCTAGCTAACTAGCTATTTAGTATGCCATGTTCTGAGGGTACCTCATGTAGCTAGCTACTCCCTCCATCAAGAATGTCTCTGGTGTCAATTCGAGACCAGAGATAGCTACCCGATGGGTGATCACCCACAGTGCATCAATCAGAGATAATTTAGTGTTGGGGCGACCCAAGGGCTCCCCTCAGGTAGCTAATCCTCCCCTTAATTGTGACACCATTTTGGGGCACATGAGTTAGCTATGTAGCTCAAAGGCAATCTCAAGCCATTAGGTAAGTAGCTAAATGCATACTAAACACTTCACAGCTACAGTAAATTCTATCAATGCGCTATCTTCCTCAGAGTCATAACAGCCAAACTTAGTGTTCCAGGTAGCTATATTGCATGCCTACATGAAAAGACTCCACTCACTAGACAAACTTTGGCAGCAGATATTGTCTGGGAAAGGGCAGAAGTACTTTGTAGCTACATAGTATAGGGATGCATAATTATGCCTAAGTTGAAATTGTCCAAACAAAATTCACCCGACCCTGACTAACCATGGCATTTGTTCACTGAATTAGCAACTCTTCTGAGTTTATGCTAAGTGCATGCAACGAGATACGCCATAACGGTATTACCCGTAGGCTAGCTACTCAACGGTTGTTGTAATGTTGTTGTACCGGTATTACCCATAGCTATGTTGTTGTAACGGTATTAGCTACCCGTAGTTATGTTGTTGTACCGGTATTACCCGTAGCTATGTTGTTATAGCTACCAGTATTACCCGTAGCTATGTTGTTGTACCGGTATTACCCATAGCTATGTTGTTATAGCTAGCTACCAGTATTACCCGTAGCCATGTTGTTGTACCGGTATACCCATAGCTATGTTGTTATAGCTAGCTACCAGTATTACCCGTAGCCATGTTGTTGTACCGGTATTACCCATAGCTATGTTGTTATAGCTAGCTACCAGTATTACCCGTAGCCATGTTGTTGTACCGGTATACCCATAGCTATGTTGTTATAGCTAGCTACCAGTATTACCCGTAGCCATGTTGTTGTACCGGTATACCCATAGCTATGTTGTTATAGCTACCAGTATTACCCGTAGCTATGTTGTTGTACCGGTACTGCCCGTAGCTATGTTGTTATAGCTACCAGTATTACCCGTAGCTATGTTGTTGTACCGGTATTACCCATAGCTATGTTGTTATAGCTACCAGTATTACCGTAGCTATGTTGTTGTACTGGTACTGCCCGTAGCTATGTTGTTATAGCTACCAGTATTACCTGTAGCTATGTTGTTTGTACCGGTATTAAACATAGCTATGTTGTTGAAATGGCATTACCCTTAGCTACTGAAACCCTCTTATCCCCCCCCCCCCCCAACACCACCACCACCACCACCACCACCGGCCATATCATGGTGGCCAATATTTGTTGTTAATCATGCATGTACGTGTCCATGATTTTCTTGTACTCTGTTTTGTGCATTCTAGTAGTCAATTTCGTGTGTTTAACTTGCAAAACCCTAACGTATTTGCAAGTCGAAGTAGCTACATTTCTTGCATGCCGGATGGCACACAGTGTACATGAACAACAGCATACATCTTGTCACATGCTCCGATGGTTACGAAGATTGAAGGCAAGACCTAACCAGTCCCATTTCTGTTGCAGCCTAGTTTAATTTGTTCCAAGACCATACAGAAGGAGGGAAACATTCCCTCCTCATACAGTCATGCTTGGCCTGCATCGTGATCTAGTTGAAGATGTACGAAACATGCACAGCTGCAGTAGACTCTTGTGTCTTGTGTGGAGTTTGTTCAGGCCACCCTTGAGACATCGTAACCTACAATGTCATACAACAAATGTGTACGCTAGACAATACTGAAAATATATGCAAATACAGCGAGTTACTAGTAATTCATGCCACCTATATCCATTGTTGAGTAACATATGTATTGTGTGCAGGACTAGTGATACTATGGCTCATAGTTTGTCTTCCATTGACATCCCTCCACCTTCAACCAGGCTGTCATACAGGTCTGGGTGAAGAAGGCGATCAGGTAGCTCTCTCTCCTCAGCACATTTTGAAAAATGTTGACTGCGTCTCTTCATCCGAACACCGCACTGTCGTATGGCTGTCCACTTTCGTTCGAAACAGTGCCACCTACTGGAGAGTCTCATGCTTGCAAACAAGCGGTAGGATACAAACATGAAGAAATACAGTAGTGGTAAGAAGCCAAGTACACACAGCAGACCAAAGAACCCTCTTGAGAATTGACCAGTAAGAGAGCCGTGAGTTATGATCACAAGGTATATTTGGCATAGCAGTGCTAGAAGGGCTAAGATTAAGACATCGAGAACGTTGTAGAAGTTCTGTTTGTAAGGCCTAAAGCCTGCCACTAAGACGGCAGCAATCGCAAATACGATTACCAATATTGCCCATTGCCAGTGATACCTTATTGCAAGCCGTATACTGATGACACTGATACGAACTAGAAAATAGAGTCCCGCAAAGTAGCGGCAGTCGCACGTTCCAGTAGTCCCATCCTTGTAACATGCCTGGAATGTGTCCATGAAAGTGTGCAGAGCAATGCACTTCAGCCTACACATCTGGATACACCTTTGAAATATCTTGGAGGGGTAGAGGAAGAGAAGGACGGGAGGAATCGCTATGTATGTTGACAAGATGGCAAGGGATAGGATAGCGTACGGAACATGTTCACCCTGAAACAGCTGTACAGATGCATCATAATACCACACTCTGGGCCCCACTTGCTCTCCCGATGCATTGTACAGTTGTGAGGGAGCAAGCAGAGAATATGAAACGTCTGCAACCTTGGTATACGAAAGGAGGAGGAAGGTAGCAAATGCATGCACAACCGACCGCTGTAGATCACAAATCTTTTTGAACCTGACCTTGCACTTATGGAAGGGCCTCCACAACCAAACAATAGGTGTACAGTTTCTGTCATGGAGTTCAATGCTTGTGTAGGTCAGTCCAATCAGTACAATTGGATAAAATGCCGATACATACCGGATAGCAATTGCATTGAGTGTGCTGAAGCCTTCATAGAGGCAGGAATTTGGAAGGAGGGTGTTAAAGAACTCCAAGTTCCAAACGTCATAGAAGGTGAGTCCGACTTTGGTGGCATATACTGCAGCTATGCTGTTGTAAGAAGCTAATATCCGTGGGATTGCAAGACTTGCAGAAGTTGAGGCTAGAATTTGACTATAGAGCACAAAGGCATTTAGTGATGCTGTGGTAATGCTAACACGGAATATGATGATAATTAGAAAGAAAATGGTCTGCAGAACAAATTCTGTAAATAAGTACCATGCCCATCCACTGTGCTGGCTACAGTTGCTGCATCGCAGATCAGGGGAGTATACCGAAAGCCCATAGCCTTTTATGCAGTGACCACAAAGTGTGCCTTCTCGATTAAATGCTCCACAGAGGTATTCATTTAATTCAGACACGTTCTGAGGAAGAGGTACCCAAAGTCCTTCTGATTCTACTATGAAGTAGTTGTATGGACACAGTCCACTGTACACCATTCCCGTTGCATTATCAAAGGTCATGCAGTATCCCACAGACACGTGCGACCTTTGTTCCACTTCATCACACCGAACTGCTTCCCTTAAACTGTCCACACAGTTACAAACAAAGCTGTCATTATCGTGGGTCATATCCGTGAGTCTGTCAGGCAGAAACCATGGTGGACAGTTGCTAGCTAGAGACAGATCATCATCATCTTCAGCATTACTCCTTTTCCTCCAGTTCTTGCCATGGTTTATAGTTGTCATGACTTCAGTGGCAGTAATTCTGCCTTGCCTGGGAGCAGAGTTGTACAACTGGCTCTGAAGTACAGATTCAGCAGAATCCGAGCAAAGCAGCACCATCACCAGCAACACGTATTTTCTTATCACGTACACTGAGTAGAAGGTAGACATGATGCAACCCAGGAAACTAGCTACTGCTGTAATGATTGCACTTATAGAAGTCGCTAATACGGATTGATGCACTCCTTTTAAAACCTTGTTCAACGAGCAATTTTTTTTTCTGCTATGAACGTCTGCCAAAAGTGTAGATCTACACACTGTAAAGCTAATGCTATACTGTTCAGCTCAAGTTATAGCTAGCATTTTAACCTCACACACTCCCAGTTCAACTGCTGAGTATGCATGCAGGCTTCCGATTATGTACCGGTAGATGCATATTCTGGTACAAACACTTGTAGCAAAACAATCAAAGAACTGAAACAGAAATTCAAACCTTTCCCCCTTTCTATCCATAAATCCATTATGTATACAAGGTGATTCAAATAAACTTTCAATTGGTACCATATTGGTTGTTTTGTCTCACAGCAGTCATGAGCTTCCAAGCCAAATAGCCCCTTGCTTAGGCTTGCTATCAGTGTTATAGTTCTAGAAGATGCGTGTAGCTCTTTTCCCACCTCCAATGGTTCTTGATTGCCTGTTACAGGAGGGCTTCTTAGTCAGCGGCAATAGAGATGGGTTCTGCCAGTCACAACGACAATCTTATATAAATCCATTGTACAAGACCCTATCTTTTGCAGGATACAGACACATTGCATGGCTCCACAGACTAATTGAGGAATGACAAGAAGGTGCAACTCCCGTAATTTTATGGTTCTGCTCAGCAGTAAAATGTACTTAACATGAAGCTGTTTTTGGACACATGAGTACAGTATTAGCTACTACATGCAAACTGTGTAACAATCATATTATATGATTGCACACATCGTATACACTGTACAGACGGCAGTATATAGAAACTACGCACGCTCTCAATGTTTTAGATCTAGTCTCGCAGGCCAGCCCACATCTGCCCATGCAGAAGTGGGCTGGCCCACGCACGAGACTTAACAGGACTACATGTAGCTAATATTCTACATTGATTTTTACTTGGATTGAGGCTGTACAGTATATTAAGTAGCTATAGCTATATCACTGCAAAAACAACATTGTTTGTTTTAACCAGGAATTTGGTAACCTCAGTTGCAGTTTAGTCATAAGATCCATCAGGTGACCTGTTTGTAGCGATATGAGTCACAACCACTACAATGTGTTGCTTCCACAGTATGTCAAACCTTGCAGCTGTGAGTTGTGTTTATCACAAGGACACGTGCATGTTACTTTATCCATTTAGGTATACTAGTACTCTATAATCTATATAGCTATGCATCCCACCGTGGAAACTACATTGTTGAAGTAACAATACAGTTTGTCATCCCATGACTTGCTTGCAGCTGTCAGTTGTGAGTATTGCATATGCACATGATGATCAGCAGATGCATCCATGACTAGCTGTATACGAGCTGCAACTGAGGTGGCTAAATTTGGTTAAAACAACCACGGTGTTTGTGCAGCGTACTTTGGAGTGTACATTGACAGCATGTGACATGAGTACTTTCTATTAGCTACTAAATGATGTCAGAGCTATTGATTGTGTTCATGAACACTGTTGCACATGTTAAGTGATTTCATTCCCAATTGTTATTATTATGTTGATGTTTTGTGTGTTTCTGCTGCCTATTTACGTTGAAAGCCATAATTATACAATTAATGTGAACCATGGACATGCATAACCTACCATAAATAGGCACATGCACTTTTGACTCAAAATAATATTCCATGTCGTGTGCCAACAATTATTATGATACATCATGCAGGAAGGAGGCATACACGTAATGCAATTGGCTGTGTGCCTAACAGCAAACTGCACTGAATAACGACATAGACAAAGCCCTAATAGTTCACCGTACCATTGAGTGGGAGTAAATCCTTGTAGATGAAATGTTGTGACCACACTTAAGTACAATCCATTACTGTCAGGGTCATGTCACTCACAGGGTTCAATTAAGTAAGCAGTAGCCTCACTTGAAGCTATATAAGTACAGCATAGTTTTGCTCTGCATAGTGCTCTATGAGCAGCATAACTAGATCAACTCAGTTTGAGTAGCATTTTTCAGATTCTTGAGTCACCACCAAAGTTAGTTTGCTATCAGTTCTATGCTGTGGTAGATTGTGTGTGCAGGTGAGGAGAAGGTTAGTTGATCCCAGTATAAACACTGTCACAATTATAAAGGGCAATGATAATATATCTGCTGGTCATAGTGTAGCTAATTAGAACTATTCAGTGAGGCCTATTGTAAGCAATATTGATCTCCTACAACTAGCAATGGAGACACCACAGGCTGTGGTTCTAAGTCTACAGTTCTTCAGTGAAGAGGACTCTGACCCGCCTACCCATCACATCAAGGTAAGGAGCTAGGCTTTATCAGCTGGTTGAACAGCAGCATGATGTGCACTAAGTGATGAACCATGTAGCTGTAGTGAGTTTGTTGTCCTTTATTGTTGTTGCCTTGTAAAAGTCATGGTCAGCTGTGGTATACTTCCATGGGAATAAGCACTTAGTGGCCAATAGGATTGTAGTATGATTCTACAGAATATAGTCGTTTGGAAGTTTGTTTACATGCATGAGTTGTTTACACATTATGTATGATATTGTGTATTTATTACTGCATAGATAGTTATAAATATGTATTGATTGCTGAAGTTCCGAACTAGTATAATGCAAACAGTTATTGCACGCTACCTATTTTGGATATCAGATTTATTACTAACTACCCTTGGAATATCATATTGAAGGTGCTGAAGCAAACACAAGTCTCTGAAGTAGTAAGGATTTTGACGTACGGCTACTTGAGGAAAGAGCGCAGTGCAGATGGTATGCTCTGGTTAGCTAGCATTACAGGATGTTGCTGGTGAGAGATGTGCATTCAATGGTCCGGTGTTGAATGAGTTTGTATCACATTCTCTTTGCCTTTCCTGGCAGAGTTTGAGCTGTGCCTGGTGAAACCCGATCAAGGTAGGTTAGTGCTGGACCCCACAAAGTGCCTCTCTGACTATGGAGTGAAAGACCATGTGAGCTATTTGATGCATAATTATGTATGATAATTAGTAACGCTTATGTATTGATCTGGCTGGGGTTAATATTGTATTGAAGCTCTTAAGCACTTAGTACAAGTTTAGATGCGGCCACCTAATTGTTATGCATATACAAGCCCTCATTCCTCAGCTTTTGTTGCTTAAAGTACTTACTGCAGTGTTGTAACATCTGGAAGTTGATTCATATAAGCTATAATATTGCTGCTACCTCCTCTTGAATGCAGGACGATATTGAGATCAGATACAAGGCTCTTCCAATCTCCCTCTCTGTGAACCTGTACAGTGGAGAAACTCAGAATTTGCAGGTAGCATATGTATGGTGGCATACACTTTGGTATGGACAACAACATACGACCATGTCTCGATCCCTTTACAGCTACATCTCAAGCATATTCTATACAGCTATGCCACCTTATAGTGTACTGGCTAGCAGCTAAAACTCCTGACAATTTGTCTGAAAGGCAGTGCAGTACAAGATACTCTGCAATACTGCAGGGTTCATATTCTAGTCTAGCACTGAAGCACGAAGTGAGCCTCCACCCATCTGGATATACTGACTTAGACATTAATTTCTATGTTCCCTTCTCTAGCCTCGTTCCCAGGCGCTCAGTACCAATTACCGAGCACCTGGGAACGACGCTACAATCACTCCTAAGTTACTGTACATTGCTGTTCTTGTATTCATCTGTTATAATTATTGTGAATGTTGTTAGGTGAATGCTGCATTGCCTACGGTGGATGTGACATCACAAATCTGTCAAAAACTCGGTAAGAATGTAGTACATAATAACTGTTGTCTGTCGTGCCCATACATGGCCACATCTTACCTGTACACATTATTACTAAAGAGAAACTACCACCAACCTAGTGATTTTGTAGGTGATTGCTGTTGTGGCAACACTGCTCTTGCCATGGAATGAAGCTGAGTCTAGTAATCATTAACACACTTAACAAGGAATTTAATTTCAAGTATATATACAAGCTTTCCACGGAACTGTCAACAACACCGGTATGTATGCTCCAAAACTACCTCTAATAGGGTGTGTCAAAATAATCCCCAGTTTGGCTATACGCATAATGGATGACAACCCATTTAAGTTCAAGTTCTAGCTAGGAATTGACTTGGATTTCTGTATCATTGTATCATTTGCATGTATAATAGGAATTCAGTATTCAGAGGAACTCTCTCTGGCCTTCCCTAAAGAACACTTAAAGGTCAGACACAACATAGTGAAATGCACTATGCATAATTATATTAAATGAGGATGAATGCCCACTTCTTATACTCAGTATATCTATAATATTATATATGCTGACATTGCAGGTCTGTAGCCAGCCACTAGTTGAGGGGGATTCTACTGCCTATTATTTTGTCTAGGGGGGTTCTAAATGAGTGAAAATGAGATCACCACTCCGACTATTATAAGTCCCAGAATCTAGAGGGTTCCATCAAACCCCCCGAACCCCTCTGGCTATGGGCCTGCATTGATACAACACAATCTGATGCAGTTTGAACCTGATATGATCAATCAAAAAGTACATTATATACACCAGGTATAAACAGCGTTGCCTGGAAACTCTGTTGTCATGTTTCACATTTTTGTACCACAACACTCTCAATCTACCAGTGGATTATATAACTGTTATCGTTGGTAAATGGCAACAGAAACCATAGGCTGTTATTCAGTTATCAAAATGTAGTTGGAAGCACTGTGAGGAAGGAATGTGTTAATGAATATTTGGAGATAGCTATTATGTGTCTTCTCTTCCACTTCAGGGTTCGCAGCAGGGTCTTAAAGGTACAAATGGATTCTGATCTACCTTTGCATGCATGCATGCAGTGTTACAATACCCAGTGACAATAGTGCATTTTATTGATATCATGTGTGGCATTTTCTGTGTTCTGATAGTCCACTGGCTTGATTCCACAACCTCCCTGGCTGCCCAGGAAGTGAAAGACGGCAGTGCACTGCTGCTCAGGTAATACCAGTTCAATGAAATACCAACTCATTTGTACTTCAAACAGTGGGGAAGCAGAAGTTCAAGTTACAGCCCATCACTTCACAGCAATATATCTTACTTGTAAAAATAAGATTTTATATATATCCAACTGCATGTTAAAATTGAATGTTGTCTCACAACTCTCCCTCTTTCAAAGGAAGAAATTCTTTGTCAAGAATGAGGATGTTGCTGAGGCAGTTGATGGTCACCACATTCTCCTGGAGCTTCTCTACCACCAGGTTTCCTGCACATTGCTTGCATTCCTGACACTCAGTGACTGTGGGTAGACAGGCAGCCAGTAAAGTTGTGAAGCATTCCTTTCCTTTCAAAGTAAACTTGATACCGTCACATTGCCAACTATGGTGCTGGCCCTATTCTCAAGTCATTACCATCTAGCTTTATACTCTGTTGCAGTAGCTAGTGCACGGGATGAAAAGGCAGTAAGCTTGTTATCGTGATGCTTTACATATTGGTCTGTCCTCAATCATCTGTTGATATTACTGGTAACTGCACTCGATCCTGGCAGTGGCGGTACCAGGGGGGGGGTGGAGCCCCCCGCCCTAGAAAAAAACGTACGTAGACTACATAGTAACACTGCCTATATAGAGGCAGTTCTTTGATCTAGCTAGCTATCAACTGTGAGTCAAGACTTTCCTCTAGCAGCAGTTTATTGTGTAGTCAGTCAGTCAAAGTTAGCTAATGTCCCCTGCAGAAGCAACATCATTCAAAGTATGCGGAGGGCTTCCTGATAACCGAAAATCATGCCTGGGTGAAAATTTTCCGCACTTCGCGCAAAATACTGAACAACACTCCGCATCTGTTTTGCGGTTGCTGCACGCCTCCGTACTTCGCCACCAATGTTCTCCCCCCCAACCTTCTATTGCTGTGCACGCCTGTGGATCCTGGTAGAGCAGCTGGTAAGGCAAACTCACTTTTGGGGACGATGCCTCATGCATACGTTGCTTTACTCTCACCTCGTGAATACTTGTGGATACTTCGGCAGACTCCATCTGTGTCCCCTAGCTACCAGGAGTGCAGCTAATCACAAATTCCCTATCAGAATGTGACAGGCGGAGATTATCTAGCTGGTTGATGTTGATTAATTAAACCAAGTTCTTGCTGGGTTAATCAAAATGTTAAGCACATCTCTCAAACTCATGAAAGCTGGGTGGGTGGGGGGCTGGGAAAAGCTACGACACTACACAAGCAGAATGGGTTGAGGTGATAGTGAACCATCGTGTTACTTACTATATAATTCTGACCATTTCCATTATCTTCATAATTATGCATATTTACAATTCTTCATACGTATTCTACCCCACTACACAGCTGCAAAGTAGCTATATGGTTGAGTGCAATATCCCTGCCTCCGTGGACATGGCAACAGTATGTTTGGATACACTCATATCATTGATCACTGACTTGAATGCAGACTTTGCACAGACAGCATATCTCTAGCTTTAACTACTGCATGTTTACAATCATGTTGTCACACAATATGCCACACAATTAGCCTCACAGTTCCCACGATTACCAATATACTATCATCTTTAACCCTTGCAGGTATCCTCACTGCTGCACCATATTGAGCAGGAAGATGAGAATATAAGGTATGTGTATACATAGACCTATTCGAAATAGCTAAATCTTACACAACAACGTACGTATTGCAAACATGAGCAGAAAGGAGCGTTCTCAGCAGCAGGAAATATCACTTGCACTAACATGATATTCACTGCTTGAATGAGGTAGTGCAATTGCTGTGATGTTACATCCCTATACAGTTTGAACTCACCAAAGTTGCCAGGCTGCTTCTCCTATTGCCTGGAAACAAGGCTATGTTTAATGCAGCCTTGTGGGGGGGGGGGGGGGGGGGGGGGGGGGGGGGACGACTGGAGGGGGTTACATCATAATTGGCCAATCAGATGTGATGCATGTCATGCCTGCATGGTGATATGTGTAGCCGACGGCGTGCACTAGGCGGAGCATTGAATGTAGCCGACGGCGCGCATTCTCAGACTCTTCGCATTTTGGCAACAACTCAAGACTTCATCAACTTCAAAGATACAGCATTTATATCATCAGGACAAAATAGCAGGTGAACCGTGGACAGACATGAAAAACAGGACTAAAAATGGACTAAACTGGTTTTCCCATACAATAATACAACAATGTCAATCATGTCCATTACATATGAATCACTGTACATTGTATCTTCTACTGTCAGTGATGAGAGTGCCATGAAGCAAGTGGTGCCACAGCCGTTCCAGGACAACACTGAGTTGTATGAGAAGGTTGTGGAGGTGAGTAGTCGTGCACAACTTTACACTTGATCTACTTAGCTATCAGTCTAGCCTCTCCGCCAGGCCGGTTATACAGCACCCACTAGACCGGCCGGGCAGAGAGGGGCTAGCGGCTAGACTGCTTAGCTATATTCAGGTGCATTCAATGTACAAAGACTTAAAGCATGACCTCAATTATGATTTACCCTTAACTACAATGTACAAGGATGGGATTTTGTGTACTTGAGGAGCCTTCCGTAAAGAATGTGTTGAAGGCAAACAATAATATATTCTCACACACTATTGAATTGTTGTGAACAATTTTATGTGCCAAATCAAGACATTTATATCGTTGCCTCCATATTTTGTCATGCAGGCCTATTACAGGGACAGAGTGCACTCTCTGCAGAAGTATGAGGCCAAATGCCAGCTACTGAACCACATGTGTCAGCCCTCTACTACCATGGCTTACTTCCCAGTCAAGGTTGCCTGCATGTTATCATCTATACGTCTGTCCTCAATCCATGTATCTATGGGGTGGTATACATGAGAAGGAATTATCACTGAGGTAATTGCCTAACATTGCTTCCTACATCCTTCACTATGAAAACCTTACAGTGATATAGCTACTTTGCAGGATAAACTTCTAAACATGAATCGATGGCATTAACTTGTTGCGTAAATTAAATGTAATGCTTGCAGCCATATATAATGCATGTAGCTATGTGACATTGACTTTTAAATTCGCTCTTCTCGCCCCAGCATCCAGAGGATGGTCAGAACTACATGCTAGCTATCAACTCTGTGGCTGTGTCCCTCTGTTCTGACAGCAACGATCAACTGAAAGTAGGTTGCCATTATACTAAACAATTTATCTTGTAAGGTAAAGTGATGTGTATTCGTGGTGCACAGTCGATCCAGGAGTGGCCCCTGAAGCTCATCAGCAAGTGGGAAGGAACTGAAGACCAATTCAAGTTTGTAAGTTCATGAGACACAATGCCGTACACAGTCCATGCCTTCCCAATTCTATCCCCACCCCTAGATTTGATCCCAAATTACATATACTTATTAGGCTCTCCTGGCATTGCGGGAGAGATGTTCTGGCAGGCTAGCTACCCCCTTCAACTCTTTTGTCCTCCGGCACATAATAACATAACATAACATAAAAACGTTCTTGTCCATGGTGCAAAGAGGTGGGAGGCACCAGGAAGCCAACTGAACTGACAACACAGCAAAGTGCATGTGCCACTATTGTTTGATCATGTTCCCTTGAAGCAACGTGATGCCATACATGATTTGAGTTTGAGACTGTTCTCTCTCTGCCATAGGTTGTGGACGAAGAGTGGTTCATGTTTCACACACTGCATGCCATGCCCATTGCCCAGTACTTGAGTGAGAGCCTTCTGCTGGTCTCTGGACAGTGTGAGTTAGCTACATGCATTTCACCCAGTACTGCTCTAATTTAGTTGTCAGTCATACAATCCATTGCGCACGGTGATTAATCAACCTTATTCCACCATTTAGCTCTGAAAACTCCCATCCCTGAGTTTCCAGAGGCAGAGGGGCATGTGATTGACCTCTCAGTGTTGCCTGCAGACAATCTTGAGGGTGCAGACAGCAAAATGAACGGTCTGGGGATGTCCCAGGGTAAGAGGAGCTGACATTCTATCCGGCTTCAATCAGAAACCCTATAACTATATATTCAGGAAGCTATTAGTGTTCTATTTATGCTTTGCTGCACTGCAGTCATGTTCCCAAGATCCTTCCCTTGCTGGCCATTTATTAACTCGATATGTCTTTTTTCCACGCAGAAGAGCTTGCCATTATTTACAGGCATACACTAGAACCTGCTACACATCTGGAGGGGGAGATCTCTGTTGTGACCCCAGCTGGTATGCAAACCAGCAATTAATGTGTGTAGCTACATTGCAATGTTCAGTACTGATTTGATCTGTTGAAGTGAAAATTGTTGTCATATGTGCATGGATTTGAAGTGGCTATCCCCACAGTAACCTAAGTGCATTCAGATGAATATGGGTGTATGTGCACGTGGTCTAAAGACACATTTGAACTACAGCCATACGCTCTATAGTAAACACGTTCACCACAGCCTAATTGAAGTTTCAAGTGTACACCAGTAAGGTAATTCTGATTGGCTGCATGTGGTTGAGTGTAAACCAACCATAGGCTTCCTGTCTGCCATCTGGCTTGTACAGAGCCCACTAAAGTCATTTGGTACAGAACCACAAATTGGATTATTATTTATGGTCATAGTACTGTATGAAGTGTAATTACATTACAAATTATCTACACATGCTCAACATGCAAATGTACACTGATTCATAGGTGCTACCAAGCCAGACGTGATTGTAGTTTCATTCCCTGAGCCATACAAGCCCAACGTGGCAGTTGAAGTCAAGGAGAGAGCAATGCCTGTTACGGAGAATACAAGGAGGGTGCGCATCATGTCTCCAGAAGGGAGACACAAGAAGTTCAAAGAGGGAGGGGGTCGAGGAAGGATGCAGTCCTACCTTGAGTTGGTGAGCAACTATGAAGTAATAGTGATTATAGCTATATAGTAGAAATATTTTTCAACACGAATGCTGTTTCCACGCAGTGCATAGCTAGTTCAGTACATGCTGATAGTTTCCATGGAGGGAAGTGATCTTCTGACTGCATCACAACTCTGCAGCTAATGTTGTTTGTCAAGTTGCAGCAGCTTATAGTTGCAGTATAAGTAATACAATCATGTTCTCTGTTTCGCAGGCGCATGAGCAACTATTGAAGGAGTACAGACTGTTTCACTTTGTGGTGTTTCAGAAGGATGTTAGAGCATTGCTTGTGAGTTGTAGTAGCCACAGCATGTTGTCATTGTAGCTACATTCAAATTCAGAGCAATATGACCTAGATAACTAATTTGAGTGACAAGTTTTCATGGAAAGTCCTGCCACAAAACTGTATGGAAATCATTTTGTGGATCAACAGTCATACCTACACATGAGTTGAAGATATCACTTGCTCTGCTGCTCGCTATCTTCTCTTGGCCTTCTGAACCTATAGCATATGAGTCTCCTTTTGGAATGGACCGTAGGTCACTGTTTCTTAAAATACATAGCTAGCTACATGTCTCTCCGCATTCAAGTTATGAAGTAGTCGAGAACGATGCCAGAGTGCCTTTCAGATCTCGGAAAATTATGCTCCACGAAAATTTGGCGATATGTGGTAGATAGGTCTAGCATAATATTCCTATAGAGTTACATTAAGGTAGGAAGCACGGCATCGGCGAAATCCCGCAATTTTGCTCATGAATAATTAATGAGATGACGTCACTCGCATACGGTTATTTAGAGTTATTCATCTGTTTACGTTTTCCCATGGCGGCAACCGGAATAAACAAGGGGGGCTTCTCTCTTTGATGCGGCTAGCGGCCCTTTCAAGTTTCAAATCGGTACTCTGATGTGGCCGTGCGGTACTTTGAAGATTTGTTTGAACACTCTTTTTTTTAATTTTTTTAAATTTTTTATTTTTTATTTTTAAGTAAGAAGCTATTCTAGCTTATTGAATGTGGCGATGGGCTATCTGAGTGTGAATAGCTAGGTGGAGTGAGCAGGAATGTTTGTGGGTCTGCTGAAGTGGCCGAAGAACAGCCTGGAAAGTGAACAGCATCCGACAGCTCCCTGGCCAAGGTACTCTAGAGAGTTGACCTTTCGGAATTACAGGCCCCGCCCATTTTCGTGTTAGGGCGAATTTGGCTGGTTTGGTAGCAGGTAGCAGGACTGGGCTGGTGAGAGGGAGTACATGTGTGGCCAAAACTCTGTAACCGAGAGGTGAACGTGTAAAAGCATCCCTAGTTTTGCAGGGGCTAGGTTGACCTTTTGAAGAGTGCCCTTGGCTTGAGTCGGTTTTAGTTGGTGTGCGTGGAATTTTTTTTGAAAGCCTAGGGTAGCCAAACCTCTGTTTTTGAGGGTGGCAGTGAGTTTTGGGCTGTAGCCTGCAAGTGAGGAGAGCAGGTGGTAAATCCATCCGTAGTTTTTGGGCCTGTTTTGTGTGTGTATTGATGATGGGGTCAGAGTGTGGGTGGGGCCTTGGAGAGGGTCCAAATTTTCAGTTTCGTAGAGGCATTTTCAAGCAGAGGGAGCAGTTTGATGCAAAGTATTGCTGAAACTTGTGTACGCTTTGATGCTGCCCATTTATCCATCAACTTGGTTTCGGAGATCGCGGTACCCATGTTTACTACCTTAAATCAGCTCAAGGCATGCTTACAGACATCCGATTAGGGATGCTGTGCTATGTGCCTATTCTCATCATAATACTGTTACGAGGCTATTCTCATCATAATACTGTTACTCCATCCAGATCAACATCACGCAGAGTGTGGATGAAATTCTTTTCAAAGTCTGTGCAACCTATGGTAAGATAATAAGATACGAGATCATGATGATGGTTTTATTGCATTAATTCTTCACTTTATTGCATAAGGTATATCCAATTCTGAAGAATATCGGCTCTGGATCCCAAAGGGCTTGGAAATGGTTATTGAAAAGTATGGAGGAAAGCCGGTGAGTTCCGCTGTAACTGTACCATACACATCCATCATTGAGTTTTGTGTTATAGAATATACCCGAGTATGTGTATGATATTTCGTTGTTTGAGCCAGTACATTAGCACAAGTGAACACACCCTTCACAATCTACTCTTCAGAGATCTGGCATTGGGAAGTTCATCAAAGGTTCTGTGAAGGGGACAATCCGTAAGTGTAACCAACCAATCAATAATCTGGAACAGTTGGCTAGATACGCATGTCCCCTATTCCGCAGGTCCTCAACTTGATGGGAGCAAAAGCTTAGCTGAGCAGTTTGACTTTACCATCAAGCCATACATCCTGTATTTGGAGTAAGTTACCTGTGTAGGTAGGTAGTTGCAGAACATGCAGCAGTGCTCTGCAATATAGGGATCCTCTTACTCCTCTCGCTCACTTTCCCTCTCCTTCCCCCCCCTCCATATCACACAGTCGACATGCTCCAGGGGAAGAAGTTGATACTGACAATAGTCTGGAGGAGGTGGGGGAGGAGTGGCCGGACTTCGAGCAACCAGGAATAGCCAGACAGCGAGAATTTCACCAGGTCGAAACCCATTGGATGCATTGATCTGGCTATGAGTTGATGTATACTAAAATGCAGGCTATGTCTGCTCTTTTGCTTCATAAGAGTATACTCTTTCCACTCACTCATGCACACTCTCCTCCTTCCCTCCCTCCCTCCCTCCCCTCCCCCTCTCCCTCCCTCCCTCCCTCCCTCCCTCCCTCCCTCCCTCCCTCCCTCCCTCCTTCCCTCCCTCCCTCCCTCCCTCCCTCCCTCTCTCCCTCCCTCCCCGCCCCCCCCCCCCCCTCTCTCTCTCTCTCTCATGCACACACACGTGCACACACACACGTCCACTCTGTCTCCCTCCAACTATATGCAGTGCTGGTGTGGAGTAGTGCAGGGTGACTATCCAGTAGACAAACCGACTGCCATTCAGGTACACTAAACCAACACATCCTTTATACTACGTTGACTGCATATGCATATTCTAGCTACTTTCCAACAGTCACCGACTACGTTCATCATATTCTTTTGTTCTAGCTGGCAGCACTGCTCACTCAAATCTACTATGGTGACCGCCTTTCGGAAAATTGGCCCATTACAATATACAGGTGAACTTGCATGCCTCTACTTTGTTCTGCTAACTTTCTAGGATTGATTATTGAAAGTTGATCCCTTTTCTGCTTCACAACGTATCAGAGTCGAGCAGTTTCTACCCTCCGTCTACAAGAAGATACCTGCCGTATCACAGGCAGTGGCAGAGGTAGCTACTTGCGTTGTATACATATGTAGTGTGCTATGCAATCCACACACCACAGATCTAAATACTGCCTATACTGCAGTTTTGCTATTTCCATTGTTAATGTAGTTTTTGCGTGTTGTAGCCAAGGAGATGGAGAACTCAAGGCAAAGCTTCAAACCAAAATTTTACTACGCTGGCACTCACAGCTACCACTCGCACCCCCTCTCTCCCTTCCTCCTCCTTCTCTTCCACAGGCCCATGCACAGCTTGCGGGCAAGGACAAGTCAGAGGCTATGGAGGAGGTCATTCAAATCTGTCGGAATGGACTCTCCTATGAAGGCATCTTCTTTGATGTAGAGGTGAGTTTACTAGTTTACCTATAGCTGCATGCACTAAAGATGTGGTAGGCTGTATCCAAAATCAAGTGAACAGACAATTCAATTTGACCTCCACAATATTGCGTAAGATTCAAAGTCAATTTCGAGATTTTAAGTCCAACTGAGTAATGAATGAATTGTGCCTGCGACTGTGATTGACCATGCATGCCTGTGAAGGGTTTATCGGAGTGATATTCAGCTATAAGAATTGAGAAATGGCCATGGTAGAGCCATGGGGACTAGTCTGACTGGCTTCATTGGGTAGGTCAGGTACCCCTGCAGCAATAAATTTTAGCTGTGGGATTTAGTTTCTATTGATCGATCATGAGGGGTTGTTATTGCAAATCTACATTCATATTGCTCAATGCAGGTCCCAATGTCTTTCCTGCCTTGGAAGCGAGTCAAACATCGCAAGTTTGGCATCAACCACCAGGGTGTGATGAGTGCTAACCCCAAGACTGGAAAGGTTCTGCGGATCGACTTTTTTTAAATGCTATAGCAATGACACCTCTTGTACCAATTGGTCACCATGCAGATAGGCTGCATCCCAGATTTGAAGTATATAAATCAGATGTAAAGTGTCTTAGTTATGGGCCTTATTGCCTTCAAACTTCAAGACAAACTCAAGATGTTTTCCACTGGATATGCCTCCAATGGTGAGCACCTTGGATCGATCTGTATGGGAAAGACCTGAATTGTAAGAGGCCATACCCCAGACACTGGGAAGTAAAGCTGTCGGTCCCATAGGCTCTGCCTTCTCCAGGCCCTCGTTAGCCACCATTGTGGTAACCCCAATAAACACTGCACAACCACTCAAATCTGAGATGCAATTTATCTGCAAGTTGTCAAACGGGTGCAATGGAGTGTTGATGGCATAGCAATTTCAATTTCCATGTAAGGTTTGAATCATATATGATTAGGAATAGTGAACCAAGTGAATTCTTTCCCAGCCCCCAACCTAGCTTTCATCGTTTGTCATCGCATAGAGCCCAACCTTCTCTTGCCCACTGCTGCAAAGCAAAAGAAGATCTAGCAGATGTTATAGTATTCGTAGTTCACAGCATTTCTAATCAGTGACACATAAACTACACCCAGCATTAGCAGAGGCATCATTATATGTTTACTAGCTAGTAGCTAAAATAAAGTATTTGATTGGTCATCTGAACATCTGACTTTTCTCGGTGGTGTATGAGACAAGGTCCTGCCTGCATGCTGGACCATTTCATGGGAATGGGGAACCTTACGAATTACAGCTACTTATACCTTTGATCTCTCCTTGGCTAAAGATTGCTGATTAACCATGCTGTTATCCCTTAATTCCTGCAGATTTTGTTTGTCCATCGGTTCTCTGACATTCACGATGGAACTGGAGGGAAAGATCTCATGCATTTGGTAAGAAACTATATTCTTTATGCACAGCGGCCAAACTTGGATGAGCTCATCTCTCTATCTTCTATGCCGTGCATTAACAGTGACATGACTTTAGCTAGTATAATACTAGCCTTGTTCCCAGGCTCCTCCCCCAGGGGCGGAGATATAGGGGGGGCAGGGGGGGCTTGAGCCCCCCCCCCCCCACTTTCAAAAGCAAGGGAGCTGAGCCCCCCCAAAACAACAGACTGGATGGTACTATCCCACGAAATCTAGCACTAACTTATAGCTATGTCACCTCGTTTCTTGGGGGCTGGCATCTCTAACTTGCAGTGCAAAGCACGAAGGTGCCACGAGAGCCCATCCTGATAACTGAAAAAATGAAGGCGAAAAAAATTTTCGCGCTTCGCGCGGACTGATCCACACTACACACCTCTATATGCACTGCCTTTGGGAGTGTACAATTGTGCTATATATTAACCCCCCCACTTTTTGGTAGCTGTCTCCGCCCCTGTCCTCATACTCCTCCCCATCTTCACCACGCGTACAGGGGGGAGCCTGGGAACGGGGCTAGTATAATACTACAGAATTATGACTGTGCAGAGTACAGCTGCATCAAGCTGTAGCCTATACACATATCCTCAAAATTGACATGATTCATCAAACACTCTTTTCCATGATTGTAGAGCTTCAAACATTGGGACCGTGACTACTACGCTTACACCTACCAAGCCAAGGAGATAATGGCAATTCTACAGCTGTTCATCGGGATGACCAAGAGAGGACAGATCGAGCAGGCACCCTGCTTCCCACCAATCAAATAAAGTATGCACTGTGTGCAGTTTCTTAGTAACTCCATTACCATGGAAACACCAATAGTCTGCAGAGTGCATGATAGAATATAGAGGGTGCACATATTATGTCACCAGGTAGTTCCTGGAATTGTCACCCAGGACTGCTACACAATGCACAAGCCAAGGGAACAAAAGATATATAGATACTGCTGCCGACCTTTTGGTCACCAACCACACGTATCAGACCTGACTTAAGTCATCCTCTACCCTCTGATACTAGGTATGTAGACAGTACATGGGATAGCCTTGTCTTCCAGGTCTGAGCTTGCTGAGGCTATGTAACTACTGTGCACATCCTCTATTACTTATGATGCACAACCTGTTGCATGTGGTGTTAGATCAACAATTTTGATAATGTGTATTGTCCTTTCTTCTCTAGGAGATGCAGACTGGCATACATAGAGACACACAGCCGTGCAATACATACATCACATTTTTTAGCTTGTCATAATGGTAGGCCTATCTACATGTATGGGTGACCTACTTTGGAAGACAGTGTTCTGGTTACCGTATTTTGGCTGCACTATGTTCCTAACTTTTTCTATTACTAGCTGATGTTATTATTGTGCTGTACTTTGTAAGCTCTTTGAAATTGGTGTGTGGTTGCTAAATTAAATTGAAGGACCAAGAACATACAGTGATCTTAGCCTCATACCCAGGCCACCCACATTCCATGCATGCATGGGCCTGGCTATATCATTATGAGGCTACAGTGGTCTAACCCCAAATCATGTAGTCTACTACTGGAAATCGCACAAGTATATAATAGGTTTCCTGCAGCTGGTTGCAGCTTATATGCTGAGGAATTAAGCGTAGGCCTAGGTACCTGTCTTGAACCATGCAGCCATGCAGAGAAGGAAAGATGGAGGTTCAGTTGAGGCAGCTACATATTCTTACAGGTAGATCCTGCATGGAATTGCCATATGTACGTATACTCTTCACTGAAATTATACTGAAAGCTAACCTTTACAGCTGACCCACAAAAGATTCCTTCCAGCTACTGCCAGTGGCAGCTAGCTGCCAAATGTCTGTGCTTATGAAACAGCTTGCCATGTTCCACAAGAAGAGCTTCTGCCTATCCTACTTGCATCGGCTGACCACACCATCTCAGTATATTCACTAACAGTACACTAGCTTGTTCTGTATGCTCATGTAGTATAGTAACATTATTGCTGCAGTAAAGTAAGTCTTGAATAGCCATGCACATAATTTCAAACAGTCTAATCCAACACATCTCCATGGCTGTTATGTAAGAGACAATGTTTGGAATGAAGCAAGACAAGTTAGGGTATAATTATTACTCAACAGGAATAGTTACACTGCAACTATAAACTATAAACTATAAAATATAAAATCAAGCATTAAAATGCATGGAAGAAAATGCTCACAGAGCACTTAGCTGGCTAATTACAATGTCATAATAATCAAATTACAGTAATGATTACAGTAACCAGCAAATCTAGTCGTGGTGTGGGTCCAACCCTGTTGCCTCATGGAACTTGTCACCATGTGGCTGAAGAGAAGACAAATAACAGTCATTCTATCAATTTTTTTGAGGGCGATAAATTATAGTCTTCAAATCTTCTCTTTACAAATTGTTCTTTGAAGCAATGCCTTGTCCGACCTTGTTCCCCCATCTCCCACACCTACCACACACACACCCCCCACACCACACACACACACACACACACACACACACACACACACACACACACACACACACACAAATACGCACATATGCACTAGCTATCTGTTCTTCACTCACCAATCCGGGAGGGTGGGGAGGAGCCTGGTGGATCTGTCCTCTACGTGTCATGTTGATGAACAGACTGATTAACCAGGTGATCTCCTTGGCCTGGTGAGTCTGTGCTAGGTAATCTGTGTCCCAGTGGTGGAAGTTCTAAATGGAGAACATAGAACATTGAAGTTGGCATTATAGACATGCCAATTACGTACAAGCATTCACATGCATGCTAAAGTAAGGAAAGATGGTGTTCAGTGGTGCCTGCAGGGTTGGGCCTACCTGGGCATTGCCCGGCATCTCTGCATACTCTTAGTCGCAATTTTACTAGTGGCTCAAGCTCCATGCAAGGAACAAATGTGGAAGACTTGTCAAGGGCCTTGGGATGAACGAAACATCACACCAGCCAAAGCAGCCTCCAGTCCTTTCTGCCAAAAGGCAGAGATTACTCACCCGTGAGTCTAGTGACCCATCAAGTGAGTTTCGAGGTTTATTCTCTGGCAAGTCCAGAGTGACCGCAGTGGCGTTTTGTACGTAGCTGTGGTCTGGACTTCGTGCCAGATATACAGATTGTCTTAGCCCTACCACACAAGGCAAATAGCAGGTTCATAGCTCCTTACAATGGCCTCAGAAGGCTCTAAAATCCATCTCTGAACATCAGCAAAAAAGTTCTGGGGATATGCCCCCAGACGCCACTAAGTTTGTGCACTTTCTATGCTGCTCAAACCGCAAGCAAAAGTACATGTAGATGCCACACTTTAGTGTACCTGTGTGACTTTGCCTGGGCTAGTTCTAATTTCTGCAGGCGCCACTGTTTGCTAAGCTATGATTAATGTACACAATCACTTTATGAACTCCTTGGTGTAATGCCAACAGGTACGTTATCATGTCAGTTTCAACGCTTGACTCGCTTACTAGCAGGAGTACATCGTCAGAGTCATTCCAGTGGTGGATGTCAGAGAATCGGTGAGTGAACAGAACCTGCAACAATGACAACATCTTTGTATCACATGATACCGACAGGCCAATAATGGTCGGGCAATGGTAGTCACTGCACATTTATACAATGACCTGAGGTCAGAGGCCATGCTGATAGTAGCCACAAGTGAAAAACAGCTTTAGTTGGAATGAGCTTGACTATTATATAAGCAGGGGCGGATTGGTATAAGTCTCTACTAAAGTGCTGCTGACAACCGCTCTTACTGCCCATCTCATGTTAACTCTGCAGAACGACTGACCAATATACGGTATTCGTTAGCCTAGTCACAGTAGTCTAAGACCTCAACATGTGGTCAGGTCTGCTTGCTTTTATGCAATGGCATTGGCAAGGCCCTCTCATGTTAACTCAGCAGAAGTCGCGTCCACGTGTAACAAGGGGTGTGGTCAGAAGTGGAAAGGGGGGGGGGGGGGGGGGGGGGGGGGGGGGGGGGGGGTAGCCCCCCCCTCTGGATCCACCCCTGATAAGTCTTACAAACGAGCAGCCATCAACTTCAAATACACAATCTGTGACAACTATATAATATAGATAAACATACATGTAGCAGATGCTGTAATGCTAATTTTAAGTTCGTCATTGGTCAGAATGGTACATTATTGATCGGGACACACATCACCTTTCCAGTCCTTTTATCCACGTTGAAGACTCCCTGATGGTTAACACCAAATATTCTGTGTTCCATTAGAGCACGACGGAGAATGGTTGACTCGCTGGGAATCTATAGCAGCAGAGAGCAGTGTTCAACAAACCGGTAATGTGTGAGATGATAATTCTTGTAGCAGTGATTCACTAGCCTCATGATCACCTAATCCAGTATGAAGTCGATCATGACCTCTTCATGTGTAGGCCATTGTTCAGCCCCATTTACAGTATTCAATGAAAGGACAGATATTGTACCTTCACATCGAAGAAGAGGCCCTCGTAGGTGAGTGTTTCCTTGCTGAGCTCTATGGCCTTCTCGATTGCTTCAGTCTTGTCCATTCCTCTCAGCTTCCTGTGAGCCTGACGTGCACCACTTCAGTTACACATACACTCATGAATTGGGTGCTATAGTACACACAAAAATATAACAGCTTAGAAGAGGTGGCTTGGCATGGTGTTGTAAGCCTAGGAGAACATACCTGGTCAACTTCATTCTCAATTCCGGATGCTTTTTGGTGCATGGCAGGTAGAAATGCTTTAGCACTGTGAAAGACATTTAAATAGAACATAAAAAGCTACTCGAAGGAAAAGACATTTAGATAACTTCACCTGTATCCCTTTGGAGGCCATTGTCTTAGCTCACTCCTGTCACCAACATAGACATGCACCATCAGAGCTGCAAGCTGAGCATGTAGGGTCATGAGATATCAGGTGAGATGAATAATATTCTCAGATTACAATCTGAACCATGTGACAACAGCAATGGTCATCTGTAGCTATGTTGACTATCCACACACTCTCCACGCAACGCACATCTCAACATGTAGTGTATGCACACACTCACCACCACACACACACAAGCACACCTCCACTGCCACACCCCTCTCAATGGGGTAGTCGCCCTGCACCACTCCACAGCAGCATTGGTAGAACTCCCGTTGTCTGGCAACCCCAGGCGATTCAAAGTCTGGCCACTCCTCCCCTGCCTCCTCCAGAATGCCCCCTGGGTCCTCCATGCTAATATCCTGACTTGTAAAATCTGATTCATGCTGCCTGCATATGAGCAGAGGAGGGCTCTGTTATTACGTGTGTTTTGTACGCAACCTCCTGAGTGTGTCCACCAATGGTATCAGACATTGCACTAATAATCACCTGAGGTGGAGCACAAATGGTCGCAAGTCAAATTTGTACTGGCTGGCAAGACTTCGATTATTGTACAGATGAGGACCTGTGATGAATGGTAAGTATGAATCAACACACAGTTACTGCAAAATTAGTAACAACTATTTGTCTGAAACATAATTTATAATTATGCTCCACAATTATGAATGGTCCAGCTATTTTCGCCGGACACAGAAGTATTACAACAACAGAACAGTAGCATTATGACTAATGTGCTGCTTAAAGTCCACTGACCGTACACCAATCCACCACTAACTCCGTCATCAGCATTTTTTGGAGTCTTCAGTAGCTTCTCTCTCAAAGATTTCTACCCAGAAAAACAAGGAGGAGTAACTGTACAGTGACACTATGTACTACACTACACAATTTAACCACATTGCATGCATGCATGATAACTGTATATAGCAACGGTTAGTATATGAGTTGGCTGGCTAGCGTTACTTCCAAATGGACTGTATTGCTCACAAGGCTTGAGACAGACGACTTTCTCCTCAGTAGTGAAGTCACTTCTGCTCCTTTGGCGATCCACAGGCAATACTCCTCTGGATTCTCAATGCCTGAATAATGTATGTGTGTGTGTGTGTGTGTGTGTATGTGCGTGCGTGCATCTGTGAATTTAATACGTTTCATTTCATGTCTGAGCATCTGTCCTGTTTGTACTGATGATTGTGTTGAAAGTGACAACAACGTAGAAGCAAGACAGGCTGTGGGGTGCCTATGTTGTGGAATATGGAAGAAACGATTTGGATTATTTGATAATGTACTGCATGCTACTCGTACCGAAGGTAGTGCAGAGCTTCTTGATGATTTCAGAGATGGGTTGGTGAATGTTGACCTGCAGAGACACACATACAGTGAAGTAGGAAGGGCCGACTGCCAGCCTCAATGCATCTATACGTACATTGTTGTTGCAAGCTAGTTTATAATAGTGGTACACTATAGTATAATCTTTAAACCAAGACCCAACCTGTCCTAACATGTCAAGCTGGGTATGTAATCTACACTAGATTTGTGGATATTTCTGAAAAGTGGAGATTACCGCTGTAATGCCGTAACCACCAGCGCTCATGTTTAGAACATGCATGCTTCTGACATTTACTATGTATCATTCACTCACCAGCAGTGCACGCACATCCTGGTCCAGAATGACAAAGTGGAAGAGTCGATACTTCTCCATCAGTTTATCGTAGGTCTGCATAAGCATAATTATGAGAATCTTCTTAAAACTTCACGAGTCCAGACAGAGTAGAAATGAATGTTAATACGCAGTGTTAAACTGTAATTAACTGCCTGCAAAACTGATATCACCCATAACATGCATACTCTCTTACTAGTTCAAAGAACGATGGTATTCGACTAAGACGACGGGAGGGGGATATCATGCTGTTGGTAGGCGATACAGTCTCTGGATGGAAGCGAACGCTCGACCTTTTCGCCCTTCCCTCGGCTGCAGTGTCATGTGGCTGAGGAGTAGTGTCCACACCTTTGCCTCCAAACAGGTTTCGTCTTGTCTGGGGAGTGCCTGTAGTGGTGATTTATGAAGCAAAATTTTGGTAGCAGTCAAACCAGCTTGTTCTGTAAACACCGCTGGTTATCTCCCGAAGTCATGTATTAGAGTTGCGATGGCTAATCACCTAAATTGGTCTACAGTGAGATTTAGGCTCTGGTAATTATTATTCTCAGGCAGCACATGGAAGCAACTTTTGAGTGGTCTGGTCCATAGGTAGCTGAGTGTACATGTGAAGTGCACACTCAAATTCTACTTCATAATGTCAATAGATTGCTGACGTCTGGGGCAAGTATGCTTGATTCCTTGCTATTTTGCAGTAGAGTGGGGAAACGTCTCCTTCCGGTATTCTTTAAACCCCATAGGAATTTTACAGTGGGAATCTGTCTTGAGCAACATTCCACCTGAATGAACTATAGATGAATTTGTAACTGGTCCAAGCCATCTTTACAATTGAAGGGATTGAGGAAGATGCATACTCATGCATGCTTTCTGATAGCAACACAATTTGGACTCAGCAGGAAAGATCATGACTAGAGTTGCTACCGGGACTACCCTGCTGATGCCACACTCACGTTCTTTGGTTGGAGAACTTGTTTGCTTCTTGTGGGGACTTGGGGGTGGATTATGTTCTCCCTCATTGATAAGACCTAGGCCCTTGGAAATCGCATCATCGTATGAACCACGCCTCGACTGACGATAGTGTGAGGGTGTAGAGGGGATGGAGGATGTGTTGCTACCTGTAGATGTGTGATAAGGGAGGGTGTGATGTGTGAGGGGGCAGAGAGATGAGTTTGTGAAGAAGTAATGTGTTAAGCTCAACTACACCCATGCACAGTCTGGGTGACCTGGTCTGCCTCACCTGAGGGTGTAATCGGCGTGGTTGGAATCTTGGGTGAGGTTTCAGCTGGCATGGTCCCTGGTGGCGTCACTTTCTCCAGTTGTATTGCCTCATCGTACGACCCTTGCCTGTAGTGATGTGGAGGGGTGGAGGAGGTGCTATTGCCTCCTTGTGTGTGTGTGCAGGTGTGTATGTGTGACATATGTGAGTAGGTGTATGTGTGTGCGTGTTGTTGTATGTGCAATGGCATTGTGTGTGCGTTGGTGTGTGTGTTGTTGTGTGTATGTTGATTGCATTTATTATGTGCATGTATGAGAGAGAGAGAGGGGGGGGGGGGGGGGGGGGGGGGTGAGGTATTGGGGTTAAATTTATGTGGATATGTTCACAGCCGGCCGGGTGTTACTGTTAGATCATGGCATTGATGGATTACCGGGAAATCAGATATGTTATATGCATCATGTCAAGCTGCTTTATGCATGTGCATACACAAATGTCAGGGTCATATTCCATTACTACTGCATACCTTCTTGAAGTTCAGTTGATGAAATGGAGGTGGGTGAGGCTGGAGGTAGTGCCTGAGGCCCACTTTCAAGAGGGGGGATCACTAATTTCGTGGGCGCAGCATTACCTCTCATAGGTGGAGAGGCCTCAGCATCACCAGCCCTGGGCTCTGGGGATTGGCTAGTCCCAGTGGGAGTGGATTGGGGCTTTGGCAGTGTGTCATCCTCTGTTAAACTAAAGGAAAAGTGTTTGGAACTCGAGGTGGATGCTTTCGTCCCTCCTTGATCCTTCTCCTCCTCAGCACCAGTATCCAGGTCTTGTAGCAATGATTGTGATAGATCTATGTCATAACCAGTGTGTGTAGGAGAGAAGGCTTCACGCATAGGGTGTACAGCGGCTGCATGTGGAGAGAAATAAAACAGAAAGAGTTAAGTTCTTCACCACACAAGGAATAATAAGAGGTTGATTGCACAATAGAAATAGAACCCACTACACAAGGAATAAGAACCATATGTTGCAAGTGCTAGGGTTCCAATATGACCTCAAGATATCAGCCTTAGTGATGGGGTCGTAGCATACAGACTGCAATATTGTTAGGCCCTATAGCTATATGCTTGAAATCCTGCTTGCAAACAGGGCATATGGCTGTATCCCTTGGTTAATCGGACTTACACCGGTCGAGATTTCTACTTTTGAAAATACAACGTTTCGACCACTCTTTGTTGGAAATCTCAACTTGTGTAAGTCTTAACCAGCACTACATTGGAAAATGCCAGTACCATGACCTTTCCCGGGCTGTATCCCTTACATCTTTCATGAATGAGGGCCAGCATCTCCTGCCAGTAGCTCTGGATGAGGCCAGGGTGGGGAGAGGAGAATCTCTCCCAAGAATCCTGGATACTCTGGATGAATGGAAGTGAAATCACAAAGCTGTGTCTTACAAAATTGTATAGTTTACTGCATATAAGTAATGTAAATAGAGCTATATAATTTGGTTGAGGACACATCACTATACATGTAGGTTAAACATTGAACTATCAACACTAAGTTCACAATGCAAGGCTGGTGGGCAGGGCTAACCGACCTGACAGCCACTGGACCAATAATTTCTGATAAGTTACAACTGAGTCCTCAGCTCTAAATTATCTGCCTTCTTGTTGATCCTCATTTACAAAATACTGCAGGAAGCTATACAGTCAAAGACCACATTTACAAGTGATGACGATCAAAAACTGAGAAGCAGAAGTATTTGTAGAAAACTGCACACCACAAAGTTTCTACAAGAACCCTCCTGATTGCTGAAACTGAACATTTACCCTGATGTTCTTTGGCTCACAGTCTCTGTGAATGTGCTACGTGGCTCCACACACTGCCTGCATATACAGCTGGTATGAGGTCATCATGTGCCTCTGAGAGCTGAACCTGAGCTAAAAGAATTACAGTTGAACTTACAAAACTGAAAGTGTCTGCAGTTTTCTCCAACTTCTGGACCTGATGGAATGGCCATTTCTTTACAACCTGTGTAAACAGTCATCATCGTTAAAACAACACTTTATGCTGAAGTAAGATAGTTAGCTACAATGAGATCACAGGCTTATGGAATGGACACAGCAAATGGTTCGGCCTAGCTATTACTGAAAAACATTTCCAGCCAAGAATTGTCCATTCGGCAATCAGATCAAATTTTGCATCCCTCCCTCCCTCCCTCCCTCTCTCCCTCCCTCAATCCCTCCCTCCCTCCCTCCCTTGTTGTACAGAAAAGAGTTCATCACTTTGGTATACTGACAATGCATGTAGAACTGCATGGACTGAACACATAGTTGAATATGCATTTGTTTGGTTAATGTGCTTACACTGAGATGTCCTTTGTCTCTGGAACAGAGTGCTACCATCTGGTGAGTCACCATCAACACATGGTCCTCTACATCTTCAGGCTGCTGTAATTGATAGTGAAGGAGAATGTTGTATAGGGAGAAGTAGCCTCAATAATTCATACCAATTAATATACTATCTGTGAATAGGTAATACACACGCTGCAGCAAACACAAAGATGAAAGTCAGCAATTTCTAGGCAACAAGCTATACACGTTTCATCATATGGCTCACCCTGACAGTGAAGTATCCCATGGTGATCACCATGTGTTTAGACAGCATCTGTACCACCCTGCACTTGGCCTGTACCTTACCCAGTGCAGCTGTCCCATGAGGGAGGCGGTAGGCCTGTGTATGTGTGTGTGTGTGTGCGTGTGTGTGCGTGTGTGTGTGTGTGTGTGTGTGTGTGTGTGTGTGTGTGCATGTGTGTGCGTGTGTGTGTGTGTGTGTGTGTGTGTGTGTGTGTGTGCGTGTGTACATGTGTGTGTGTGTGTGCATGTGTGCGTAGATGTGTGTGTGTGTGTCATCAATCATGTGTGTGTCATCAATCGTGTGTGTTATCAATTGTGTGTGTGTTATCAATCATGTGCGTTTGCAGAAGAAAGACAAATGATTCGAAGTGTATGATATGAGATGTTTAGTAAAGCTGTACGGGGGGGGGGGGGGGGGGGGGGGAGGGGAGGGGATTATGCATGTGATAATTATACACACCATACACGGATATATGTACATGCATCTCCCACATGCATACCTTTGCTGTTCTTTCCAGGAACTTCCTGTCACTTTGCAATCCCACTGGCACCACATTCCTCACCACCTTGGGATCACTACAGTGCATGAGGTAGAGAGGTATGTAGCAGCAGTGTACATTATGGGCAAAGATTTTGCTACGTCCTATTACTTTTTGAATTGTATATTTCAAACAACAGCATACAACTCACAGAGAACTTCATAGCAATACATACCACTCTCGGCCCCACATTATCTACCAATGTATATAGAACAAAATGGTGCCAATATACATACTGTCATTATAGACACCATGCAGTCTAAGCAATATTGTGGCACTCCTTTCAGAATCAGTTTACCTGATATTGGGACCTCCTTGCTCCACACAGTGAAGGAGGGCAGAGACCTGCATGCAGTGGTGGGAGGTAGTGCATGGGTGGAGTCAATACGCATGTATGGTTCTTAGTCTAGGTACATTATTGTCAACTTTGGATGCCCAACTTGGAACATGCACCCCATTGCACTGCATGGTAGCTATAATGTATGTAAGACCTCTACTGTATCAAAATCCACTGCTTACAATTGCCATGTCAACTTTATCAGAGGGCAAAAGGAGGCCATAGCCAGCAATGTAGTAGCGCTTTAACTGTGTGGGGAGAAAGAGGTGGGAACAGGAATTGTTGAACAGTGAGGAACGGAGAATGTGAATCGGTTGGAGCTGCATAGGTGTAGATAGCTGATGGCTGTCGTCCACCTCAAGTGAATACACATGCACACCATAATATATTTGCTTGTTTTATTATTGCTTCCAATCTTAAGTTTGACCAATGAATGATAGCCAGGTATAGTGTTTCCATTCCATCCAGAGCTGGGTCCCGGCACATCATACAGCATACATGCACTCAATTCTATGCGCTCCTGACGGCTATGGCCCTTACTTGGTTGTAAAGGAGGTCTAGTAAAGCTTTCTTCTTCAGCATGGCTTCTGAGATGTCTCCATTCAGAATAAACAACTTCTTCCTGCAAAAACATAACATGGGAAATACACTACACTCGGTTTGAAACTTCAAGCTGGTTGACCTAATGTGGATCATCACCAAGCACGAAGATAATGCTGGATGTGCAACTGTACACGGCCCATAGTCATCCTACACTAGTCTAGCGTAATACAAGCGTAGCTTGTACACATGACCAGCAGACCAAATTTCATCTTGATACATACATATTTAGTGCTAATTCACACTTTATGTACGGGACAAAACGGGCCCAAAAATGTTTGGCCAGATTCCACCCTAAATTGCAAGATCATTTGCTTTTCAGCAAGCAACCTCCCATTCAGCTTACCGGAGTAGTATGGTATCCCCATCTTGCACTCCTTGTCCAATTAGAGACTTGGAGCGGTCCAGCCATGACACTGATCATATGGAAAAGGTAACACACCCTCAGATAGATATGCATACACAGAAGTGAAGAGCTGAGTTTATTGATAGACTCTCAATGTTATACTGTGCATGTAATGTGTGTCCAAGCATGCTTTCATGGCTGGTAGTAGTTGTGCTATGCATTGTACTGACTGGAATTAGTCTTGGAAGTGATCTCAGAGCATCATGCATTAAATTTCAATCGAGGCAGAGGTATGCCCTCAGAACGTATACTGTCCCTTAGCCCAGGCTCTGGCATGAGCAAGACATTGGTCATGTGACTGTACGTATGCTAACCTCTCACATCACTTGTGGAATCCTTGTATTGCAGGGATATCTATGTCGGAAGCATGATGTAATGTGTGCAAGTGGAAGAAAGTAGAGGTGTGATGATGTGAGCATAAAGTACTGTGCATGTTACTGTCAGGCCGGCAAAGTCGGTGTGTGTGCACACATGGCCAGTGTGCGTATGCTGTCGGAGTGTATATGCTTGTGTGTACATGTATGTTTGTAGTCTAACCTTGCTTTCATGATTCTTTGGAAAGGCAAGTGAGAGTTCCTCGTGATGATCAATATCTGCAGAATGAGGGGAGGGGTCAGGATAATATGTACTGGTGCTTTATATTGAGATTAGTGAAAGCAACCTGGTGCTCATATTCACGGGATGCTAACGATCATGGGATGCTCTAATAAGCTGCAACAACTGAGTTGGCAGGCTGCTCATTCTTGCTTGTTGGTTTGAAGTTGCCTCACATTGGTGTATTTCTATTTGTCTCAGCAGTTGTGTACCACTGCCGTGTTCGTATATGGCTACTCCACCTCTGGGAGCAGACCTCAGCTGATGTGTAATTGTTCCATCAACATTTTCACTGCTGTGTTAAGGAGAGAGGCACTAAAGCTCTCACATGTGCAGCTATCAGTAACTCCAGGGGCGGATCCAGGATTTTAGAAAGGAGGGTTCTTTTATATGCAGGGCTGCTGCCGAAGGCAGTGCACAGACTTTATTTTCAGGATGGGCTCTCGTGGCACCTTCATGCTCTGCACTGCAAGTTCCAGAATGAGATGAAAAAAGATCGACCCAGAGCCGCCATGGGTTTCCGTTTCTCGCTCACGCAACATAATACGTACGTACACGTAAATATACTAGATCATGGTCTCGTTCCCAAGCCGTTCGGTTTCAGCCAGGAGTTGCAATGTAGCAGCGCTCGATGTTGCCCTCGATGCTCGTCACCGCTGCAAGCAAGTGCTTGAAATTATAGGTTGAAAGTAAGGTAAGTTCTTTATTCAACTGTAAGAAGACAAAACCCAATGAACTACCCTTGGATCCGCCACTGAACTCCATCAGCTTTCACTGCTGTACATTTCACTTGCTTATCTTTCACATCTGCTAATATTTATGATAGTTCAAAGTTTGCGGCAGCTGCTCACATATTGGATGAGTGCTTATAGCTCCACAGAAACCAATCAGTATATATATAGGTGCTCATGGGGTGCTTATCCTCTATTGGAGCCTCTCGGCTGAATGGAACTCACCGAACTGTTGGCAGATGAAATGCACCACATCCACAAGTGCTGCAGTGCCATTCACCTTTAGTACACAATAGGAATAGATAACACTGGCTTATATGTATACTAATGTTATAGGAAGAACAAACTTAATTTCTTTGTTTACAATTCACTTTCTATTATATACCAGTAGCCCTACCTCCAGTTGCTTTACAGTCCTGTCACACAGTTGCACTGAGACAGAGAGTGGATCATGCCTCCTCCGCATCTTCACTTGGTCCTTTATTGAAACAAACGTTAACGTTATTTAGTTAACTCTCTTTGTCTGGCAATACTAATTATTTCAGGCATGCAGACTGTCTCATCGAATCCTTTCATTCATACAGCGAAAGCTGAAGATACGTTTCATGCTCAATTGAATGAAAATGTTTCTGGAATCCATTTACAGATCTTTGTGTTTGTAGTGGAAATCGGAAATGGTTCTACAAACAGGCGGTTTTTAAAGACGCATACCATAGTGTACAAAGAGCATGCAATTTAATGTTAAGACTTCCGTTTGCTTACATTGTTCTTGATTCCGAGGTCAGTGAGAGTTTTCTCCAAGTCCAAGACCACATCGTCCTGACCTGGTCTCACAAGATAGAGACTGAAATCTGCAGGACAAAAAACGTATAACCATATGGAAGGTCCTTTTGCATCATCAGTAGCTTTATTGTCAAGGTTTGCAAGTCACTGCAGTAACAATTACACTGTGCTACGAAGACATTTCCTGTATAGTGTGAATAATAATAGCTTTGCTATTTCATGGACCATGCTTGTATGCAGAACTTTATAAAAAAACAAAACTAAAAAAGAATAAAAATAGTTGTTTATTGTATAGTGTGAATAGTTGTTTACTGGCCAGCAGGCAAATTGGACGCTTTGATTTTAGGCAAAGCAAAACTACCATATAATATGAAATGTTTGCATTATGGATAATGTGACAATTCACAGCAATCGGTCAATCTTTCATGCAGCATGAGAGATTGATCGATTGGAATATGGATACATAAACACTTATAATACACTTAAATGTGTAGTACACTAGCTATACTGCACCTCTCCTGTTGTATCTGCTTTCTGGGAAGAGGAAGGCAATCCTAGTGACCAGGTGGAGCAGCTTGGTTTGCTCCAGAACCTACACGAGTGTTAGAGTCAATTTCACATTTCAATAGGGCTCTATGCCATTCCCAGGCCCCATCCATTTGAGGTAATTATTGTGAGCATGACACAGTACTCTAGTTGTTACATTGAAGCTCATATAACTATGACAGTGCCGCTAGCTCAGTCCTTGCACCAAATCGTCAACATTCCAGTACAGACATATCTTATCCTTGCAATGCTAAGGACTAAAAATGATGAATTCCTACCTTAATTCTAATCGTGTTGGAAGGTCCTGTCCTCTCACTTCCGGAGATGCATAGACCTAGTACGATGGTTCTCAGTTCCTCCTCGGGTTTCATCTGTGTTGGTGGATCACTTGCAGGATGATTAGGGTCTCCTGGACGTGCTTCCAGCCAACATCTGTCCTTCTGCAGAGACTGTTCATCATCCAGTACTGCTTCACCGTTACCCCTCTCCTTATTCGTAAGTTCTGCCATATCTTGGTCTTGTAGTGGGATCAAATCATCTGGCATCTTCTTTTGTTGTCCATCCTGTGTCATATCAGCCTGTGGCCAGGGAGGCTGCTGATCTATCTCTGAGTCAGGGTGATACAATGTGGATATGAGATCTTCAACTGCTTCTTCTGACAACTCTGTCTTTTCCTCATCAGGCATGTCTTCTTTTGATTCTGATGTGAGGGGCACTGTTAACAACGCACTCCGCATTCCTGGTTCTGTTGATAAATCAGTCTTGTCTTCGTGCAGTTCGGAGATTTCTTTGTTTGAAGACTCTGTTGTCATATCTGGTTTCAAGTTTTTCTTCTCCACCTCTCCTAATTCCTCCTCGTCCTTCCGATCCACTTCCTCTTCATTTGCCAACTTCACCACTTCCTCTTTCTCATCCTTCTCCAAGTTCTCTTCGTTCTCCTTGTCCTCCTTCTCCTTCTCCCCTCCATTCTCCCGCTTCCACTCCTCCTCATTCACCAACTTTCCCACATCCTCCTTTTCATCTTCAACTTCCTCCTCCTCTTCCTCCACCAATCCTCCCTCCACCTTCTCTTCCTCCTTCTTCTCCTCCTGCATTTTCTCCTCCTCTTCCTCCTCCACCTCCTTCTGCTTCTCCTCCTCCTCTTCATCCTCGTTCTCTTCTTTCTCTTTGTCCTCCTTCTCCTTCTCCTCTCCCTTCTTGTGCTTCCCCTCCACCTCATTCACTAACTTTCCCACATCCTCTTTTTCATCTTCAACTTCTTCCTCCTCTTCCTCCACCAATTCTCCCTCCACCTTCTCTTTCTCCTCCTCCTGCATTTTCTCTTCCACTTCTTTCTCCACCTCCTTCTCCTCCTTCTGCTTTTCCTCCTCTTCTTCCTCCTCCTCCTCCTCCTCCTCCTCCTCCTTCTCCTTCTTGTTCTCCTCTTCCTCCTCCACCCCCCTCTCCTCCTCCTCCTCCTCCACAACTTCCCCCTCCACCTTCTCTTCCTCATTCTCCTCCTCCATCATTTTCTCCTCCTCTTCTGCTTCCTCCTTCTGCTTCTCCTCCCCCTCTGCCTCCTCCTCCTCCTCTTCCTCATCCACCTCAGTCTCCTCCAAAACATCTCCCTCGTCTTTCTCTTTCTCCATCTCCGTTGTTTTCACTTCCATTCCCTCCTCCTCCTTCTCCTCTTCCTTCTGCTTCTCCTCCTCCTTCTGCTTCTCCTCTTGCTTCTCCTGCCCCTCCTCCCCTTCCACCACCACCTCCTTCCCCTCCTCTTCTTCCTCAAGCTCCCTTTCCTCCTCCCCCTCCACCTTCTCTTCCTCCTCCTCCTCTTCTTCTTCAAGCTCCCTAAGCTCCCTTTCCTCCTCCCCCTCCACCTTCTCTTCCTCCTCCTCCTCCTCCTCCTCTTCTTCAAGGTCCCTTTCCTCCTCCCCCTCCACCACCTCCACCTTCTCTTCCTCCTCCTCCTCTTTTTCTTCAAGGTCCTTTTCCTCCTCCACCACCTCCACCTCTACCTTCTCTTCCTCCTTCCCTTCCTTCATTATCTCCTCTTCCTCCACCTCCCCCTTCTGCTTCTCCTCTTCTTCTTCCTCCTCCTCCTCCTCCTCCTCCTCCTCCTCCTCCTCCTCCTCCCCCTCCTCCTCCACCTCCTCCCCCTCCCCTTCCTCCTCCCCCTCCTCCTCCTCTTCCTCTCGGTCCTCATCCTCCACTTCCTGCTGCTCCTCCCCCTTCCTATCCAATTCCTCCTTCACCTCCTTCTCATCCTTCTCCTCCTCCCCCTCACTCTCTTCTCCTATCACTGTTGTGGAGGTTGGCGTCACTAATTCACTTGCAGAGAAGTCTACACTCCAAATTCTTGGTCTAACCACTGTCACATGTGGGTCTGTTGTGTCATCAGGTTGCTTATCAGTATCCTCCAGATAGGTGTTCTTTTCTGGTCGAAAAGATCGATCTACTTCCGCTATTTCAAGTAGTGGTGGAAGATTAGCTGGTGAAGGCTTCCCAGACTTGTTGTGCTCTTCCTTTGCAGTGTGGCTGGCCAGGAGTGAAGGAACTGGTTCACTGTTTCCTTCAATTTCAGACTTTGCAACAATTTTACGTTCTCTGCTCTCATCATCACTGCTGACATCCATATTGGCAGATAAGTCACTCCGAGGTTCAGCTTCAACTTTGAGGGGGATTTGCATTATGTTATTCCTCGGTGTTGCCTCTGGTGCTACTATTCCTTCTTGGCTTTCACGTGGGTACATGTCATCGGCTTCCTTCCTCTCATGCTTCACATCGACTTGTGGCAGCTTGAGCCATTCTTCATCAATAAATTCTGACCAATCTTCACTTTGAAGTTCAATGGTTGCCACTTCATGCAGCATATGTGGCTTCTTTGCAATCGTCACCATAGAGACCATAAAGGGGTTGACCCTAGCTGCTGATCCATTTAGAGGGAAATGTGCACATACCTCTCCTCTTCTAATCCCAGCTTCAAGTTCATTTTCATCCGAGTCAAGATCGTGCTTTCCCTCGTCTCCACCTCTATCACTATTCTGCTTTTCCAGGGATTGTTCATGAGTGGATTGATTGTTCATAGATTGTTCCGCAGGTACTTCCTCCATAGGGTTTTCTTCCGTAATATTTTCATTGTCACTCTTTCTACTCTCTGTTGGCAGTGGCGCTAAAACATCACTTTGCTCCTCTGGGGGTGCCTCCTGCTCAAATATCAGCTCGAATGCACCTTCCAAAGGTCTGGTCGGAGGTGTTTCTTCTAGCGTTACTAGTGTGCGGGCTACTTGCCGGATTTGGGGCTGAAAAGGAGACTCACTGGACTCAATAGGTGGAGAATCTGCTACAATTGGTCGATGGTCTTGTGATGAAGGCTCTTCGAAATGCAGGAATTCAACCTGCACTTCGGTGATTGAGTCTGGTTTGGTCTCTGGTGGGGACACTTGAATTGTTGGTTCGAGTGCTATCATTGGAGGTGAAGCTATAACAGGAAGTATACGACATTCATGAGTGTCCTGCCATTGATGAGTAATTGCATTAAGCTTAACACTGATGCAAATTGTATGGTAGCTATTTCAATGCCCACAGCTACATGCCCTAATTATTCAAGTTCACACTCAAATTTTATGAGGAATCACTGGATATGAGGCAACACATAGTTTAGATCATGAGTGGCAGTTCCCTTCTTTTGGTTGGTGTGTAAGAGTAATCTGCATGTTCACACAGTATTGGTTTCAGTCGGTGTGGAATTCATATGCAAACTGTTTGATAGCAAAACTGCTCTTGTGTATGGAGTCAATCTAGTGCTCTGTATACCTATAGGTTGTAATGGAAGTGGACAGACTTATTGTAGCCATGATGAAACAAGAAGGTGTATAATAATCAACTGTTGTTTTTGTAATCCTCCCACAGCTCGTTACTAGTCTATGCAATGATGACACATTCCACCGTAGGTCATTACACACCGTAGGTCATTACACATACCTCTGGGAGAAAAGGTGGTAGAAACAGCTGCAGTGTAGATTATAGACCCATTGCACTTACACAACGTTTTCCATTGCATTTCCGTATACTATACTTGTGCTGCTATCTTGGTGAACCATAATATCATTAATGCAGTATTGATCAAAATGTGTTCCGCATCACTGGTAAGTGTTTAATAGCCTACACATCGATCACATTTCGTTCGATTCAGCACATACAAGAAACAGTTTTGGTGCATGATTGCATGCAATCGCCATAGAAGCTGCTATCAAAAACGCAAAATATCCACCTGTATTCTGAAAATGGTGACATCAGCTGCATGTTAGCCTGCAACAGGTCTAAACTTAGCCTCGCTTCCAGTCCTTCTCCCCCAGCGTTTGTCGCTTGCAGTACTGATATCGATGCTGGGGTAAGGCGGCCTGGGAACGAGGCTAGTCTTAACCTATAAACTATTACTCTTTTCAATCCCTTCTGTAAAGCGTGGACTTCACTCACTAGCTGTATGATAGTTCTCTGCTCCTTCATCCTCGATGGTTGTATCACTTGAGCTTGCGTTCCTTTTCCTGATCTCTACCTCTAACTCCGCCTCCTCCTGTTCATCTCCTTCACGCAGTGTCTCTCCGTGACTGAACCACAGATGCAGCAACGTTAGCAATGTCAGGGCAAGTGCAGCGCACACCACGGTGGCCACTGGTGCCTCCCCTCCTGCCCATTCAGCCGCGATAACGCTTGTTGAGCTGCAGACCCCAGACCACCATTCAACAGCATATGTAGACGCATCTCCAATTACGTGTACAAGCGGGGGAGGTTGAGGAGACCAGTATTCGGTGCCGTTGCAAATCGACCAGGAACCCGAATCCAAGCAGCCAATGGGTGTAAAATACATAGCTATAGACTCGAATTCGCCCTGCTAACTTTCAGCTTATTGGCTGCACACCTTCGTAAACAAGCAACGCCCTCCTAGCTTTTGCCATTGACGTCACAGACTGCAGTAATTATAGTTATAATAATTATTCATTAATTTTGAAGTTGTATTTCCTGGTACCAATAATGATTATGTGTTCATAATTACTATGGAATGTCTTTGTAGTCAACGTGTAATCTGTTCTCTCGGTGTGTGTATGTAGCTAGTACTAATTCCGGGTCTTGTGGTTGCTTCTCTCTGCAGCCCACCATTAGATGAAGTTCCAGTGCACAGCCTCCTTTCAGGTGCCCGAACTAGCTACAGCTGCCAATAGCCTGCTAACTTCATGTTGATTCATGGCTTTCTTCAAGCAAGTAGAGCTCGATCTAGATTCCATAAGAGATCACTGCACACACACACACACACACACACGTTAGCCATGCAACCAGCTAGGATTTTTGGGCAAGCTTCCACAAAAATGTAGTCTAGGAGTTCAAAGGATGTGCAATCTGGACTGGGACTGTAGGCCTTCGAATAAGCAATTTTAGAACCACGTTGGCAGTTATTGCTGCCGCGATGTTGATGCTAAGGAGGAGAAGGGAGAGGAGGGTCCCTTGTTTAATCTTTGAACGGGTGAGGATGTACACTGAAAGAAAGTAGCTAGCTAGCAGCAGCAGTGAATCTTGCATCCTGATTATAGTGCTGTTATCCCGGGATAGCTAGCTACCATAGGATTGGCATTTCTGGGTTCATGCACGATGTGCTAAATTTTATGCTCTTAAAATGAATGTGTAATCATTATAGGTGTGGGTCACTCCCAAGAATCGTAAACATCCAGGCAGCTGATATAGTTTAGTACAGGGTTCTTGGCATAGCTAGCTACGACACAGACACTTTATAGGCCTCACAGGAATTAGTGGCAGCAAAAGCTAATAGCCTGAAGTATTACAGGCTTGCATGTGCAAGACAATGTTGTGCAGCTAAGACTGTGTTTTCGGTTCACACCATTATGAAGGTAGCTATAGCAATGATGAGAGACAAAGTGGAGCCATGCTGGGCAGTTAGCAAGAAGACGCATACACCAACATTATAGAAAGTCAGAGTAACGAAGGGAACAGGTCGATTGACAAAGGAGAAGTTAGTGTGAATAATGCATTAGCTATAGTGTGTTTACATGTTTCTTAACAAGTTAACAACCTCCACTAGCTCTATTCGTCCAACAACAAGAATCGTTTTACATGCAAGCTGTATGTGAAGTATACTAGCTATTAGCTACAGCTGTTAGCTAGTTGTACAAAAACAGATCTGCGCCAGTTAATGTCATGTCCTCACTATTTCTCTCACAGCCATAGCTACACGTACGCAACTATTAGACTGGGGTGGTTGGGTCTGGTTTTGAGACTCAGAGACTAGCTTAGCCTAGTAATTTGGAGGAGACGGCTTAGGACTGAGCCCGTAATTGTTAGTCACTGTATGCATGTGCATCAGCATTCACCAACCCATCTCTAAAATTACCAAGCTCTGTGCTACCTTTGGTAGGAGTAGCTAGCTATAGCAATTATGTATGAATGTGCAATTGACATGAAACCACAGACAAGTCGGAGGAGGACTGCCTGTGGACCCCCAATGAAGGAGAAGTGACTCCATCACATGCACAGAAGAAAGTAGTCTATCTCCAGCCTTACAATTTCCTTACACAAGGCAGGAGGCAGGTCACATTCTATAATATATCCTCATGCCTAGACCACTTCGAAGCAGAAAATTATTCACACCTGGCCATGAGTCAATGTTACGTAGCCAGTGAACTCATACACTCATGTGCACACAATACCTGTAGTTTGCCTCTATATACAGTGTGTAGTGCTACAGTATACAGATCGATGCTCTGTTAGTTCTGGGGGGAGTTAGAAAACTCTGAGAGAGAAGAATCCTAAAGTCACTGACCATGGAGTTAGTAGTGGAACAATAGCTATGGTCAATGGAGTATAGTTCATAACTGCTGTGTACAGTTAATGTACTGTAACCGTTACTACTGTACCATTCACAACTGTGCATCATTTGGTCAACATTTGTCACAGGTTATACAGTAATTCATACTTACTAGGCTACACTGCACAAGTCCTCAATAATCAAAGTGTTGCCAATGAGTACGACTTTGATCTGTGATCAGTAAAATCTGGTGATTACTTCAACATCTGATGGACACCCCACAGACCATAATATTGATCAAACTTTGACACACGTCCGTAATATCAGAGGTAAATTCTTAATCACGCAGGAAGCATCATTGATTTTAAAGTCGGAGGACCCAGGGGATATTCAAGAGGGGATATTCAAGAGGAGGTATTCAAGAGGAGTTTGACGAGCCTGTATGGGATGACCAGATAGTGAGATTTCTACCAATGGTGCTGTGGAGTGGTGCAGAGGAATGAACATGACTGAAGCAATCGACAAGGCCATAGAGCTCAGTAAGGAAACACTCACATACGAGGGGCTCTACTGCCTTGGGCAATCACACTTGGCACATGGAACCTCTATGACAGCATGAAACAAGTGACGATACAAGCAGATAACATTGGCACTTATGCAACCTACAGAGGTGCGGTCAAGACATGAATACTTTTGCCTTTTGATGTCTCACATAAGTGCAATACACACGACCTTTGCTGAAAAGAAGTGCTATGAAAATGTACCTGGGTATCGATAACAATATATTGTCCAGCAATACCATCAAGATATTAATTGGAGGCAATTGACTTCTCAATGTTATCATAGTGATGACAACTTAACATTCAACATGTTCTTGCTAGCAAAGGATTTCCTAAGAGGGATGTCTCTAGAGCCAGTAATGCTGATATCTCCAATGCGCTGTGTTCTCCTATTTTGAACTTCCACCACTGCCATACATGCAGACTACAGACCCACCAGGCCAAGGAGATCACCTGGTGATATCAGTCTGTTCATCAAATGATACGTAGAGGACGAGGCATGCATGTAGCCTCAGTTTAGTAATTGCATGCTATATCCTGTTTGTTACGCGTTACACTGGCTAATGCGCGGCTATAGCACATATTGGTAGTCTACATACTTAGTCTAGTGTACATATGGCTGTTCTTGATAAGCTATCACGAATGTAATAACTGTAAGTACTCTACTAGTACGTAGATACCTAGCCTCGTTCCCAGGCCCAAGACGGCCTGGGAATGAGGCTAGTACATACCCTACGTATTTTAGGCACAAAAGCTACTCCTACCAGGTATTATTACCCAAACACATGCTTCACATTAAGCGTAATACATTACGCATGCATGAGGAAATACAGGAAATTTAATCCACCACCTGGAGTTCAATATCCCATCTAGCCTCGTTCCCAGGCCCGAGACGGCGTCTCGGGCCTGGGAACGAGGCTATACCCCATCATGCTCCATTAAGACTAATGCAAAGAGTTTCTTTTGTGTTGCTATTGTGAATGTAATTCTAGCAAGAACTGTAGCTATGTGCTCACAAGAAACAAAATTACAACAAGAACAAACTGACATTATCAGACAGTGAACGTATCAATGTAGCTATATGGCTGACCACTCTAATGTGAGAAGCCATCCTATAGGTGTGGTTACTGCAGTAGTGGCTATAACAAATTCAACCGCTAGATCTCAGTTTCCAGCCTGCCAACCTCTTCCACAGGGTCGAGTGGCGGAGGCTTGCGGGGTGGAATGTCATCCTCAACACGATCCTGTCTACCTACCCCTTGTTTGATGGCCTCCATGTAAGACGCTTGCTTTTGGGGGGAGGTACGGTATCGTCTTGAGACCTCAACTTGTCCAGAGTTTCGCTCTTCTGAAACTGAGGGGTGATCAGCACTGGTGGGTGTGGCTTGAGGCTTTGTGGGTGTGTCCTCCTCCGGGATGGATGGTTCAGGAGCTGGAGTAGCTATCATCCCATGGCTGATGGCTTCCATGTACGACTGCTGTTTCACCTGGAACTGTCTTCGTCGCACAGCAGAACCAGCCGTAGCAGTTGCAGTGGGAACAGTAGAAACAGGGGGACCAGTAGAGGTCGGAAGGAGCGGTGTTGCATCAGGATCGTGAGGTGGCTGTTCGCTCTGTTCCGGATTGTCATGATGAGCTTCAAGCTGCTGCTCCAGTACTGTCTTCTCGTTGGGTTCCAACTCGGAGCCTTGTTGAATGGCATTATCATAGGAAGACTTTCTACTTGCCTCCCGTTCCTCTTCCTCTTCCGCACTGTGACTCTCCCCCTCAGGTTCCCGACTCTTTGGCCAAGGCTCGGGAATCGGATCGACAACTGGATTAGGTTTATCAGGGAGTAAGGGCTGCCGCGGGCGGGCGTCCGACCTCCTCCCCCACTGCACGGACCGTAGACACCGCCCTATCGCGAAGAACGCCCATGCGCAGGCTGTTGCTGCTGCCAGGCGAGCTAGGAGGGGGCTTGCTTCTAACAGCCAGAATCGAAAAGAGTGAAACCAGCCACGAATGCTGGTGAACACACACCCCAACAAAGACATAATTTGTGATTGTCAACAATACTACGCGAGTTTGCCGCACCATGTACCACCAAATCAATCCGATGACGTCACTTCCGTGTGTGTTAACGTATTTATATGGGCGCCTGAGCCTAGCGCCTAGCGCACTATATAGAAGATATGGACAATATAGATTTCTCTCTTGATGCATGGCTACCCTCTCCTGGATTCCTATGGTCGTACGGTGAGGATGAATTCGGAATTTACCTGCCCTGGTTGGGTGTGAGGAAAAACTGGTTGGTTGTCGTCTTCCCCTTTGCACGTGGACTGGTCTCTGGCGCGATCTGCGTGGGGGTGCTATTGTTATTACAGCAGGCTGCACGGTGGAGGAGGAGCTCCGGCAGATGCTTGAAGCAAACTCGTAATGTACGCCTGCCAAATCCCGAACCTCGTCCCGAGCCAGATGGAGGAGAAGTGCCCGTGCAGGTACTAGTACTCGAGTATTTGGCAAGGAGGAAGGAAAGGTTGCCTTTTCCACAATAAACCGGAGGCCTTCTCCACCTCCAGTTTGATCGCTTACAGTATGCAAAAGCACAGTAAGCAACCAAAAATGGAGGGAAGGAGGCTGTAAAATAATATATAGGATAGCTTAGACAACTGGCTTACCTTTAAACGTGTGCACCTCCCTCAGACTCTGTTTTCATCCAAGCTTCAATGGGCTATTCCATTAATAAAGGATACCCCCCCCCCCCCCCCCCCCCCATTGACGAGTTAGCTATTTGCGTACCCCGGGAAGAAAATATGCCTTCTACACCATGCGACAGACGTTAGTATACGGAAATATGACAGAAAATTTACGGAGTTTTACAACAGAATACGGAAACTCGGCAAATCCCCATAGGACAAATTACTTACTCGTCAATGGGGGGTGTAGCCTTATTTAATGGAATAGCCCAATCATCCACCCACATTGCTGATCTATTCACCATATCCAAACATCACTGGATTCTTGAGTTCAGTGATCCCTGTACATGTTCAACTTCCAACACGGTAGCTGTTAGAACGAGTATAACATGCATGCCACTAGCAAGGAGCTGCCAATGTGTGGGTACTGTAGTGTTTGATTCCAGTGACTCCAGTGTAGTATAATCACTAGTCTCAGTCCCAGACCAAACCAACTCCAGTATGGATCACGTAATATACTGGAAGTGATATATGCGCTGGATAAAAGGGTCTGGGAAGGGGATGCATGTTCTCAATGACTAGCTAGTATACGTTGAGTTCTGTCCAGCGTTATGCACGTTGTGGAAGACATATGAAGTTGGGGGTTGCTGTGGTGACTGATTACATTACAGGTTGTGATGGTTGCAGGGCCACTATGCATGAGTGTCTGTGACTGTGTCTCATTGTGTTGCTGCTTGCTTTCAGGTGAAGTACTACTCTCTACCAGCTCAGAAGACATGGACTGTTATCCCAAGTCCTGTTAGACCAGCCAGTAGGAGAGGTTAGACCATATATGATGAGGTGGAAGCATTGATGTTGGCAGGCCATTCCACAGGGTGTTTAGCCTCGTTCCCAGGCCTACCCTATTCTTTCTGTTCTTCGGTTTGCGTTGACAATAATAAATACACAGATGCGGAAGAGTGGCGAAGAACCGCGCCGCTCTTCCGCATCCATCAACACAAACCGAAGAACAGAAAAACCGGGGTAGGCCTGGGAACAAGGCTACAGGGTGTTTATGTAGGTTAAAGCCCTCATACAGAGGTTTCAGGAGTCCTTGCAATTTTCAGGTGAAGGAAACCATGCACGGAAGTCACATGAATGCGTGAGTTCAAATTTCATGCACAGCAAGAGTGCTCACAGCAATTCTGCTGCAATGGCCTCATATGAACCAGCACTTCTGTACACCAATCATCAGTGTAGATCCAACGTTCGACCACATAGTCACAAACGAGTATGTCACTGACTGAGTCTGAAGACTACTGTACGTAGATTGCATGCATGACGATTTGTGACTACTAAACGATGATTGGTCAGAGAACTACTGTTACGTGACTTCCGTTCTACAAATTCAGTTGCAAGATCTCTGTGTACAATATAGGAGGATGAACTGCACTTTGCTTTCGGTGTCCAAGCTTGGTGTCAGAAGCAAGGAAAATTTTTATTTTACGAATGTTGATGCTGACTTCATCAGTTATCCCTTCAGTCTCACAAGGATAAATTAAGCTTCCAGTGCTGTGAGTAGCATTAATAAATCAATTTTAAGAACATATGCTTTGATTGTTACAGTAACACTAGCCAGTGTCAGCTTCGGTACATTTCATTGTATGTCTCACTAGAATAATAAACCATTCAATTCATTGGTATGGTCTAAGTAAGAGAGACCCTTCCCATTCGGACTTTAACCCCCTAACACCCTGAGAACACTTGGGCAGTGCTAATTGGTCTCATCCTAACACTGCCCTCTGGTTCACAAAATATTATGTGGGTTGAAAACCCTCATGTAAGGGCTCTATCCTATACTTGGAGAGCATGTACATCAACATGCTTCATGCAAGGATTTGGTGGGGCAGGGGGACATGTGTCCCTAGGGCTACATGTTTGCATCCCCTGGGCACCTGTTATCATGGTCTTTGTGGCATGCCAGGGTGTAAGCATGGCTGTGTTATTCTGTATCAACACTTGCACTGCACTGTTGTGCACTTGCAAGAATTATGCGGCACTATTAGGACACTGTGTGCTACTGCCAGCTAGGTTGTTGTGTACTGGAACTGTGGTTGTTATAGAAACATGTTGACATTAGCATCATTTACTCCTCTTCCAAGAACAGGTTAAGAACAGACAGTTTTAAGGTTTCTGGGGGCGCTGGTTCTGTGTGGTCTGGGCACGAGACTAGGTTCAACCACCAGCAGGCTTTGATGTGTGCTTATTAAACAAAATCCTTGGCTTACCTCAGAGTACTAGTAAATGCAACAATGCACATGCACACACACACACATGGGCGCGCGCACACACACACATGCACACACACACACACTAACACTAACACACACACACACACTACACACACACACACACTACACACACACATTGTGTTTTGCTGTTGTATGATACACACACAGAATTAAACTCACTGCTGTTTCCGTATACACTACAAAATGCTGCTGGTACATGTGACCATGTTTGCACATGCAGGTGAAGTGGATGTTGGAGAAAGTGGGAGGAGGGCATTCCAGGATGAGGATGTAATGAATCGTTCTACAAACGGTCAGTTGCATAACTATTAGGAAAGGGAATAATTATGGCAGATCATTACAATGACATTGCAGAAACTAGTAGAGACCCATGCACACGTGCAAAGTGTCTCTACGCAAGCTAGCTTCCGTTATTGAAATCCTGTACTCCCTGATGGTTTGGCATAAGGTTTAATTCCAGACGTAGGGAGCTGGCATGCAACAACCAGCTGCATGATCTATGCTAATTAATTAGCCCCGCTGCAGGCTGACTGACAATGCAGTAACATGCCACCGACCTGTGCACGTGTGCTGCATGTTCTTCATCAGATTTCTCATTGGGAGACTTGCACAGTATGAGGATATTGAATTTCCATTTAAGGTTCTCCCAAAATTCCTGCCTGTATAGTTGATTTCTCTATCCCTGTGTGTGCAGGTGGTATGACATCTGGTGAGCCTGCACCTGTTGCCCACGAGGTGGACCTTGAAGTGCAGGAGGGCAAAGCAACGGAATCATCTGAGTTCTGCCTGATATTCCAGCCTGACTCTGATGAAGAGGGCAGCGCAGAAGACAGTGAGGAAGACCAGGAGCAGGAAGAGAGAACAGGGGCTGCATTTGTGAGCATTGACAGTGACGCAGAAATCGTTGTTTCAAAAACAACAGTGGTGAAAGTTCTCTAGTCAATATAAATTTCATACAGAATTCAGAATTGTAGCCAATCAGATTGACTAATGTCACAAACCGTGCATGTGAGCACAAGTACAGGTGTATAAATACATCCAGAACAAAAAACTTCACACCGGTTGGACAGAACAACAATAATTGTATTCATTATGACATTGTCTGATACACCGGGAAAGATAGCTAGTTGTTTTGCATCTACAATCCTGGTGCATGCCTAAATACAGAGAAGTGAATAAATCATTGGTGTAGAATGCATGAGGCACTTTCCAAGAACTCAAGCAATTCCTTCTGTACGGACTGGATATCTAATGTGTTCGAGCTTGCTGTGACCATCCTGGCCAAGATCGCCACGGAGTCCTTTACAGCTGGAGTAACAACGAATGGTTGCCTGCCATTATCTGATTGGTCAGTGCTACGACCAACGATGTCATCTTCAGCCTGTGGCAATCCGACCACAATCTCGTTGACATCCTCGGGTACAGGGATGTGGAGGACAAGGGGGAAGGTCTGGCAGATGGCTTCAAGGACAGAGTCACGGAGATCACGGTTCCTTGCAGCGAGGTTGGTCACAAATATGCCTGCAGAAGTATGAGGCAGTCCCCGTAATCTAGGAATCTCTGTCACCATGCCACCATACTGCAGCTTCCATATTAGGGTAACGAATCATGATGCCAATGCTACTAGGAGAATGCATCACACTGTGGGGTGAACGTGAGCGAGTGCAATGTAGAACCGTGGAATATTTGCATGCACATGACTGAGGCACCAGAAATCATAATATGACAATCAGACATGTATACTTGTGCCAACATGTATGCTGCACAAATTTGCTTGTCACGTGTGGACATCGAATTCGCTGTTGCACGACAGTATCTTGCCCGTGGCCTAGTTGAGGTAGACTGTTCATAGCTCGTGTCTCAGTCAGGCCTTGTTGAGGTAGAGGCTGTTTATAGTTCGTGTCTCTATCAGATAGCCTCCGACTCCAAGTCGCTGTGGCCTTGTTGAGGTAGACTGTTCATAGTTCGTCTCAGTCACAGTCTCTGGCTCCATGTGTGTTACCAAGTTACCACAGTATCAATCACCTCCAGGCCCGTAGGAAGCAATTTTAGTTTGGTCAGGTGGAGAGCGCTTTGAGCGATGAAATCGTGGGGGCGCAATGGCGCACGCAGCGTGCCAATCGAGAAGCGAAGCCAGTGCGCGAAGCAAGCGCGCGAAGCAAGCGCGCGAAGCAAGCGTGCGAAGCAAGCGTGCGAAGCAAGCGCGCAAAGTGCGTCACATAAGGGGGTCTGGAAATTTTTGAATTTTAGACCTTCTGAGATCATTTCTGGTGCAATCTTGGGATGAAACTGCAAGATTCAACAACTTGCTAGCCAGACTGAGCATATATATTATTTGTCCGGCGGCCGCCGCACCTACTCCTACGGCCCTGACCTCATGACTTGAACAACAATCCACCTGACCTTTGTACTATTCGGTAATATACACACTAATATGGGTGGCCACACCCCTCACTGGTGAAGTGCTTTCTTTTCCCCTCCTCCCCTTGGGAGATCAGCCACTGGCTAAAGGAGTTATTAAACTCCCAACACCTAGTACAGGACTTCTTAGCCAAACTTTTAGTTACAGCTGAAACTAGTCACAAGAGCAGTAAGCAAATCGAGCAGCACGAGTAACCTTACGATTCCAACAAGACTTTGAACACTGTTCAGCTGCCATCAGAACAACCTTCCTTCATCTCCTCTCCACTCTAATATCCCAGTCTTAATTCATGTACTGCTAATGTTCCAGGGGAAAGTGAAATTCTTGCATCTAGCCTTCTACACTCTTACCATCTTTGCTGAGCAGCTCCCTGGTGTTTCTCAGGACTTCATTCTCCACGAATGCAGGAGGCGGGCTGCTCATGCCCGCACTGCCGTCCTTGCTGTCAACATCAAAGATGATGACATCGTAGCAACCTGCGAGAACGGTCAGACACTGGATGAATGAATGGCAGACGTGGGACTGTTACCAGACCCTCAAGAAGTATCACACCTCATCACTACACACCCTCCAACACCTCCCACCCTCCCATGTTTCCCTCCCACATTCCCCTCCCTTCACACTTCCCCCTCAACACACCCTTGCCCCTTCCCACACACACCTTTCTTCCCACTAGCACACTTCTCCCTGATCACCTCCACACCGTCCCCAATACACACCCTCACTTCCTCCCCATGTACGAAGCCAAACCACTTCTCAGCAACAGTCAGCATCTCAGGATCTAACTCCACCACCTCCACACTGGCCTGCGTTTGCGGGTGGGTGTTTGTGTGCACATGTGTGTGTGTGTGTGTGTGGTGTAACTACGTAGCCAAGTGGTTTAACTCTTTACCAACCATAAGAAACAGCTTAAGGAAGCAAAATCCTGTATTAAAGTATAACGCCTAGTATTAAATTCCCCATATAAATTCTTATGGCTTATGGGAGCTCATGACGGCTTTTGCAGTCATTGGTTGGTAAAGAGTTAAAACACTTGACTGTAAATAGAAAGGTTGCTGGCTCAACAAGAAAGGTCCCTTTTTCACTTACCCAGGTCCAAGTAAAAGAGTAAATTGCGGGTACGTTCACAAGTCAAAACCGGCACACTTTGGCAACCATTTTCGGCTAATTACGGCACATTTATTCATGTCGATTTTGGAATCAAGCCAAAATTGGCAGAAACAGCAAACCTGTTCTGTTTGCCAAAAATGGAACAACAAACTGAAATTGGTGGAAACAGCTCTCCTGGTGAACAACAGACCCCACTCATTCCCAGGCCATTCCCACCGCCAGTATTTGCAGTATGCAAATATGGTGGGGGAAGGCCTGGGAGATCTGGTCATGTGTGGTGGACAGATGGTAGACACACGGGGGGCGGGGCCCAATGAAGAACTTCAATGCCCTTTCTCTGTCCAAAGGCTGGATGTCAGAGCATTCGCAAGACGGTTCATTGTCCACAATGCCGGGGATGGATTGACGTGATACTGGTTGGGCACTGCCCCCCGTGTGCCTACCCTCGGTCTACCTGATGTCATCACACGTGACCAGATCTCCCAGGCCTTCCCCTGCCGTCTTTGCATACAGCAAGCGATCAAATGCTGGTGGTGGGGATGGCCTGGGAACGAGGCTACTGCATCAGCACACCAAGTGAAGCCAGCAAAGATACATAAAGTGTCAAGTGAAATGAAAAGATGAACCCAAATAGGTATTGGGAAGAGACTTAGGCTAATTGTTTAAGCTAAGTATTATGTTAGATATCTTGGGCTAGGAATGAGATACAAGGCTGGGATTTGCACCATTGTGATCAGCATCAATGGAGCTTTCCAACGATGTCCCTTTTGCCTTAGGTTGAATTTTGACCCAAAATCATGAAAACCATGGATTATAGCCTTTGGTTGAGTGTGATTTTTGGCAAAAATGTGACCAATATTAAAAGTCATTTTTTGGACATCAGTTGAAGGTTCTTTTCACGCTGATCACAATGGTGCACATCCCAGCTTTATATCTCATTTGTAGCCCAAGATACCTAGCATAATTATACTACTTAGCTGGCTACTCCTTGACTAAAGAAAGATATGTTGTACGTATCCATGGTTTTGAATGAGATACAAAGCTTGGTACCCATCGTGATCAGCATGAAATGAACCTTCAACTGATGTCCTAAAAATGACTTTCACTTTCAATATTGGTCACATTACTGTAAAGCGGTCCACGATAGCAACAACAGTATTTCTGGAGAGTTCTGAGCTAAATGACTATATCTCAGGAATAGTTCAACGTATAAAACACGGGACTTGCACCGTTGTGTTGCTGAGGACCAGCACATTCTACTGATATCTGATTTGCAGCACTAGAGTGTACCTGTGAGTGTCTACACCAAAATACGGCGAAATTTCCCTCCCCAATATACATATAGACCTGGAGACCCTGGTCAGCATTCGGTGATATTCCCTAGTGCTCGAATCAGCCACAGTGACAAAAGTGAGCCTGAGGCAGAGGGATCATGAGGCTTCCCGACAAGGTAACATCTCGGAGAAAGTTCCTTCAGAGAAGAAGCAGGGAGCGTTGTCCGATAATACGTCAATTTGTCCGGTCATACCTTAATCCGAAAATGAGCTTTGGTTGGCTGTAGTTCCAGAACAAAAACAACAAAGAACCACCAAACGTTCAACTCAAAGTGCAATGGGTCTGTAGTATCGAGACTATCGACTGAAGGTCCCGTCCGGTAAATAGGTGTTCGGCGCTAACACGTCTGAATATGCATGTCATCCGGTAATCAATCATGGGTTTTTTGGTCAAAATTCAACCTACAGCAAAACAGACATCGTTGGAAAGCTCTATTGATGCTGATCACAATGGTGCAAATCCCAGCCTTGTATCTCATTCCTAACCCAACTATAGTGGTGTTCATAGAACACATACCCCGCGCGGAACGTCTACCCCGCGCAGAACGTCTACAGGATACAGTGCAGCTACAATCGACATGACATCTCTGTCGATGCGCATCGAACAGGTGCTATCGCGTATACTGTGTTCGTGTAAGGCCATATCCAAAGTGTGGGAGTGACCGCTTACCGAATATACAACAATGTGCATATTGTGAAGTTGATGAGGTGGGGCCAAATGTTACGAATAATAGGAAATAGCTGGAATAAACAGCCCAAACCATAGTCACGATGTCTGTGAAGTACATAAATCGTGTGTTTCCTAGCGGTCATCTCGAAGCATGAAGTTTCCAGATGCACTGCGTGTCCTGTTCTTGATGGGACTCTGAGGTCACGAAGAGGTGGAGCCAATGTTATGAATGGTTGGAAATAGCTGAAACACAGCGAAAAGAGGGCGTCTTTGACATCAGTCAGGTACAACATAGAGCAGTTTTTTGTTATTTTTGCTATTGTTTGACTCCCTATCGATGGTTTATGAGGGTCTATGTGGCGAGATTTCAATCTTTTTAACTGGACAGACGACTGACACACAGACAGACAAAACTGATTGCTTAACCCCGCTTCGCGCATGCGCGCACGGCGTAATTAAGATTCCTAGCATAGTATTTAGCTCAAGCAAATGGCCTAACTTGCCGCACCATTGTGATAAGCATGAACAGAACAAGCCAATGATGTCCATTTTGCTGGCGGTCGAATTCACATAGTGTAGCATTCACTTCCAAGTCTGTTCCCAATACCAATTTTGGTCATTGGTCCATTATTGGCAGAAATTGTACACCAGTCACCCTATAGAACAAGCTAGCAATTTTGGCTTAATATAGGCATGCAAAAATGTGCCATAATCGGTACAGAATGGTTTCCAAAATGTGCACAAAAAACAACCTCTAGATTGGGGACCAGGTTTCGGCAGGCGATGGACAAACCCATGGAATGTATTTTAATCCACTGAGGTACAGGAATGGCAAAAATGGCAAAACAGAAACCGTCCCCCATAATGCACACGTGTACAGGAAGGCACGCCCACTTAATTACTCTGCTGGTATCCCACTGTGCCAATCCACCACCCTGTGCCAATCCTGAACTTCTCCCCGGGCCTGGGCTTACTCGGTGACAGCACTATACATAATGACCACTCACCATAGCAACGTGTTTACGGATGTACATTGGCAGTGCCCCTCCTCCTAGCCCCACCACCAGCACTGTCACCCTCCCCTCCACCCTCACAAGTGGGAAGAGAGACAGGGAGGCAACTATAGCCTGGTGGTGGCCACAGGTTAGGTAGGTGTGGTCTGGTTCCCGTGGCAACAGCTTCTTGCGAGATTTCTTCTTGGGTTTGGCTGTATGGCATACAAATATTAATATTACTGCCTCTATAAACTTTAACCTCGTGCATACAACGTTATGTAACAAGGACGTACACACACACACCCCCTCCATATCACACACATGTTCCACACTAGTCTCGCACCCCCTCGCGGGGAGAAACGGTCTGGTGAACAAAGTCAAATTTCTTGGGCTTGAAGCACGGCCCCTTAGGGGTATTATCTTGCACTGAGAGGGGGCCCTTCTTTGCACTTGATCCCTCTACTGACCTCGCTTCCAAAAGCTCTCAACTTGATCCTTCGTAGGCGATGTCACAGGGCTCACAACGAGCACAATCGAGTGCAAAAAGGGCATATTACTGCCATGGCAATGGCTCCAGTTTCTAAGTATTAAAAGCGAGTGCTACGTAATAATTTCGTAATCTCACCACATTCTGGTAATAAGCCCAAGAAATTTGACTTGGTTCACCAGACCAGCTCTCCCCGCGAGGGGGCACGAGACTAATTCCACACCTCCACTCAATCAGTGCTCTCACCAGAAATTTGTAGAGGGTACATAATGAGATTCATAGCATTCAGAAACCTTGTCAAGCCTTGCTTAGTCAAGTACATGTGCCTTAGAGTAATCAACAGGCAAAGCACAAGTTTTGTTTTAGACCAGACCGCAAAGGCACATCAGAAGCCCAGGCCTAATGAGCCCAGACCTAGTGAGCCCAGGCCTAGTGAGCCCAGGCCTAGTGAGCCCAGACCTAGTGAGCCCAGGCCTAGTGAGCCCACACCTAGTGAGCCCAGGCCTAGTGAGCCCAGACCTAGTGAGCCCAGGCCTAGTGAGCCCAGGCCTAGTGAGCCCAGACCTAGTGAGCCCAGGCCTAGTGAGCCCAGGCCTAGTGAGCCCAGGCCTAGTGAGCCCAGGCCTAGTGAGCCCAGGCCTAGTGAGCCCAGGCCTAGTGAGCCCAGGCCTAGTGAGCCCAGGCCTAGTGAGCCCAGGCCTAGTGAGCCCAGGCCTAGTGAGCCCAGGCCTAGTGAGCCCAGGCCTAGTGAGCCCAGGCCTAGTGAGCCCAGGCCTAGTGAGCCCAGGCCTAGTGAGCCCAGGCCTAGTGAGCCCAGACCTAGTGAGCCCAGGCCTAGTGAGCCCAGGCCTAGTGAGCCCAGGCCTAGTGAGCCCAGGCCTAGTGAGCCCAGGCCTAGTGAGCCCAGGCCTAGTGAGCCCAGGCCTAGTGAGCCCAGGCCTAGTGAGCCCAGGCCTAGTGAGCCCAGGCCTAGTGAGCCCAGGCCTAGTGAGCCCAGGCCTAGTGAGCCCAGGCCTAGTGAGCCCAGGCCTAGTGAGCCCAGGCCTAGTGAGCCCAGGCCTAGTGAGCCCAGGCCTAGTGAGCCCAGGCCTAGTGAGCCCAGGCCTAGTGAGCCCAGGCCTAGTGAGCCCAGGCCTAGTGAGCCCAGGCCTAGTGAGCCCAGGCCTAGTGAGCCCAGGCCTAGTGAGCCCAGGCCTAGTGAGCCCAGGCCTAGTGAGCCCAGGCCTAGTGAGCCCACTGCACATGTACCACACACACATTCCACACACACACTAGCCTCGTTCCCAGGCCGTTTTGGGAGGGAGAAACGGCCTGGCAACTTCCGCTGCCAGAGTGTTGGAAGACCCAATCAGAATTCAGATCGCTGGCACATGACAACAGAAAACCGAATTGTGTCTTGCGTTGAAACGTGGCAGTCACGCCCATTCATCACAATACCTGATCGTTCGATCGCGCTAGTGTAGGTGCTCTGCACAACGACTTTTGATCGTTCGTCTTCAGCTTGCCTTCCGTCGCAGAACCTGCGCAAACAGTTGCTTCCACGAGCACGAAAGGACAGTTCTCGCAGAAGTTGCCAGGCCGTTTCTCCCTCCCAAAACGGCCTGGGAATTAGGCTACACACACACACACACACACACACACACACACACACACACACACAACACCCACACGTACGCACGCACGCGCACACACACACACACACACACACACACACACACACACGCACGCACACACACACACACACACACCACACACACACGTACAATGTACGCACGCACGCACGCACGCACACACACACACACACACACACACCCACCTTGGACCATCCGGACTTCTGTCTGTGCCAGGTGGGGAGTAGACGTGAACACCAGCCTCCGCACGACCTCTTCCCCTCCCCCCTCACACTCCTCCACTACGTATCCCCCGCTCATGGGGGAGTGCCCCTCATGAAGCACCAGGCGAGACCCAAGACCATCTCCCAGCGTCAGCACAGGGTACTGAGATGGAGTGGAGAGGGTGATGGTGTGTGTGTGAGGATACATGTGAGAATGTGTGCATGGGAGGGTTAAAGTGGGTGTGTCATGTTACCAGGTACGTTTTAAATGATTGTGTACTTGTGTCACCATAGAAAATAGAACTACGTAAAATTTTGCGTGTTTCTAAATAGTTCTATTATCTATGGTGTCACTGTGTGTGTGCACATGTACATGTGCATGTTTGAGGGAATGGTACATGAAACACTTGCAGCTACACTCGCGTGTTCATCCCTCACCTGCTTCTCCCGGGCCACTCCTCCCTGTACCAGCTGCACCGCCCTCCCTCCCACCTCCTCCCTCACTCCCTCCACTCCTGTGTAAGTGTGAGCTCGGTGGAGGGTGACCACCACAAGACGTTCAAACCCAGCTGACTCTGCAAGCTGCTTCCTACCCCCATCCGAGGAAAACAGCCAGTCTGTCTCCCTGTACACGTGCATGTGATATGTGTGTGCCGTGTGTGTGTGCAGGTGTGCATGTGCATGCGTGTGTGTGGATGTGTGTAGTATGCATAAACATGTGACGTACACGTGTGCAGTGTGTGTGCATGTGTGGTGTGGTGTGTGTGCATGTGTGGTGTGGTGTGTGTGCATGTGTGGTGTGGTGTGTGTGCATGTGTGGTGTGGTGTGTGTGCATGTGTGGTGTGGTGTGTGTGCATGTGTGGTGTGGTGTACATGTGACGTGTGAGACTACTATAACATCTTAGTGGATGTTTCGTTGGGCTCGCTTATGCCACCAGTGTGGGTATCTGGGGCAAGCCAGCTCAGGCAAGAGCTTTGAAGAATGATGTTTCTAGCTTGGGCAGCTGAGTCCTCCACCACTGTTCATCATGGTAAATCCGTACAGGTCCCTCCTGGTCCTTACTACAAGTCACACCAGGTCTGTTGTGTGCAGCAGAGTTGGCTCTGGACCTGATGGTAGTAGTCACGGTTTCTGTCCAACTGTTTAGTCTGTTCACCATTGCCCTTCCTCATTTGAATGCAAAACCCTTTCCTAGTGTCACAGGCCTCATCGATGGTCATGTCTTGAACTGAACTTGATTCTAATAGGCCTTCTGAAGGAGTACAAATGGGTCTACAACGTACTAAACCATCGGGACTTGCAGCTAACCATGGGGACTCTCCTGAGGTGTGTAGCCCGGAAGCGGATACAGTTAACCCGGTGTGTCCACGTGTGTGCATGTGGTTGGTATACTATCTCCGGGAAGTCTCCTCATTGACTAGGCAGTAGTCTCGATTGCTGTGGAACTGAGTATACAGCATCTCCTTCACTTTGTTGCCTCTCTTTGTTGTTTTTCTCATTTTTTCAATCCCTCCGGCCGGTGACGCTGTGACCCATTTTCTCCTCTCTGCAAACCAGAGTTGTTCGGCTTTGCTGTCCCGTGATGCACTCTGACCCCTTGTGATGTTCTCCTCTTGTCTCCCTGTCCACACAAGTACATGTACATGTGCTTGATAGTACTGGATCTTAGTATTCTCTTCTGCAGGGGGAACATCTTCTGATATGAATATGTCCTCTGGTTGTTCCCCCTCGTCACCTCGAGAGTATGCTTCCGAGCACTAAGAGAGTCATCGTTGGTCTTGGGATACTTTCTCTTCCGGTGGTTTGCTTTCTCTATCTCTTGCTGCTCTTTTGAATACCCATTGGCTTCTGAACTGATAACAGCACTCCAGGTTTTAGGCCCCCAAGAGTTTGTCTTAGGCCAGCTCCCATACAGCGATGTTGAAAGGAACCACTCTGCGATCGGTTGATTACCTTCCCCCCATCGAATTTGCACCTCATATGCATCCACACTTCGGCGAGATTGCTGGTAAAGTTCCCAATAAGCTGTCCAGCTTTAGCTATCAGCCTGCCAACGGTAACTTGTATGTCAGCCATCATCTTGGAATCGATAGGTGTGTGTATGTGTAGGGACAACACCTCTCCTTGCATCTGTCAGCGTGGTTGCATTGTCTTTGGTTGCATCCTCCCAAAATGAAGCCTGTGAATACACAGTTCCGGCATGTATTCGGCAATATGGCTCACAGATGTGTGAAGTAAAAAGGATCTCTCTCCTGTAAGTAGAGCTAAAATAGTCCGGTTTATAAGCTTGTGTCAGCTCTGTGATGATTTGCGAGAGTGATTTAATTACTCCACTGCCACGGTTCATCCTAACCTTAAGAACAGTAGCTAGAGTAACAACCTGCTGTACCAACCTCACCTCCCCTGAGGAGCAACGAAGATGGCAAACGGCCCATTCTTTGCCCTTCTCTTCGGTATGTCTACCACAGAGAGGGTGAACCTTGGCTCCGCTGCAACCGAGGATGACCATAGGTCTAGCTGAACAGCTGGCTCTCCAGGATGGAGGCTGAGTGTGTGTGTGTGTGTGTGTGTGTGTGTGTGTGTGTGTGTGTGTGTGTGTGTGTGTGTGTGTGTGTGTGTGTGTGTGTGTGTGTGTGTGTGTGTGTGTGTGTGTGTGTGCATGCGTGTGTGCGTGCGTGTATGTGTGTGAGTACATGTGCATGTGTGTCCGGGTGTGTGTGCGTGTATGAATGTTGGGAGTGAGGGGACAAAGGGGAGGAAAGCACATCTTGTACGTTTTCTAACAGCTGCTTTAACAATTAAAGATACAAGTAGCTTCGCTCGCTCAGCTCAGCTACTTCCTCCTCTTTCCGCTACAGTGAGTAATCTGGCGCTGGACAGCTTTGTACAGAGTTGCTGCTCCCTGATTGCGTCCGCTTCATTGCTGCTCCCCGTTTGTGTCTGCTTCGGCTACTGCTCGCTGATTGTGTCCACTTCAACTGCTGCTCCCCGTTTGCATCCGCTTCAGCTGCTGCTCCCGATTGCATCCACTTCAGCTGCTGCTCACCACTTTCGTCCGCTTTAGCTGCTGCTCCCGATTACGTCCGCTTCAACTGCTCCCCAATTGTGTCCTTGCTCCCCAATTGCGTCCGCTTCAACTGCTGCTCCCTGATTGCATGCATCCGCTTGTAGCCCCAGCTGGATTCCAGCCCATGACCCAATGTACCAGAACATTCTTCACGGAGTTCGAGGTTCAGTATATTGAAGTACGAAGGTCGCGCGTCACTAGTCTAGTCCCGCCCCACGAACATCCCACTTCCGTCATGCACAGACAGACACACACATGTTAAAATCTTAATGTACTGATGACATACTATACTGTGCATGTATCAGCTTTGGGGTTGAACCGGATCAGCTATCAATATTGGCTACATCAGTTTAATAATGGCTGCTAAAAATAGAGATCGGCAACCAAAATTACTGAGAAGAACTGAAGAGTAGAAAACATGAACACGGTTGAATATCGGACTGGCTATTGGAATATCGGCTAAATTAATCCGCACAGTAGTGACAGCAAGACCGCTCACCTTGAGAGGTGGTGTTTGATCATGGCATACTGCTGGTGGTCTTTCACAAACCCTCGGACCCCCTCCACACCGTCACACCTCACACACTTCCCACCCTCATCCACATATTCACACACCTGGCAGAGGGAAGAGAGACCGCTGATGTATACACGGTGTAAGCAGTGTACCCTAATTTCCGGGACACCAGTACGTTAAAGTCCGGAAATCTAAAGTGGGATGATGAAGATTGCACCACACATACAATGGTAGGATGCTTATAATAATCAGGGGATCATCTTTCTTTACTCCGACATCTGGTTTAGTCGCTAGATAGCGAGCAGGATAGGGTTTTTGGTTTCTCCATTGCATCATCGCATCAGGATTCGGGAGCACCTACACTTTAGTGAAATTTTAGCACTACTTGCATATTATGTGCACTGCGCAGCTCCCCCCCCCCCCCCCCCCCCCCCCCCCCTCCCCCTTTTGTAGCCTCTTGCAATCATGAAAAGTGCTGGTCTCACGGAGAGAGTCCGGTCTGCAGGGAGGGGCCTGGGATGAGGCTAGAATAGTATATGCAGCTTTTGTAGCCTCTTGCAATCATGCAAAGTGCTGGTCTCACGGAGAGAGTCCGGTCTGCAGGGAGGGGCCTGGGATGAGGCTGGAATAGTATATGCACAAAACAGCTAAAGCTAGCCTCGTTCGATTCCCAGGCCGTCTCCCACTTGGTTTTAGCTGCATACGTGGCCTTTGAACTGCCCCATCAAAAAAGCAGCTACAGGAATTCAAAGGTCGCTAAAAACGGAGCAGGAGAGGAATGAGGCTACATTAAAAAGCTGGACCCGGGCAAGTTAGATTGTCCGTGATCCCTGAAACTAGGCAAGCTAGATTTTCCAGAATTTAGGCAGGTTGGAATTTTCAGGCATCCGGAAATTAGGTACATTTTGGCCCACATTCCATACAGCAAGATTATCTACTTCATATTTCTGTACAGTGTGTATTTCCATAATTAAAGCAACATTCTGTAATATCCTGGATTAGGGTTGTGTATGTGGTGGTTTTAGTTAGAAGTACGTACATTTCCCATAGAAAGACACACTAGTACTAGCAACACAAGATATGGCAGTCAAACTTACCTTCAACGGTGGTCTTCCAGCAATTCTGGCCATTTTTGTCATCACGAACACAAACACAGGCAGAGCACCTCCCAGCCCCGATCCTTCAGCCTCGTTCCTGCCTAGCAACACCCGGTGCACCCTTAGCAACCAATCAGATTCATCGAAATGCTGTAGCAACTTTTGTAGAATGTGATCCTGAGCAAGAGTGATGCAGAGGTAGCGGCCAGCTATCTTTAGAACTCTTCCTATTTCTTGAAACATTGTATCCACTTTCTGCACAGTTGCGTCATCAGTGTTACTAAAAATAGCATCCAACGTTCCCTTATCGATTACACAGTCAAACATCGCATCACCGTAGGTCATATCCAACAAGTCCATTTTGGTGAATTTCATGTCTGGCCGGTTGAGTTTATTCTTGGATACCATTTGCTTGATGACCACATCCGATATGTCGATATTGTCAATCCCATGGAAACCAGCATCATACATGTCCTCGCTTAGCCTTGAGTTGCCACACCCGACCACCAGGATTCGGCTGGCAGGCTTGGCATACTTATGAACGGTGTCACAGAGGTCTAAGTATTCGCCATACCACTCGAACGGTGCGCTCCTTTTGGAGAAAAACTTTTCCCAGTAGTCCTTCTGCTGGAATTCAGCCTGAGAGCGAGGAAGCAGGCTCATCTCGCGTCATCTGTTGAATTCAATGCAGCTTGCCACGGCAGCGAGTGACGAGCTCGTATACGTATACGAACTGGAAATTATGCAATACTATGCTACCATGTGCTCTAGTACCCACGTGCACCCCTCACGATTGGTACATGGTCAGCGCAGCTCAGACTTCAATTAAGTGGGCGGAGCTCGATGATAAATAAATTATATTTATACATATGCATGCAAGTACATCATTACAACATCTAGTATGTATGTGTGGTGAGAGTTCAGCAGAGACTGTGCACTACTTCTCCTCACACCACTCGTTCTCCTTACGGATCTGAAATGTGACATGGACAGAATAATTAACTTCACCAGATGGCTGGTATGGGTGGAGTCGCTATGCATTCTTCCATGTACTACATGTATCAGGTCAAGGGCAAAAAGTGTGGTTAATGGCTGACATACGTACAGCATAGTCAAACAGTGATGTGGTCAAGTGGTCAAGCAGCATAAAAGAACAGTCAAGATTTCTTGATCACTGTCGCAGCTGTGACTAGAGCATCTATATATGGGAGTGTCACCACTCATTTGTGGTATGATTTCCTTACAAGCTGGCCAGTATGATTTACTTGCAAACTGACTGGCATGATTTCTTCACCAGCTGATAAATTTACTAACTGGCAGGTATTATGTGTCACTGGAATACTGATCGGACAGCAGCCAGAGTAGCTCATCAATTTGTGGATACCATCAACCAGACGATGCGATATCTAAGATAACGAACTGTACTTTGTGCGTTTATTGTCATGAGGCAGTGAATAAGAAGCAAAATGAATTTCAAGTTCACTGGCTTGCAGGTTACGCCACAAATGTTTGCAATAGCCAATGCATCTGGACCATCAACACTCGGAGGGCGACCTCTACCTTCGGACTCCACTGGACTGTATACTTCAATTGCTGGACATCATTCCATTCCGCACATCAAGTGTTATCGCAGTGTATCCAGCAACAGAATGTCAGAAGTACTCCAACAAGAACATTTAGCCAGCTAAAACGGCCTCAGCTAGTGTGCGGGTCTAAGTTCGAATTCTCGGTCCCAGGGGGGTTCCAGAAAACCCTGAAACCCCCCCCCCCCCCCCCCCCCCCCCCCCCCGGCTATACCTCAAGAATGGTAAGTTCTATGGATTGCAGACATGGATCAGACTACTTTGATAAGTAGAGTACATAAAACATACAACTATTCCACACTGCTGGATGGACAAGACCATACAACATCTCTCATACACATTGAGAGATTTATGTTCGATCACACAACATCTCAGCAGTAGGTCACATGACCTCCACCCACCTGCTCTTCTTCCTCTGGTGTAAAGTCATTCTTGATATTAAATGTCTTGCGAATCTCCTCTGGAGTCTTGCCTGCAACAAACGAAGCATACAAGTACACGGTACAGTTGGGAAAGAAATTAGTGATTCATTCATTCAGACGCTTTATTGGAGAGAGAGAATAGTGCCGAGACCACACCCACCCCAGAGAGAGAGTCTGGTAACTTTGGTATAGCACACACCCAGCAGGAATTTGCCCATACAGTGGAACCACACTTCTGAATTTATTTTTGCTATAATATAGCGTGGGTACACAAAAGGTAACTAGACCTATAGGGCGTGCTCCCCACTGTACACACAGAAAATGACAACAACAAAAAAGAAAAAGAAGAGGAAATAGGGGTACAAAACAAGACAAATACACAAACGGTAATCAATTAGGATAAAGGTGAGAGGCAAGGCAGTCCCTGAAAGTCTCAGGGCAAACTACACACAACAAATAACCAGGTAACTGATTCCAAATAAACGGTGCGTTTACAAAAAAAGAGTAGCGAAAAGTATTTACACGAGAAGGTAAAAGACAAATATGCAGTGGATGATAAGACCTGCTACTCAGGTTATTACAGAAACGATAGTATTTTTGGAAGTTAATACAATCAAGACTATGTACAATTTTATAAGTTTGTAAATTTAAAAGGAAAAGACGTCTTGCACGAAGAGATGGGAGATTTAGCTCTGTCAGACACTGTTCGTATGACTTGGACCACTTCATGGAGTTCTGGCTCCACACACTTCCAGCCATCCATCGGGCAGCACGGCGTTGCACACTCTCCAAGATTTCAATGTTCTTCTGGTAATGCGGCGACCAGGCTTGGACACAGTACTCCAAATGGGGACGAACAATGGATCTGTAAGCTCTCACTTTGGCTTGAGTGTGGCTGCCCTTCATTACACGTTTCAGTAGGCCAAGCATCATGTTTGCTTTAGCAGCTGCCTGCTGGCATTGGGCGGTCCATGAAAGTTTTCCATTGTAAGTCACACCTAAATAGGTATATGAATCTACCCACTCGAGGCCATGGGTGCCAAGTGTGTAAGGGAAAATGATTGGGTTCCTTTTGTTGGTAATCTGCATAACTTTGCATTTGTCCGTATTTAGCTTTAATTGCCACTTGTTTGTCCAGCTGGAGATAGTATTGAGGTCATGTTGGAGGACACTGCAATCAGATAAGTCAGACACTTCACGGTATATGGCACAGTCGTCAGCAAACAGACTGATCTTGGAGTCCAGGTTGGCGCTAATGTCATTGATATAAATGATAAATAAAAGTGGTCCTAAGACGGATCCTTGAGGGACTCCAGATCTTGTTCTCTTCCATGATGATTTGTAGCCATTTATTACCACTCTCTGTGTCCTGCCAACCAGGAATCCTCGAATCCACAACAGGAGGTCCCCCCTCACTCCAACTTCCTCAAGCTTCAACAACAGGCGCTCATGAGGGACACTGTCGAATGCCTTTGCAAAGTCTATAAAGACAATGTGTGTGCTAAGCGCACGATTGAGAGTTTGTGCCCACTCGTGAGTTGTCTCGAGCAGCTGGGTCAGGCAGGAATGTTTCGCTCTAAAGCCATGCTGTGCTGGTGATAGTATGTTGTCAGCAAGAAGGAATGCATTCAGCTGATTGGCAATTAGGCGTTCCATAACCTTGACAACCAGCGATGTCAGACTGATTGGCCTGTAGTTCTGAGGAAGCCGTCGTTCTCCTCTTTTGTGGATTGGAGTGACATGAGCCGTAATCCAGTCAGTTGGAATCTCGCCTGTTCGGAGAGATCGTGTAAATAACTGGGCCAAGGATTCATCAATGACTGGGGCTGCCTCTTTTAAAAGGCGTCCCGGGATGGCGTCGGGGCCACTGGATTTACGGGAATCAATCTTGCAGAGCCCTGCATACACATCATCAGCAGTGAATGAAACGGTAGTGATGGAGTCTGTATTGGGCATCAACTGTGAGGCAATCTGAGGAAGCATGCTCATGTTCTCATCGGTGTGGACTGAACAGAAATAGTTATTGAACGCTTCTGCTTTATGCTTATCGGTGTCAAAAACTCTGTTCTGGTAGGCAATCTGCGGGATGATATTGGAAGAGCTACAAACTCCAATGTTCCTGCAATCCAGTTTTCCTAGCTTTCCTGTAGTATCTCCTTTTCTTTTTAATGAGCTTCCTTGCATCACTGGACAGCCAGTTCTTCCTCCTGCCTGGTTTCCAGACCACTTTCGGAATGGTCTCATCTGCTGCCTTGAGGAGTGTCTCCTTCCATTTCAACCATGCCTGGTTCACGCTGGTATTCTGCCAAATAAAATCCCATGATACAACATTTAATTTCTGACGGAAAGCTTCAAAATCTGCCTTCTTAAAGTTATAGACGGTACGTCTTGGCTGTACTTGGAGCAATGGGGGGGTCGTAATGTCCAACTGTATGGCATGATGGTACAACCACAACCGAGTTACAGATTGGATCATCCAGAACTTCAAGGTCTACTACCGAAAGTTATTGCTGCACTCTGCCCTTGTTAAGATCGAGGAGTGCAATACAGCCTCAGAAATAGTGTGTGAAGTCGGTGAACATACTCCATGCAATCAGGTGCGGGCTTGGAATGCAGTTACGAAGGAGATGATTTCAAATGTTTGAGGAAAGCAGATACATGTATCTTGGATAAGGAGTACGCTGTTGTGACTTGTGAATGTGAAGACCAAGATCCATTTGATGACCTGGACACTCCAAATTCTGAATCAGAAGCTCTCGTCAGTCAGTATGGGCCAGCGGAAGGGAGATGTTCTGTCAGTTAGCGGTGACAACGACATTTCTGCTTGTTTAGAACAAGATGATGACAGCTGGGAAGAACATTTCTATTGACCATACAGAACCGTCATCTTGTGCACAAGATCCGGAAGAACAATTTGACTCCGAACCACCTCCTCCTAAAAGACAAACTTTTCACTCAAACACCTGTCTGAAGTGTACTTTACTAAGAACAAGTAGCTGAGCTCGCTTCGCTCGCTCAGCTACTTCCCCCTTGTTCGCCTACCGTGCGTAATCCGGCGCCGGACAGCTCTCTGAAGAGCTGCTTCTCCCCGATTGCGTCCGCTTCAGCTGCTGCTCCCGGCTTCCACTGCTGCTCCCCGTTTGCCTCCGCCTCGCGTCCAGCTGCTGCTCCCCGATTACGCCCGCTTCAGCTGCTGCTCGCCGCCCGATCGCGTCCGCTTCGACTGCTGCTCCCCGATTGCACAGCCCATGCACGGGCCCAATGTTCTCGAACATTCTTCGCGGAGTTCGAGGTTCAGTAATAAATTAAAGTACGAAGGTCGCGCGTCACTATAGTCTAGTCCCGCCCCACGAACATCCCACTTCCGTCACTCACAGACACACACACACACACACACACACAGACACGTAAAATCTTAATGTATTGATAGTGCCCAATGTTAGCAGACAGATTTTCTCTGGCTGGACATAGGGCAAAAAGGAGGAAGGGAGGGGGGAAGAGGAAGAGGGTTCTAGCCGCTTGCCTTTGATCATGTTTGCTACTGTCTTGCAAGTCACATCCAACAAGCCCTTGATGTCCAAATAGTTGGCAGCCTAATGATCGAGTAGAGAAGTTCCAATTAATGCACTCCTAGAGTGTCAGCCATCCAAGCAAAGTACGCACATCACATAATGCAATCAGTGTCACTGACGCCACTGCACCTACCAGAATGAGTTCAAACAGAGTTCCTTGGTCAACCTTGAGGAACTCCTGGTCCCATGGCTCAATGTCATCCGTCCTCTTCTCCTTGTTTTCATCATCCTCTGGGGGAGGAGGGTCATCCTTGTGGTGTGTTGCCCACTCTATCACCTGTGGAGATGGAGGAAGGAAGGTGGGAGGGAGGAAGGAAGGAGGCAAACAGAGACGCAGGGAGAGAGGAGGAAGGCAGGATGGAAGGAGCAAGGAGCAAAGGAGAGAGGGAAGGAACAAGGAGCAAAAAAGTGAGGGAAGGAGAGGGGTGGGTGATGAAGACAGAAGATGAAGGAGAGCTGAAGTAGGAAACGGGAGAACCACACATGCCTAATTACTTGTACTGTATGTAGTCACCTTTCTCATGATGGCTCCATTGACATTTGGAAGAGGAACAGGTTCGTCATCTTCCTCGTCCATGCCAAGATCTGTAGTGCATAGTATGTATATACGTGCCAGGGGTGGGTGGTGAAGGATGGGGGGGGGGGGGGGGGGGGGGGGGGGGAGGGGGAAGAGAGGTGGTGTGGTGTGCATGGCAGTTGTAATGGAGCACGTGTGTGCAGGTGCATGAAGGTGTGTAAGGACGTGTACATGAGTGAGAGGAGGGACTCGCAGTAACAATGTTTGCTGAGTGAATCAACGCAAGGATCGATGTACATGTAAGTATGTATGTACAGGGCAGTCATGCTTAGGAACGCTGCAGGATTCCAGAATGCTTGTTTTCGGCCAGCACCTCCAGTTTCATTGCAGTGAGAATGGCATGAGATTTTCAACCTTGAACATTGGTGGACGAGCATGTGATGCCTTCTGGATTCACAGAAGCATGTACATGCACATGTAGAGCCAAACAGTGAGTGCAGTAGGCTCCACACACTGTAGGCACCGAAAAGCTGGGCAGGAAATGAGGCTCCAATAACTGATACCCATACCTCACCACTGGCTGGCATTGGGACCAATACCGATTCCGATACCAGAATCGGTGAATCCTAGCTGCACACTCTCAAACTCAGACTAGTTATAGACTCACTAGCAAGTGATCAGGCCACATGGCCACATGTACGCATGCAGTGCATGTGCAGCGCAGAGGGTAAATTCATGCAAGGACGCATACTCTTTGTGAGTCAGGATTGGTAACGTGACATTCCATTGATCACTACATCATACAATCATGTACGTCCATAGTTTTACCCTCTATCATGGTCTTGATGGTATTGGAGGCCTTCGCTATTTCAACATCGACGTCGAATATTTCCCCATCCGAACTCTGTAGCTTTATCATAGGCATGGTGGTGTACAACCTGAGAGGTACATTGTAAGTGTGTGTGTGCATGCAGAGAATACACATGTTCATGAAAAGCAGCACCTGTATTTTCAACAGGGGCATCGTGTATGGGATAGCCAATCCCTCTACTTACAGCTGTGACTTTCAGGAAAACCATACCCACTTCCAAAGTACAAGGAGGTGTATTTACAGTGTCTTGTGGGCCATATATGGAAACAGCTGGTCACTACAGACAAGTGTGTCCACAAATGGCTGTGAGCATGCAACTGCAAAACACCTCTCAGTCAAGAATGTCTTCTTGAACCAATCTGGAAGATTGGATTAGTGCCACCAAATTCCAGTGACGTCCATGAACAAGGGGTGGTCATACCAATAATCACTGCACTTAAGAGCTGCGACCAGCACCCCGTATACGGCAGATGTAGGTGTGGCTTACCATATTACTCCATATACTACCAAAAGTCACACAGTCACAGTGGATTTTGCGATGGTCACAGGGTCACCGGCAGTTTAGCAGTGCGGTCACAGGAAGTTTTTGGACGGTCGCAGCTCTAAGTGTGGCGCATATTGGAGTGACCACCTCTTGATGAAAACAACAAGTCTATAGTGACCAGATTCTTCTAGTCAGGTGCATGAGACTAATTAGGTTGCCCTACGCACGTAAACCACTAGCCTCGTTCGGTTACACAAGAGAGCACAAAAGGCCTGGTATGTTTCCTCATGTGCGTGACGTCGAGGGTAGAAATGTGGGCGATCTGGGGCTCAGAACAGCAAGAAGAGCTAAGGTACAAGGTAACTTACCATGCGTATCTGGCTAGCGGGGGGCGACTGTCATACACACCAAGCATGGAACGTGCAGTTGGTTGAACAATACACAAAACTTCACTTTTTTGTTCTGAAAATTTTAGCCATTTGTCGATTACGTAATGCTCACGTGAGGAAACATACCAGGCTCTCCCTGCTTTTCTGTACTGCAAGCGACGAAAAGCTGGGCGCTGGGAACAAGGTTAGTAAACAACACCAACACAGATAGCTACTGTACATGGGTTAGGAGGTGGTCACAAAACAATCAGTACATTAAGATTTTTACCGTGTGTTTGTCTGTGTGTGTGTGCGTGTGCGTGTGTGTGTGTGTGTGTGTGTGTGTGCGTGTGTGTAACAGAAGTGGGATGTTCGTGGGGCCCGGGGCGGGACTAGACTAGTGACGCGCAACCTTCGTACCATTGAACCTTGAACTCCGCGCAACATTGGGCATGGGCTAGCTGGAAGCTTCTAGCAATATCGGTGAGCAGCAGTCAAAGCGGATGCAATCTGGGAGCTGCAGGTGAAGCCGGAGCAGCAGTTGAGGCGGACGCAATCGAGGAGCAACAGCCGAAGCGGACACAATCGGGGAGCAGTTGAAACGGACACGATTGGGGAGCTGAGCAGCTGAAGCAGACACAAGTGGCGAGCAGCAGCTGAAGCAGACGCAAACAGGGAGCAGCAGTTGAAGCGGATCGAGGCAATCGGCGAGCAGCAGCTGAAGCCGGGACGCATGCAATCGGGGAGCAGCAGCTCTGACAGAGAGCTGTCCGGCGCCGAATTACTCCCGTATAGGCGAACAAGGGGGAAGTAGCTGAGCGAGCAAAGCGAGCTCAACTACTTGTAATTATTATCTTCCATGTACATGTTAGCACAGAAGTGACCACCCTTGCGGAGGGAGTCTTTAATGAGGGAGAGAAGGGGAATGTGAGAGGCAGGAGAGTGAGAGGTGGGAGGGAGTGAAAAAGAGGGGGAGTTTGAGGTAGCAGGGAAGGGAGTGAGAGGGGAAATGGGGGGGGGGGGGGGGGGGGGGGGGGGCAGAGAGAGAGAAAGGGAGGTATTTCTGTAAACGGCTAGAGGAAAAAAGAGAGGACTAGAGACAGAGAGAGAAAAGAAGGAGAAGCAAAATGCAGAAATCACTAGCCACATGCCATGACAACCTCAACATAATATTATTATAACAAAAGCCAAAAGCCCAAACCTATTCGAGTCTAAACTCACCAGGTAACTCACTCCAGGCGCAGACCTTGACTACACTCCGTCACTCGGTATTAAAGTACTAAGTCTGTCAGCCTAGACTACTACACTCGACTCAAACTCTGCCTTGAATTGGCGGGATGACGTCTGCAAATATTTTTCTTTGCAGTGAGCTCTATTTGGAAATAAAGACTGACACGCCCTCTTATTTGGCATTCAGCACAACTTGCTTACCAGTGCTACATCTACGCAATGGAACTGTTACCTTCCACATTGCTGACGAAGTCAGTGGCTTGTGAACCGCGATTGTGATGGGTGATCCAGCACTAAGTGAGGGTATTGTCAAGCATCATCTGGACGTACTCTGCCAAGCATACCACAAAGCGAAAGTTTCAGACCACCATTATACCCATGGCAACTGCACCCTGACTGTAGTTTCTGATTGTCAAATTCGAAAATCCGAGGAAGATGAATTTGGGGGTGATATGAACCACCTGTCTCGTGTGTGTGTTGTGATGGAGTGCGAGGGACGGAGGAGGCCTTTCTCCTTGATTGTGAAGATTGCTCCCGAGGATGTTCTGGTACATCTGATTACATACAACATTGCTACCATTATAGTTACCCAAGCCAGCTACAACTTCAGTTTGGTAATTCCATTCCCATACTTAGGCTCGTCTCTGCTTGCTTGTGAATGCGGGTCTGAGGCATTTCCCTAGCTACATGTAGCATGTGCCATTGTATCAGAACGGGTACCTGTGAAAGCCGGAACGCAGGAACGCGGAACGGAACGCGGAACGGAACGCGGAACGGAAGTAAAATGCGGGCCGCGCGCTATCGTCACGCGCAGGGCGTCTTTATTCACTGGACAGGACTGGACTCACCCAAAAATCTGTTTTCCAGTGCAGGACAGAAGCTAAGCATACTTATTTATTCACTAAAGTTGCTTGCATAGCCTGCTTTCGTGTCTTCCTCGAGTCGGTAGAGGTCAAAGGTCACGTGCATATTTAATGAGCTCCCGCAAAATGCTCTGCAGTCAGTCGTGGATGATAGCGGAATATTATCTTCTGTTTTCTATGCTTCAGCAAAAGGCTGGAGTTCGATGTCTGCGGTAAATAAGTGCTCTTCTAATCTTTTCATTGAAGCTCATTAAATATGCACGTGACCTTTGACCTCTACCGACTCGAGGAAAGACACGAAAGCAGGGCTATGCAAGCAACTTTAGTCAATAAATAAGTATGCTTAGCTTCTGTCCTACACTGAAAAACAGATTTTTGGGTGAGTCCAGTCCAGTCCAGTGAATAAAGACGCCCTGTGCGTACGTGCAAGTGATGATAGCGCGCGGCCCGCATTTTACTTCCGTTCCGCGTTCCGTTCCGCGTTCCGTTCCACGTTCCTGCGTTCCGGCTTTCACAGTTACCCTATCAGAACGTCCTGTGATGTTATATTTGGATCCCTGTACATGTAATCAATGTTTTGCAGTAGCCTCGTACCCAGGCTCATTTCCTCCCGCACGTGGTAAGAGGAAATGAGCCTGGGTACGAGGCTAGTTTCGCAGTGCAATACTCCCTTGAAAATAATTCCGGATGTATGACAGCCACAATCAATTTGCTGTCAAACTTTGTCGATGGTGATTGCACAAAGACCAGATAGCCATCAGAAGTATATCTTTCAGTGTTTGAACTAGACCAGATGTGTGGAAAGAAGATGCTGTTTTCTGGTACATTCAGACAAATGGCCAACCCCCTGCCCTAAGTAAGTCGTGTAGAAGACTCAAGCGTTACAGCTCTAGTTCTGGAGAGTATAAATTATCCTTCTTGCATGTCTACCATTGCGTATCAGAATACAAATGTTGTCCAGCAGACTGGAGGGGGAACAGTTCTGATTTTAGGGCCTTGTATTCAACCTGTATACAGTTACTGAGAGAGGAGTAAAGATGTATCTAGAATATCAAGCCTAAGTGAATTATCAACACTCAGACTACAATGGCCCTACATGCAGTTGCTGAGAAAGTATAGGTGATACTAGCGTACTCAGTTAGGGTGTTTGATCCCCCCTCAGTTTCTGAAGGAGGAGTGTGGAGAATCACGATCACTAGACCCCCACAAGAGTGAACTGGAGTACAGAGCACTGTGCAAGTTCCAGGAGATCCTACCTGGCTGTGTACCACATCCGTTCATCCTGGACAGAAACCACAAAGCAAGTAGGAAATGCCTTTCATCTTCTGTCATTCTCCTACGTAGTTGTTTACGTACATGTAACAATCTCTTCTTCAGTCATAATGGAGGATCTCCGTGAGTTTCATGGGCTTGAAGACCAGCTGACTTGTGGAGTTGTCAAGGAGCACGCTTCAGCTATAGAAGCAGCCATGGCATGTATCGGACGAGTACACAGAACAACGTGGCTGGACTCTCTTCCCATCGAAGAGAGGAAGGAACTCATGGAGCATTTTGAGTAGGTCTTATAGCACTGAGGTTGTCAAATTGGCTGTAGCGTAGCCTCGTTCCATGTCTTCCGTCAAGCTTTTGATTGCTTACATACTGCAAGGGACGAAAAGCTGGGGTCTGGGAACGAGGCTATATATAGCTCTTATAGTCTCGTTCCCAGGCCCGCGTGCCCCTTACAGTTGCACTGCAAGTGACAAAAAGCTGGGCGTGGGACTGGGAACGAGGCTAGCTACATGTAGGTCTAGCACTAGTCTACAGTCTGTGATGGTCGCACATGTATATTGGACTGAGAAACTTCATTGCAGTAGCGTTAGTTCCCAATCCATTCCCATGACTTGTTTTTCTTTGTGTGTTCATATTATGTGTTTGTTTCTTTTGTTTGTTTGTTGTTGTTGCCCATGGCAGTTGTTGTTTTTGCAACGCTGCAAGACAATTATCTCTTGGCTTCCTTTATTGTAGGGATTTATAAAAATGTCAATGTCTTTGACCTTGTAATGTATTGTTTTTCTTAGGAACTCAACTATGAAGTGCCTGAAGGCAGAATTCTTGTTCGATAGGCCTTTCAATGCCAGTCGGAAGAGCAACAGGTAGGTTAGTCTCGGTCCCAGACCCAAACCAACCCCAGCACGGATCGCATCTAGAGACTAGATGCGATCGGTTGGTTTGGGTCTGGGACCGATACTACAACTTTGGAGACACATACCACACACCCTGGACAATCTGGTTACGCAGATTTCATTTTACGGCGCCTCAATTGGCTGCCACACTTCCTACTCAAATCCTTCCACAAATTTTGATTAGGCCAGTGAATATCTCTGGCCAGGCACCAGACTATAATTATGGTGATACTGTTGTGCTTGTTAGCATCTCTAACAGTATTCAAAACTGACATTATGCGCAACAGGTGTATACTGCTTTTGCATACTGCCAGCAATCCAAATATGGAGTATGGAAACAATGCTGATTATATAATTCTAACTTCTGCTTACAAGTGTAGCAGTCAAAACTCGGCCTAATTTTCCCTGTTTTATGCACATGACCAGGTGCAATCCTCAACTGGGAACTGAGATAGCACAGGCCCGCTCTGACTCGGCCATCTTGAAACGTGTTGCTGAGTTGAGGCGAGACTTCTTACAGCAGAGGGACTGTTTGTGTCATGGCGACTTCTCCTGTGACAACATCATGGTTTGCAGAGGACAATCCAAGGTAGGTTTGAGAAAGCTGTACCGTTGTGTGCTGCCCATGTAACATCATCACACGTGCACAAGGGCGGCGGCACAAGGGGCGGCAGGGGGGCAAGCACCCCCCCCCCCCCCCCCCCCCCAATAAAAAAAAATATTCTTTTTTGGATCTTAGGTAGCAGTTCCTAGATGGCTTGCCCCCCCCCCCCCCCCCCCCCCCCCCCCCCCCCCCCCCCAATTGTAAATACGTGCCGCCATCCCTGGTGCATATGCTACCAACACCTCACTAAGTTTCAAAGCTTCAATGTAGTCATCTACATGCAATGAGAAACTTGAAGTCATGCATCAGGAACTACACATATACAATACACCCGGAAAGGTCTGGGAGTGGGCCCACATGGACATGTAGTACATGAGGCGTTTCTGTAGGTCTGTATGTATGCTTATCTCACGTTACGTGGGCGGATCACACGTGCCGGTAGTCACTGTATACGCGCTACAGCAACAGGGGCGATGTATTTCCCTTTGATGTTTGATACATGCCCTGGACAAGGGCATGTATATCCCTTTGATGTTTGATACATGCCCTGGGAAGCCCCACTGTTTACGGTTTGTTCAACCGCTTGGTCGTAGCATTGTGAACGTCAAAAGTCACTGTATTTCACACAGATCAGGGGAGAATGTGTCTGTAGTCTACATCAACAGTTGAGAAGTAGCAAGGTATTCGCGCGTAAGCGCTATGGGTCTATGCGATAAATGGACGGTCGGCACAGAGCTTTCGGCTACTAGCGCTATGGGTCTATATGCAATAGATGGACGGTCGGCACAGAGCTTTCGGCTACTATCGCTTTGCTTCATGCTGTAAGCACACTCTCGCGCGGCCAGAACCAACCACGGAGACCAGAAACTAACGGAGTTAGATCCTTACAGCTCATCTCACGTTCAGTCATTTTGTCTTCAGTCCCTTTGCATTTACGGGAGCACTAGGCTTCTCTCTTCACTTTCCTTCTACGTTTAAAACGCTTTGACTAACATCGAAGACGGCCCTTCTTCGTAATTCTAACGTGGGAGTCGTCCTGTTTTCGAAATCACTCGCTGTCACGCCATCCGTCACTGAATATAGGCCCAATACCTCCTCGAGAATCGCGCGAACAACTAGCTACTTGCTTCTCAACGACGACATCAACTACTATACAGCCAGCTAGCTAGCTATTAAACACACACTGAACTGAAGCCAGACTAAACCGTGCTGCAGTGTGACGCAGCAGTTACCAAGGAGACTCCGTAGCAACGTGCTGCAGTATGACGTAGCCACAGTAATCAACGTGAGATAAGCCAGTTAGATCACGCCTAGTCGGGATGTATCCGGTTTACAGTCACTTGTAGCCTCGTTCCCAGGCCTACCCCGTTTTTTTCTGTTCTTCGGTTTCCGTTGACAATAATACACGGATGCAGTTTTTCGCCGCCCTTCCGCATCCGTGTATTATTGTCAACGGAAACCGAAGAACAGAAAAAACGGGGTAGGCCTGGGAACGAGGCTAAGTCACTCGCACTCGGGCGCTTCGCGCCCTCGTGCTCATGACTGTAAACCGGATACATCCCTCCTAGGCGTGATATAACTATAACATACATCTTACTGCAAATAAATACTTGTGCAAACCGTGCAACATGGTGCAAACAATATAGTATGTGTACTATATTATCCATGGTGCAAATATCTGAAATTTCAAGTGCTCAACAATGAATTCGAGTACAAAGTCGATCGAGTTTCAGACGCAAATCATGAACAGAATACCTCTTGAATGGCCACAACAGAAATGGAGACCGCGAACGCAGAGTTCGCGAACGCAGAATTCGCGAACGCAGGGTTCGCAAACGCAGGGTTCGCGAACGCAGGTTTCGCGAACGCAGGGTTCGCGAACGCAGGGTTCGCGAACGCAGGGTTCGCGAACGCAGAGTTCGCGAACGCAGGGTTCGCGAACGCAGAGTTCGCGAACGCAGAGTTCCCGAACGCAGAGTTCCCGAACGCAGAGTTCGCGAACGCAGAGTTCGCGAACGCAGAGTTCGCGAAGGCAGAGTTCGCGAACGCAGAGTTCGCGATCGCAGAGTTCGCGATCGCAGAGTTCGCGCGAACGCAGTTCGCGTTTGCGAACGCAGAGTTCGCGAACGCAGAGTTCGCGAACGCAGAGTTCGCGAACGCAGAGTTCGCGAACGCAGGTTTCGCGAACGCAGGGTTCGCGAACGCAGGGTTCGCGAACGCAGGGTTCGCGAACGCAGGGTTCGCGAACGCAGGGTTCGCGAACGCAGGGTTCGCGAACGCAGAGTTCGCGAACGCAGAGTTCGCGAACGCAGAGTTCGCGATCGCAGAGTTCGCGAACGCAGTTCGCGAACGCAGAGTTCGCGAACGCAGAGTTCGCGAACGCAGAGTTCGCGAACGCAGAGTTCGCGAACGCAGAGTTCGCGATCGCAGAGTTCGCGAACGCAGTTCGCGAACGCAGAGTTCGCGAACGCAGAGTTCGTGAACGCAGAGAACGCAGGGGTCGCGAACGCAGGGTTCGCGAACGCAGGGTTCGCGAACGCAGGGTTCGCGAACGCAGGGTTCGCGAACGCCGGGTTCGCGAACGCCGGGTTCGCGAACGCCGGGTTCGCGAACGCCGGGTTCGCGAACGCAGAGTTCGCAAACGCAGAGTTACACCTGAATAGTTACACCTGATAGGACCTTGCCAGGTCCTATCAGGTGTAACTATAGTGCAAAAAGTCCTTAAAGCACAGTGGTATACCTGCAGCTGACATCATTTTCTGTCTGTCAGCCATCCACAAAATGCAATTTTCTCCCACTTTTATAGGTAGTTGATCTAGAGTTTGCTGGTGTTGGCCTGCGTGCATATGATGTTGGGCTCCTGATCAACAAGCTTGTGTATCAAATGTTTTGTCATTCTCATTGTGGAAATGAAGACACTGTAAGATACCTCCACCAAGTACTTCATCGAGGATTGCAAGCTTATGATACTGAAGTTGGGGCAGAGAGATTCGCCAGTCCCTCCTTTGTGAGCCAGGTCTGTGGCTTGATTGGATGTGAACAAATGTGGAGGTAAGTACACCCTGAGGTCTGGGGAGAAGTGCATGGTAATTCTACTTTACTAGTGGAATGCAGGACATTGGAGGGCGAGCCTGAGCGAAGTGTACGTGCAGGACATGCATGGGGCAGTTGCATTCATATGACTGTCATCAGACTCAACTATGTGACTGGGCAATGAGTCACAGAAATTATGACACTAAACATACACTCGTGCACATCACAGCAACTGTGAGTCAGGTTAGTGTTAGCTGAAGCAGTCTATAGCAGGTACGTCACCGGCCATGGCGGTAGACCCACGAGCTGTCTCCGTCTTTGTTGTCGCCATGCACCGAGGAGGCAGAAGTTCATGGTGCTCTAGCCAATGAATAGGTAGGTTCACGAGTGGTCTCCGTCTTTGTTGTCGCCATCGTCCATCGAACGGGTAGACAGCACGGTTCACCTTGCCTCGAGCCGAGTCGAGGAATCGCATAGGGTTCGTTGGAATTTGAATATTATTGTGCATGTGCAAGTGAAATCCGTGGATTTAAAATTTACAGTAAGTGCAAGATCCAAGCAAACAAGCAAGCAAACATACACACACACTGCGCAATGAAGTCACGCTAGTGTGGGGCTCGCTCAGGCTCGCCCCAATTACCTGATCATGACTAACTAGCACTATGTAGAGAGGGTAACTTGTTTGGGCTGAGCCGGAGTGAGCCCCGCACAGATCGTTTCTTTTGCCATCTGTATGTATACGACTTATATCACTGAATGTCAGTGGTTCAGTGATTTGTTTATACCTACCCAAAGGCCACAAGCATGCTGTGAAGAAACCATGCACTGAACTCAGTATCTCTGTACACTTTCAATGAGGAATGAGGGCAATAAAATAATGTGTGGTGATTTCTCTCCATTTCCATTTCTACTTCCATTTCCACCATTTCATTATATTCCTACTACCCCCCAGTAATAATTGTCTATAGAAACGTACCTAATGTTATCTCCTGTCTCCTCATCATTGTAGGGTGTTTGGTTCCTATTCCATTGAGGGGTTTGGGGGGGACCCAGGACCAGAAAGGAAACTCTTAGCACTAGGGAGACAGTTCCTGCTCAACTGTACCCCTCACCAGGGCATTGCCACAAACATAGATAATGTTTTGACTGAATTCAATGTACTACAGTGACAACAGTTTAATTGCATAGCAGAGTATATATTCCCAAAACAAATTTTTAAAACTCTTATCTTTTGTGCTGTATAGTTTTACTTTTCTGTTTCTGCACTCAAGTACTTATTGGACAACCATTGCATGCACGTGCACTGTGGTTGATTTACATTGACCCTATAATGTGCGTGACATAGAGTCTTGCAGTATTGTCAAAGCAAAGAATGGTGCATATGATTTCCTCCTGCTCCATACTTCTATATACCTCCTCTTTTTCCAATTCCTACGTATACAATGTATGCATGCAACACAAAGAAATTGCTATCACTGACTCTTCAGTTCTCCAATTGCATGTAAATTCTTCGATGACAAAACCAGTTAAGTAACACCAGGAGCGCATGTGAGCTGCTGAAATTGGCTCACACACTCCTGCGCTGCATGCATGGTATCACTCTCCAGGGAGGGAGTTGCATTTCACCCCAGAGTTCGCTGAAAAGATGGAGCCACTAGTTCCATGTCCAAGCAGGGTGGTTAATACAAAAGGCAGCCCTACCATCTCAGAAGAGACTGCCGCAGAATACAGCACTGCATGCACAGTCTATACTGAATGAGCAGGGGAGTGCTCAGCAACACCCAATAATGGCCAACAGACAATTGAGACAACAAGGAATGTATTATTACAAACAAAAAACAATGCTGTTAAAGTTGAACAACAATTAGCTAGTGGTTAGCCCAGTTTCAGTGGGTATACTCTAAAGACCGTGCAATAGCACAAAATGTCTGTTGTTGTACATGTGTGGCAAAAACAATTGAATGTAAATTACATTAATGCATATTTGGAATGTGCAGAACCCATATTGGTGAAGAATGTCCAAATGTTTTGCCTAGTCCTGTTTGCATGTAGCTAGCTAACACCATAATGCCAATTCCAGCAGAACGTGCAACAGTTACACACTGACCCGCAGAAGGCAGAGCTTATAATTTATGTAAATCTACTAGAACCATGTACTGAGTGGGGCCGGGTCCTCACTGCAACCTGTGGGTTGTTTCAGCATACTTTTTTCAGTGTATAAGCCGGGCTGGGTGACCTGTATGGTTTCCAGTAGTGTACTAGCCTCGTTCCTGGGCCGTTTTGGGAGAGGCTAGTAGGTTTACATGTAAGCTCTGCCTTCCGAGTCCAGGTCACCACTTTAGTAAAAGCCTGCAGTAGAAAAAAAAACACTGTCTGGTGCTAGAGCAGCTGGTCTATAAACCCCATCATGGGTTAACTAAGAGGGAAATCGGGTGGGTAGCTACAATCAGTGGACGGACTGGACTAGATTCCCCACCCGAGGGAAATCCCCCCCCCCCCCCCCCCCCCTCAAAATATTTACGTATAGCTACTCCACGATCAAGGATTAGCTAAATGCTCGCTCAGGCTTGCGCCGCTCTGGGACGGATCGAGGCTAGATTGCACCATAGTTTGAGACAATGGCAAGATCAGGCAAGTTTTTTTCATCGTTTTTTACCATGTTCCTGTGAATTTAGCTCATTGACGTTGGTTATTGTACCTGCAGGGAAGGTATCTCCGGTTGCTATCGTTGCCTTGAACCCACTCGGTGCGTTGATCACCATGTTGAAATCTGGTCTCACTTACTGAGCTAGCTATAGCTATCCCATCCGCAGACAATCTACATGCCATTGCATGGATCAGCAATAAATCTAAGGGGCTAGATTTAAACTTAGTGGGACGTCATGCTGTGGATAGTAGCTAAACAGCAGAAGTACAATGCACTTCTCATGACAATTGCACCATTACTATACTGAGCTGAACTTTGGCATGAACGATTAAATGCCTTGCATTTCAAAATCCATTTAGCTAGGCCTATCTGTCCTAACGATCCCTTTCAATTCTGCTACGGGCTTATCCTTGTTGTATTCAGGTGAAGAGGATCTTTGTGAAGTGAGGCAAGAGCTCACTGGGATAGCAGCACAGTGGAGGGATATGGGCATTGATCTGGGCATTCCAATTGGCAAACTGAATCAGATTCAAGCAGAGGTGGAAGGGTCCATGCCGTGCCTCACCCAGATGCTGACCACCTGGCTGAGGAGGGCATACAATGTGGAGAGGTTTGGCGAGCCAACTTGGAGGAAACTTGTGGAAGTGGTGGGCTCTCCATCAGGAGGAAATAACCCCTCCCTTTCCTGGAGCATCACTGAGAGGCACCAGGCAGAGTCAGTCTCAGCAGGTGAGATCACAAAAACTGGCATTTGGGGCCTTTTATTGTGCTATGTGATATGCAGTATACCTACTCTACCTGTATACAAATGCACTTTTGTGCTTTACATTTGCATTTGTAAACAGCAAGCCAAAGTATCCTCATTGCTTGCAATTTCTTCAAAGTAATGTACATGTTTGGATGAAGCATTGGTATGAGCATGGTAGCTATATAGCACATTGAAACTGTATAGTAAGCAAGTTAGCCGATGTGATGATGACATTGCAAAACAAGATGATAATCTTACCTTCAGATCAATCTTGTGTGTCCAGAAGCACTTGCAAGCGAAAAAGGCGACCAAGTATGGATACAGGTAGGATTTCATCATAATTATCAGTAGGGATGTGTAGGAAGTATCATGCATTTTATGAGCCACACTAGCTTAATTAGTGTAATCATGCATCCAGTTGCACACACTCTAACAACAGCAACTCTGCAAAGTAATGAAGTCTGGCTTCATGGTCAGGTGTTTTCCCACATGCATGTCAATGGAAGTGATTATAACAACACCAAGAAATACAAGTAGCTTCGCTCGCTTCGCTCGCTCGGCTACTTCCCCCTCGTTTGCCTACGTGAGTAATTGGGCGCCAGACAGTCAAGCTGCTGCTCCCCAATTGCATCGATCCGCTTCGTGACTGCTGTTCCCCCTTTCCGTCCGCTTCAGCTGCTGCTCGCTGCTAGCTTGCGTCCGCTTCGGCTGCTCTTCCCCGATTTCAACAGCTCCCTGATTGCGTGTGCTTCGGCTGCTGCTCCCCGTTTGCGTCCGCTTCAACTCAGCTCCCCGATTGCATGCGCTTCGGCTGCTGCTCCCCGATTGTGTCCGCTTTGACTGCTGCTCCCTGATTGCATCCGCTTAACGCTTGTAGCCTCACCTGTTCGAGATTCCAGCCCATGCCTAATGTTCTCGAACGTTCTCCGCAGAGTTCGAGGTTCAGTAAATTGAAGTACGAAGGTTGTGCGTCACTAGTCTAGTCCCGCCCCACGAACATCCCACTTCCGTCACTCACACACACACACACACACACACGTTAAAAATCTTAATATATTGATTGACAGAAACAAAGTTAATAAATTCACATACATGTAAGTCAGTGCCCTACAGGGAAGGACAATCACTTAGTGACAACACAAGGTACCACACACAAAGCGATTTGGTTCACATGTACAACAACTGACTGTAATGACGTAATGCCAAAAATTGTGTGGCACTGCAAAACGATGTGGGCGGCTGACCACTAATGGCCTCATGCATCACTGCTATACCACGTTTGAGCATGCAGGAATCAAGGCCTATAAGATCAGTGTCCATGCATAGCATTTGATCAGTATTTTTGGGAGTGTATCCCTTGGACAGCTCGGATAGTTGCTCATTGTTCACGAAGTGCTTGAACCGCTTGCTGCTATTCGGCATTGTCGGTGCGACGGCGGCCGACAACTGCGGTTCATGCACAAGTCCAGCCTTTTTACAGCAGTCCGTCCAGTGTGGAACTTTTATGGGTATAATACTGGGATCAGCTTCAGGCCAGGATTGGAGTGTCTACAAGGACTCAGTGATCCATTCACTCGGACGGTGGAACAGCTCTGCTTTCCCAGTATACCTGCATAGTAACTTCCATATGAATGGATTCCAGTAACCCATGTGTGTCTCATAAATTTTGGCAGTTCACTGAACTCCTAGCTACACACTGAAAGTGCAGTAAAATCACCCAGCAGCCAAAACACTGACTACACTTGCAGTGTATGGTCACAATTGCGTAAAATTCAGGTTTTTGTCCTTTGTAGGGAGGTTGTCCACTTCTCAGAGGTTCATGCAAGAACTATAGTTATTTGGGACCTTGAAATCGTCCTCTGTAGAGAGGTCAATTACCGGGGTATATTGTGACCGGGTCCACTATCCAGAGGTTTTACTGTATGTGGTTATTACCAGTGGTATCTGCATGGCCAATTGAATGTGTTCTCTGCTCCTACACTACTCACAAATCTGATAATGAAGTTCAAGAAGCCAATCTCTTGCCACCACCGCCAAAAAACCACTTGAATGAAACTGGGGAGAAGATGACACACTTGGAACTGGAATACCACATCATGCAAAGCCAGATGAAGATTAGAGAGCTCGAAGAAATGGTCTCTTTAAAAGACAAGCAGATCCAAGAGTTGCGTCAGCGGTTGAGGTTGAAGGGAGTGCTACCCGAGGATAGTGCAGTGTTGCAAAGCAGCATTGAGCTCAGTTGGAGAAAACATGGAGAGGCACCTTGCAGGATGCATTTTGGCTCGAGTACAGTGGATGGGAGCATTGCATACTTCCGACCAGCTGGTAGTGCAAAAGTCTACGCTTATGACTCAGACAAAGATGAGTGGTCTACCCTCCCACAATGTCCCCGATACCACTTCACCCTTGCTGTTGTTAATGGTCTCTTGACTGCTGTTGGAGGGTATCAGGGTGGTACACATACCAACACACTCCTCAGTCTTGTCGGAGAAGGTGAGAAGTGGGCAGAACATTTCCCACCCATGCCAACCAAACGCAGCCTCTCTGCTGCAATGTGTACCAAGGAAACATTGATAGTGGCAGGAGGGAGGGTTGGTCACAAGCGGGTCAAAAATGTTGAAGTGATGCACACTGCCAATCTGCAGTGGTTTTCCGCCAGCAGCCTCCCACATCCTTCATCACAAGCCTCCCTTACAATCTGCAGCGACACACTATACCTCCTGGGAGGGGTCGACTCCACAGGAAAGTGGACAAAAGCAGTGTTCTCCTGTTCACTAGCTGTTCTTCTCCACTCCTGTCATCCACAGTCGCTTGCAGCATGGCTGAAGTTCCTATTAGTTGGAGTATGGGACCAACAAGCCAGCACACCCATGAATGCATCCACCTGTGCTGTAGTCCAGGACCAACTGCTGGCAATTGGTGGAGAGGTAGATATTTTCAAGCCTACATTGACCGTGCACAGTTACTGTCCCACAACCAACACCTGGGACAATGTCAGCCACATGCGGCAGGCTCGTTCTGCCTGCCTGGTTACCCCTCTCCCTAGGAACAGACTGATGGTGGTGGGAGGGAACTCAGAATGGGGACAGACCAATGCCATGGACATAGCTACAGTTCTTCATTACTGATCTGATTGCTGTCCTGCAGCTGTTTGTTTCTTACCAACACGTTTTGGAACCAGACCCTCCATGCGAAGTGTCTAGTTGGACATTTCAATTTTTGTATTAGCAGCTAATGTTGTATCGTCTAGCTAGCAATATATGATCATGCCCAGGCACCCCAAAGAATGCCCTATATACAATTGTTGGGGTCAGGGAAACCCCCCGTGGTAAGTCCCCGTACATTGCAACAGGTTACAACATAAACTTGCTGACCCTATTACCACTGAGTCAGCAACAATGATAACCAGAGCAGCCATGTAAAAGAGGTCAATGACTGTATGCACCTGAAGCAGCAGGGGGAAAGTTAGAGGCTCTTACAGTCATGTATCTGCAGTAGATTTGGACCATGAAAACCTCAGAGAACTTTATCTACATGAGGTACATTGTAAAGCAGTATAGTTGGTTAAGAGGGTTAACAATATTAGATGGGATATGATGCAGGACAGATTTTTAAAAGCTAGCTTCACTTTCATTTCAATGGTTAAGACATCCACCATCAGTTTCAGACCACGTTTATGCATGTGACAGTTGCGCTCTGTCAGAGTTGCCTCCTTAAATACGACCGGCGAATCTGAGCAACAAGAAATTCCTGACTGCGTACATTGGATAGCTGATGAGCCCTGGTCAGCTTCAACATTCATGTTTAGATTAGATGGAGGTTAACCTAAAGGTTAAACAGAATTTATGGTAAATGCAGGCCTGAATCATGCATTGGGGCAATCAGCTTGAAATTATTACACAGCACTCATGGAAGGGCATATGTAGTCTCATTCTTCGCTGGGATTGTTTGGGTCTGGGAACGAGACTAGTGCATATGCACATTGTAAATGCATGTCAGGCGTGGCTAGCAGCCGCCTAGTACGGTAAAAGTCTGGAAACGAGACTAGATTGCATCATAAACCTCTGGTTTATATTATCTATGATTGCAGGCCCGCGCGCCGCTTTCGGTTGCGTACTATACTACTGCAGGGGCGGCGGCACAGGGGGGGCAAGTCCCCCCCCCCCCCCCCCCCCCCAAATATTTAAGGGGGCCGCTATGATCGCCCCCCCCCCCCCCCCCCCCCCCCCCCCAACTCCTAGCAGCTAGCTACTATTAAACAGCCAACGGCTGCCCTATACTTAGTACTAGGCTGACTTGGCTAACCTTGTGTACGTACGATGTACGCGAATTGAGTTGCTGATCTGGCGCAAGTCCAGCTATCGACGTAACCAGCGGCTGGCTAGCCTATAAAACCGAACGGCTTGGGAACGAGACCGCACTCCAGTATACCCTATGTGAACGTAGCTACGTATTACCATAGATAATAGAGCGTATTATCTATGGTATTACCTTCGTGAGCGAAATTTGAGCAAGAAAGAAGCACATGGCGGCCCCGGGACCTGCAATCCCCGTACATCTGGAACTTGCAGTGCAAAAGCACGAAGGTGCCACGAGAGCCCATCCTGATAGCTGAAAAATGAACGCGAAAATTTGCAGGGATTGAAGTGACGTAAAATCTTCCCTCGTAAGATGCATGGATCGACGGACGCAAGATACGGAATATGCATGAGTGATATTAAGTGGGAGGAGCTGGGTAAAACTGCAATTGGAGGGCGGGGCTAGACGTGATGGGCTGGGCGCGGAGGATAGGTCAACCATGAATCTCATCATCATCGGAGTAAGTAGATCCACGGCCATACACGTAGCTATATGTGGCCCATTAATTTTGTGCAGTAATTAAGAGGACGTTGGTCCTGCAGGAAGTAGCTACATACTGTATACGTAATGGGCATGCATGTGCATTCAGCACTGGCCTTGGCCGATACCTAACTTGATTGCCCTACTTCCTGCCGGACCAATAACCACTTTGTACATGTGAATTTCATGATGTACTCCTGCATAACTGATATTCCGTGTTCCATCACAGAAATGAATAGATAAGGTTATAAAATGTTTAATAAGTTAATGAATGTTGCCATGGCATACCGCATTACAAAAGATGTCAGGTGAAGTGATAGTCTGCCTTGAACAGACAGTATGAGTTTTCACCTGAAAAATAGATAAGTGGCTTGTATATCAATGGGTAGGAACTCACCATTGTGTAGAGTTGCTGCTGTTGTATAGTGCATAAGTATAAGTGTTCTAGGAAACAATGCAATAGTCTTTATCATCTGCCTTGAAGTATGGTCACTTGGGAAAAAGGCCGCATATATGATCATTTGTTGGATTGTACTGGGTCACCATGCCTGCCCACCAAGTATTTGCGGTACCATTCTCGTTTTCAAACTCCATTTCGATATTTTTTCCCATATCTGGGGTGATGCACTGCTGTTTACTTGTGTGTGAACACAAGTAAACACTTGGGTGGTGGTTAGTTGTATATCGTCCATTTTCCTTTTCCTACATTTGAGAGCGCTTTACCCTTACTAGTGTTTGTTAGATCTTTAAGCACTGACTTACTGGTGCCTTGAAAGCTGCATTTCTTATCAGGTGGTCCGTATTGGGCATCCGGATCCTGGTGTGATCTCTTCTGGTGTGAACAAATTATTATTATAACGTCTAGTCATACGGTGGAGATTCTATAGACAGTGTAGAACATGTTCTAGCCAATGCTGTTTTAGTTAACAAAAACTTAAACTATGATGCATTTTAGTATGGCATATTTCACTATAGTAATTAAACTAAAACTAAAATGAGGACTGTCTCAGCCTGTTAATTAAAACTACAACTAAAATAATATTTAAATCACCCCCAAAAGTGGTTATTAAAACTAAAAGAGCCTTTACTAACCCTTTTGACATTTAGTAATTAAAACTAAAACTAAACTAAACAATACGACTTCTACCCAATTATGACCAAAAACTACCCACCCCCAACTGTGCAGCCCCTCTCACAAGCCTAGCCCCACCCCCTAGCTGTACAGCCCACCCGTACCCCTACCTGTGCAGCTAGCCTAGCCCCGCCCTCAGCCTAGCCCCACCCCCAGTTGTACAACTCGCCTCCAATTGCAGTGTCATCCAGCTCCTCCCACTCCCTACTTATGCAGCTAGCCTAGCCCCGCCCACCAATTGCAGCCAGCTCCTCTCACCCTCTAGTTGTACAGCTAGCCTAGCCCCGCCCTCCAATTGCAGTTGTTACCCAGCTCCTCCCACTTATATCACTCATGCATATTCCGTATCTTGCGTCCGTCGATCCATGCATCTTACGAGGGAAGATTTTACGTCACTTCAATCGACGTAAAATCCTGCCACATAAGATAATACTATCCCAACTTACACTGGGGGATTTTACGTCATTTGGGCTTACGTAAAATCGTCCCACGTACTGTACGTGGAGTTGTTGACGTAAAATCGTCCCACGTACTACCCGTGGGATTGAGCACGTAAAATCGTCCCACGTACTACACGTGGGATTTTTTACTATTTTACGTAAAGATATGCACGACCGCGCGGACTGATCAGCACTACACGCCTCTATGCACTGCCTTCGGCAGCGTGTAATATATCTTGCCCCCGCAATTGTAAATACGTGCCGCCGCCCCTGTACTGCACTTTTCCCAGAGTACTGCAAGCGACGAAAAGCTGGGCGGGGCCTGGGAACGAGGCTATGTACAGCGATGGATCCAGCACTACGTGAGGGTATAGTCAAGTGTCATCTGGATGCACTGTGCCAAAAGCACCATGAACTGATACTTTCAGACCACTGCTAGCTATAGCTACCCATGGCAGCTGCAGCCTGACCGTAGTTGGTGATCAAGGATCCGAGGAAGATGATATTCGGGGTGATATGAACCATGTGGCTCGTGTGTGTGTTGTGATGGAGTGTGAGAGACGGAGGAGGCCTTTCTCCTTGATTGTGAAGATTGCTCCAAATGAAGTTTTGGTTAGTTTACTTTTGACTATGTAGTTTGCCACCCATTCAGTCGAGAAGTACTCAGTTAGACTTCCACAAGCTCATCTTGAGCTAGCTATGGTATAGCAAGGGTATGTCACTCCCACCATAGTCACAGCTGCAACTTGGCATCGTGACCCTGTATACTGGTGTCGCTGTGCATTTCATATAACTATATTGTAGTTGGGTCAAACAAATGTGTGTGTAGTCTGTAGTCAATGGTCAATGGCTGAAATATAGCGCAGTCAAACAGTCAAGAGCTTTTATGCAATGCAGTCAAGTGGTTCAAGACGGTTGGACTTTCTTGACCCAGTCACAGCTGTGAGTAGTCGGGAAAGACCTGGCTACATAATAGTTGCAATACAGTTGTCAGGGATATATCCATAGCCCAGTTGTCAAGGATTTATGGCAACATGAACGAAACTTTGTCCTTGGGCTATATGTAAGTTGAGTGATTGGTATCTGGAACATGCAATAGGTACAACAACTTGTGAGTAGGGATTAGCAGGTGTGGGAGACCTCAGGGTCTAGACTGTTGAAAAGTGGTGGCTGATCATGCGTGCAGAATATGCTGTCAGCAATGTCAGGCCTATCGAACAAGAATTCTGCCTTCAGGCACTTCATACTTGTGTTCCTAAGAAAACAATACATTACAAGGTCAAAGACATTTTTATTAAATCCCAGCAATTAAGGAAGCTAAGAGATATAGGCAACCAGCTCTAGGCCTCGTTCCCAGTACCACGCCCAGCTTTTTGTCACTTGCAGTGCAACTGAAAGCAGCGCACGGGTCTGGGAACGAGACTAAGAGCTAGCCTCGTTCCCAGACCCCAGCTTTTCGTCCCTTGCAGTAATACTATGTAAGCAATCAAAAGCTTGACGGAAGACATGGAACGAGGCTACACTACAGCCAATTTGACAACCTCAGTGCCTACTCAAAATGCTCCATGAGTTCCTTCCGCTCTTTGATGGGAAGAGAGTCCAGCCACGTTGTTCTGTGTACTCATCCAATACATGCCATGGCTGCTTCTATAGCTGAGGCGTACTCCTTGACAACTCCAATCAGCTGGTCTTCAAGCCTATGAAACTCACGGAGATCCTCCATTATGACTGAAGAAGAGATTGTTACGTAAACAACTACGTAGGAGAACGACAGAAGATGAAAGTCGTTTCCTACTTGCTTTGTGGTTTCTGTCCAGGATGAACGGACGTGGTACACAGCCGGGTAGGATCTCCTGGAACTTGCACAGTGCTCTGTACTCCAGTTCACTCTTGTGGGGGTCTAGTGATCGTGATTCTCCACACCCCTCGATCCTTCAGAAACTGAGGTGTGTGTGTGTGTGTGTGTGTGTGTGTGTGTGGGGGGGGGGGGGGGGGGGGGGGCAAGCAAGAAGCATCCCAAATCAGTTGGTTGTCCCTTTACGGCTTTAGCAACTGCATACAGGCAGTAGAGCTTACAATATGCAGCTCCTACATACTGTGTTGCATAAATGCACCATTATATCCAATCACTCAGGCTCATCCCACTGACATTCTGGGGGGGGGGGGGGGGGGGGGGGGGGGCTTGACCTGCCCTTAATAATGAAACCAGTAGTGCACTCAGTGCGATACATTGACTAGTATCCAAGCGAGGGCAATTCAACCATTAACTTTGGCCAACTGCTGATATCCATTCTTCATTCGTTCAAGATCTACGCAGTTCACAGACCTGCAAGTCAGCTTTCTTGCATGCACAAACCCATGTAAAAGTGGTGGTTCCTGATTTATGCATGCACAAACCCATGGGTTGTGCATGCATAAATCAAAGGAACCACCACTCTTACACTGCATGAGGCTGAGAAGATAGAACCCGGGAATCCCAGGAAGCAGAATTAGAACCAAGAAAAGTTGAACTACACAAACGTTATAATCCACACAGGAAGTGACATCAGAGGAAAATGTCCATTTCCTCTGATGTCACTTACTAATTAATCAACATCATTGGACTCAGCCCTTATTTTCACCTGGAATGTACAGTATGAGGTACTTTGATGATGTCTGAAGTATGAGTGAATTAGGTCATTCGGTACAGGAGTTATGAGCCAGTGAGATTCGTCCATTTCCCATAGACAATGTATTAGGGGCAGCAAAAGGTGGCCCCCATAACACATTCGCTAAGGGAAATGGACAAACGTGATCATGGGTACATAATTATATAATTATACATGTAACTCTGGACACGACAAGCTCAAAGTTGAGATATCATCTAAGTACCTCATGAGATGATATCTCAACTTTGAGTGCATTAGCTTGTCGTGTCCCAGAGTTAGATATGTACCCACAAAGTCCATTTCCCTTAGCAATACATTTAGCCTCGAACCAAAGAGATGCTTCAATACGATGATTATGCAAATCAGCCCCCACACTTTCAGAATCTGTCCACTCTATCAGTCCTAACTTCAGCTCCTTACGAACTTGGGATTCCAGTTGATATCTATTTTGGCAAAATCACCTCACTCTACGTACGATTTAGCCATCCATCTCTAAAGCTCAAGCTAGCAGCTGTACTACAAATCACAAGCAGTCTCCATGGCAACTTGTTCATAATGCAGCAGACATTCTCTATAGCAACCAACTTATGCAGCAATTTCTACAGTTTCCAGATAAAGAATGAAAGGTATTCCAACTTGGGCTTCACCCTGTGTTTACTTGTACAACTTCTCTCCCATTTATTTGTTTGGGGTACACCTATACTAACCATATTACTTAGACCAAACAGGCTTCCACAGGGTGTTCATGTGGGTTAAATATTCAGGTATGGGGCTAAGTAAGACAGAGCTCTCTCAATCGGACTTGAACAGGCTGGGTCCTCAAACAATATTTAACACTGACCTCAGTTTCATGCCAGCACTGAAGCAATAATTTATGGTAAGACTTCTGTAAGTGAGTTTGATTTGATTATGCCCATATCAAGTTACACAGCAATGAAGAGAAAGGATCATGGGTTCCTCATCATACTGTACAATCTCGGCCCCAGACCCAAACCAACCCCAGCATGGATCGCTTCCTGGAAGCAATCCGTGCAGGGATTGGTTTGGGCCTGGGAAGCGATCACGCTGGAGTTGGTTTGGGGGGGGGGGGGGGGGGGGGGGGGGGGGGGGTCGAGACTACGTACTCACACTGGGGCGAGAAGGCCTAGGTATGAGGCTATAGTCAACCCACCTTAGCTTCTGCTTAGCTTTCACACCAGGCATTAAATCCCCCCCCCCCCCCCCCACCTTTTGTTCATTAGGGGTAATACCTTATCTATATGATGGTTGTCATGTATATACGTCACCCTTCGAGCTTCTGAGCATATGGAATAATAATGCACATAAATTATATCCTTGACTACCAGTATTGTAGGTCTGGTAACGAGATACCGTAAATTGTGGCAGTAGTAATGGGTGTGGTCAAGTTGTATAAATTAGAACAGGGCTAATTGTCGAAATTCATGCAGCTTTTCTCAGCCTCTCGAGTGGATATCTGGTCTGTGAGTTATGTAGATGCTAGTTTTTCTGAATTCTGATGCTTGTATTCTAGTCTCGGAACCAGACCCTTCGCGCGGGGGAGGAGGAAAGGGTCTGGGCACGTGCCTACATTCGAGTTGTCATTACGGAATGTAATTATGGTAATTAGCGATCAACTGCGATACCACACATATGATCACAGTCGACCTGCTCGTTGCTCTCCTCGACTTTTGTCAGACACTCGCGGGTAACGCGGTACGGCACAGCGATTTGCCATGTCTAGTCGCTGGCGACACCGAAAATCATTTCCCTGACATCATTCGCAATCAACGCTTCTGATTCGTTAGGTCAACATTCCGACCTGTGGACAACTCGAATGTAAGATGGTGCCCAGACCCTTTCCTCCTCCCCCGCCCGAAGGGTCTGGTTCCGAGACTAAACTAACCCTTCAACAAGGCCTTCATTGCTGAAACTCCATGGACAGACTGACAGACAGACAGACGGACAAACTGATCACTCTACCCCGGCTGTGTGCATGCGTACGGGGTAATCACCTGGCATCTGCATGCTTGCCAGACTGTATTCATTACGAACCATCAGCACCCTTTCCAGCTACAACAACCAATGCAAAAATTAATGCACCAAGTGTCCTCACCTTTTCCATTCAGTCTGTGAAGCAATGACATGGAGGACGGCATTCCACCGTAAGTGCTGATGAGGGAAAACTGCAAGTTAACAGTAATGCCATGCCGCAGCTGAATCTTGAAGGGCTCGGCCTTTTGTAATTCATTGAAAAGCTTACGCAAAGACTTTGGGACCAATATCAACAACAATGGTTAAGTGATCTGGCAACATCCAGAAAATTGAGAACATATATACCGTTTGTTCAAAACAAGGCTTGAATTTGAACCATACCTCAACCTCCCACGACATATTCGCAGTATCCAACTGGCTAGACTACGGTCTAGTTCCCACTCACTAAGGATTGAAACGGGCCGATACTCCCTCCCTATACCTACTCCACTGGAGGAACGTCTCTGTCCAAGGTGTAGTGAAATTGAGGATGAAACCCATTTTCTGATCACTTGCCGGTTGTGGCAAGGTTATTAAATAGACAAACTGCTGTAGATCCCTCAACAGTTCCTTTCCCCACATGAGTTCTATCGACAAGCTAATATTTATTTTGCACTCCCTGCTCGCTAGATCTAGCTACTGGTTTCCACTTTGCTACGGCTCTCTTAGGTAGTAGAAACCGTCGCACGAAGTGCGTCACCGTCATCTTTACAGTTGTCAGGAAGGGCTCTCATAGCAACTTGCTGCTTTCCACTGCCCTGCTACTGCTTTCTGCTTCTGCGCTGCATCTTTCTCAGCATTGCCATAGATAATATATTATCTATGGCATTGCGCACTGTGGCAATAATTTCATGTATAATATTAATGAGTTTCTCACTTGTTGATAATTGATTATCGATTGATCAATCGTACTGACGCCCGAGCCTAGCTATAGGCCCGGGTGGGCCCGGGTTTGGCTACGCCACTGGCTGGGGTTGGTTTGGGTCTGGGACCTACGATAAGTTTTATGACTTCCACATGCACTATAAGTATCCATGCAAGCGTACATCATCGTAGAAGCGGAGTGTATTATCGGAGGTGATACTGAACCCACCCAGACCGTCCCGGGAAGGTTCTACTGCAAGTACATGCATGTAAGTGGAAAGGGGGAAGCTATAATAATTATTCCATGGAGCACCTAGCTATAGTTACTATAATAAGGTTGTCAAGTCCTCCCAACGGCTGAATGCACTGAGGAAATTTCCTTTCTGTCATGGCGGCAATGATTGCGTGTGCAAGGATAGACCGCAACGCCCATTCGCCGTACGTAGCTCAGCTTGCATCAGCAACCGCTCACATTTTTTTTTTCTTATTCAAAAAAATCTAATAGTAATAGACAAAAGCCAGTTGTCCAAGAAAAATAAAAATAAAAAATAAAAATAAAACAAAATAGTATGGTTATATTATCTACCTATAAAGGGTACCAACAAAACAACAGCAACAAACAACAAAAATAATTTTATGAGATATAAAAATTATTATAAAAATTTGGGGGAGCGTTCACGGCACAGCAGAGGGAACGTAACCCTCTGACGTGGCCAGTGCAATATTGATGTTCAGTTCATTGATAAGGCGGTGGCGAGATGCTCACATCCGCTGTTGCAGATTGCACAATGCAATTTAAAACTAGGTGGGAAACTTATGAATATGCATGCGTTCTGTTGTCTAGTTACCTATGAAGCTTGTGCTGCATGCATACTTACAGCTAAATGTACCATTCTCGTGACAGCAAAAGCAGCAATGTGCTGTATTTAGCGCCTCGTAACAACAAAAAATCATTGTCGTGCGCGTGCTGTGCGATATTTAGCGCCTCATAACAACAACAAAAATCTTGTCGTGTTCCAACGCGTTAGGGGTTACGGGAAGGGAAGCCTTTTTTTACCCAAGACCGACGTTGACCCAACCCGCGAGTAAGGGTCTGGGCAAATGAACTCCGCGCGGCCAAGGAGTAGGTGAGAAGCCGCAGGCGCTGGACTCGTGACCGATGAATAACAATAATTATGTTACATTTATGTACGGGTACCGGGTGCGCGCGCACTTATCAGTCACACGTACTAATTAACGTGCGGTTTTCCCTAATCACCAGAATGCCAGTGCTCGGCTACGCTGAAGGTAGTTCATTTACCCAGACACTTACTGGCGGGTTGGGTCTGGGAACCAGACTAGCATCCTGCATACTGATTACTGTCTGCTGAGATCCAAAATGGGCATAGAGATACAAGTGCGGCAAACAATGCAGGCAGTCTTGTCAGTACACAACACAAACAAAGGTAAGCACGCGAAGGAGAGTCGAACTAGCGTACGTTTGTTAGGTTGCTAGCTAGCAGGCTGAGTGGCAGCCCCACTCAACTCCTCTCCTTACATAGTGGCGTTATGATTCACGAAGCCTACGCAGCTACGTGTGAGAACCCATAGTAGTCCCAAGCGCTTTAAGCAATTCAGACCGCAAAGGCATGTATTTCAAGGAGCTCAGCATGATCGACAACTCTACTTCCTGACCAGACACTTCTTCGAAGTAGGAATTATTGTGTGCCACGCCCCATACTTGTCTGACCCGCGCTCCTTCAAGGTCCATTTTGCACAATCAGCAAGTGCTAGGCGGAGTCTCCCGTCAGCTGCATGCAACGCTAGACTTTGGTTAGTCACTAACCAAAGTCTAGCGTTGCGTTTGAAAATTGAATCCAGCTTCAATTTTCTTGAGTGCCATTTGATTCATTCATCATGATACCATAAATTATGCAGGGCTGTGATGTCACCGTTACCATGGAAATGCTTCATTATTCATTATAATGTAATCAGCTGATTACTTTTAGTTCAAGGATAGCTTAGCCTCGTTCCCAGGCACGTGCACTCGGTAATTGACCCAATGAGGCTGAGGATAGTTATGACAGGTCAGTGAACATTGTGGCCAATTAATCAATTTGCACTATTTCAGCGTATATCTTGCTTTTCAGTATTTTACAAAAACTGAATTTGCACAATAACCATTTCAATTTAAATTTTCCATTTTTAAAAATTTGAATTTGCACAATCAGCATATTCGATTTTCAATTTTCCATTTTTAAATTGGTCAATTCAATGTGTTCCAGTTTTCATTTTTCAATTTGGATTCAATTTTCAATTTTCATTTTGGTCACACAATGAAATAACATGGCTGGAATGCTATTTTCATTTAGTAGTCAAGTTGAAATCGCATTGAACCAATTGTACACTGACCGCCCCACCCACACTCTGACCCCATCATCAATACACACACAAAACAGGCCAAAAAACAACGTATGGATTTACCACCTGCTCTCCTCAGTTGCAGGCTACAGCCCAAAACTCACTGCCACCCTCAAAAGCAGAGGTTTGGCTACCCTAGGCTTTCAAAAAAATTCCACGCACACCAACTAAAACCGACTAAAGAAGCCAAGGCCAGTTTTCAAAAGGTCAACCTACCCTCCACCTAGCTATTCACACTCAGATAGCCCATCGCTACATTCAATAAGTTAGAATAGCTCCTTTACTTTTTTAATTTTTTCAAAATTTTTAAGTGTTGTAACAAATCTTCAAAGTACCGCACGGCAAGTACCAATTGAAACTTGAAAGGGCCGCTAGCCGCATCAAAGAGAGACACAATGAAATTTAGCAAACATTCTTGAAAATCCATAGGTACAGTTTGCACAATCTTTGCACTTTGCCAGTTACAAACGCTGGATATCTAATTGAATTTGTGGTTAATTTAAGTGCTCAGTCTGAGTCAACGTTTTGGTTTCAGGTACAGTAGCTTGCATATAATCACCAAACAACATATTTTGATTGGTTTGAAGTGACTTTTAACAATGAATTTTAGCAAGCATCATTGAAAATCAATAGGTACCATTAGCAGAGTGTGTCAGTAGCCGGACCATTTCCATTCATACCTGTTGAATGTTCCTATATAACCTCCCATATAAATTTTTTTAAAAACCCATATTTTGGCATTTAACTCTGCATATTTCTGGCAAAATGGAAGTCATAGAAGCTGTAGTTTGCAAACACGGTCACCTGGTTCTTGGGTTCTAGCCACTTGATTCGAATTCAATGTTAGACTTTCATTGGGTCCCCTACATACTGGAGTGTTTGTCCGACCAGACTGTCTGACTGTGCCCCCCCCCCCCCCCCCCCCCCCCCCCCCCCCCCCACAACGAACTTGTAGTGTCATGAAGCCAAGCTTATTGTGAACTACCCCATATGCTCCTATATCACTGCAAAAGAGAAGGGCTGTCACTTTAACCATGCTGTGGTCACCTCAGTTGCATCTCATGCAGTGCTTCCTTGGTGAATGAGCACTCAAGTGCATGCAGTCATACTTTGATCCTATTAGTAGCTATTGCTTAGTACTAAGCCTACTTAGGTCAAGTTTCTTAGTTCCAGGTAACTAGGGGAAGTATATAGGATGCACTTCCAAACAATGTGCATTCAAGCAGATCATTTACACTGCTTGACCACTATAGGTCCTCCAACAGACACACATAATTATGGGTAAACAATTAAGCTAAGTCACGTTCCTAACGTTAGAAGTGAAGCTACACGACATTTGTGGCTGTGGACCCATTCTTTGATAACCACTGTGGAGGAGGCACTTAGATGCAACTATGGTGTCTGCAACACTTCTTTTATTACAGTGTAGGTTCCAGTTTGAGAGCTTGCTATAGTCATATCTCAACAAGGATGACCCAGCCCATTTTGTTCACTCTCCGGCCGCTATAGGCTAGCACTCTTTTGCATAGTCTCACTCGGCTCCCTGGCTTTGTGAGACTGAGCATTTCACCTGTGCACTCTCTTAGATAATATTATGCACGACAGACTAGCTGGTGATATTCAGTGGAAGACAATATAGCACCATGACCATACTAAAGAACAAGCCATATAGGGAACCATGTATATCTTGTCACCATAATATTTAGCTATTTCCTGACTGATTCACCATTCTAGTAGATCAATTGGTTGATGTTTCCAAATCTACTCCCTTGTAGGTGCTTTCCTGTTGACGGTCACTTCTGTTCGAGATGAGTCACCAAAACACTTTCAGCTTGATTCTGCTAGCTGTCCTCACGCAGGCTCTTGTGTCATGTGACCATGTCGGAGAGGTTGTTCCCGGTCTCAATGTCGTAGAAGTCGATTGTGAATACGAAACTCCGAACTGTCGCTGTCCTGAGACTGCTGATGTGTGTGTATTTGAACTGGAACTTGAAGCTAGGATGACATTTACACGGTACAGAGTTGACGAAGAGGTCAATGCACGGGGAGTAGCAGGCACAATTTACTACTTCAATGAAACTACTGGAAGACTGCTGCCACACCCATTGTCTGACCAAAGCTGTACAGAATTTCCAATTGGGGACAGACGATGCACACCTCCTGCTACCGTTGATGCAGCCACCTATCGCCCCTACATTGCAATAAACGGACTGTTTCCTGGCCCCAATCTCATCGTTTACGAAAACCAGACCCTGGAAATACTTGTGGTGAATCGGTTGGAGCAGGAGACTGCATCAATGCACTGGCATGGACTCCACCAGAATAACACCCCCTGGATGGATGGAGTAGAGCACGTGACCCAGTGTGGCATTCTTCCTCAGAGTTCATTCCGATACATCTTCAAAGCAATACCAAGTGGCACGTTCTGGTACCATTCTCACACAGGGACTCAGCGAACAGACGGAATGTTTGGGGGCCTCATAATTCTCGAAAGAGACCAGCAACGCATCACAAGAGCACTTGGGAACTTCCGTGATGAGCCTGAAAGCCACACACTCAATATACTTGAATGGTTCCCGCAAACCACTCTCAATTTTTTCCCTGCTTTAGACTCTGGTAATCGATTCTTTCAAACCACACCCCCAGTACCCGGTGACCTTCCCTTTTTTGGCGATGTAGCCCCCGATGGAGCAGAAAATGGAAACTTATATTTCTTTTCAGGTCTCATCAACGGAAGGGAAAGCATCCCAATGACGCTATGTACCCGTACATTCGGTCCAGACTGAGCGTATTCTCCGTCGACCCAGGTGAGGTGTTCCGTTTTCGTCTCATTGGATCTCAAGGACTCTTTCTTTTTCGATTCTCCATTGATGAACACCAACTGGAAGTAATGGCTACAGATGGCTACCTTACTCAACCAGTAACAGCAGATTACATCGTTATCCATTCTGGTGAACGCTATGATTTTCTTTTAAGAGCCAAGAATATGACAGAACTAGCCGGCAAGTACAATTTTGTCATTCGTGCAGAAGTGTTTGCTATAATTCCAGGTCAGTTCCCAATAGGACCGCTTCCAGGACCTGCACCATACCCAATTCGTACGGAGGACAGAATTGAAGCAATTCTTCACTACAACAACCCCACAAGTGAACCACCGACATCATTAGAGTACGAAGAGATTGTAAGGAACTCTATCCCACGTAGTCAAACATGTACTGCAGCCCAACCCTGTCATGCCGTGAACTGCCCATTCATTCTAAACAGCGGTTACAACATCACCTGCACCTTCATTGATCAACTGAGGCTGCTATTCCCGGCACCTGTCGATGAACTTCCACTTAATGCACCTGAGACTGGTGAGGATGGGGGACTGCAGCTGTTCTTCAACTTTGCAGTGGATGGGTTGGACCACACAACTCAGTCAATGGCCGTAGGCTTCGTTTCCCATCAGTACCTGCTCAACTTATCACTGATGAATCGGAATTGAACACATTTATAGATCGTGAAGCATGTCGTGATGTCTACAACCGTGACCTGTGTAGAGATTCAATAAATGCGGTAACTGATCCGCGATGTAACTGCGCTCAAGTGAATAATGTTCCTAATTTTGGTACAACAACTCGTTTTGTTCTTACAAATCTTGGACCTCAGGGTGACTTTGCTCATCCGATCCATCTGCACGGTCATAGCTTCTTTGTGCTAGAGATTGGCTTCCCGAATACAATCCTTCAACTGGCATCAAAGGTTGCCATAGCAGCAGTTTGAACTGCTTTGTACCACCTGGTATAGATCGCTGTGCATATGTAGGACGTCCTCCCTTAACAAGGGATTATACATGCAACAACCCAGAATGGAATACGGGTATGGAACCACAATTTGGCAACCCTACTGAAAAGATTAATGCTTACACAGTTCGTAAAGATACCGTGACTGTACCATCGGGTGGATATGCTGTCATCCAGTTCGTGGCCGACAATCCTGGATACTGGATCATGCATTGCCATGTTGAAACTCACACGCTTGAAGGGATGGCAGTTGTCATAAATGAAACACACGCACAGCAGACACCACCACCGTGTGGAATGCGTACCTGTGGCAACTTTACCTTAGAGCTCGAGGAATTCTATGACATTATCCAGCACCCAGGTCGAATTGAAAATCCTGATCGATGCGACACTTGCAACAACACTGGCAACCCAGGTCCAATTGAAAATCCTGATCAATGCAACACTGGCAACAACACTGGCAACAACACTGGCAACACTGGTACTGCGTTGTGCGAGAAAGCTGTTGCAATCTTAATCCTTCTGCCTGTGATGCTGTCATTTCTTATATGATTGACGACAGACTGGCTGGACTAGTTTAGTAGCTACTTGTGACTGCATACATTTAGCTATCTGCGTAGAGAGTAGCAATTAACTTAGCTAGCACCCAAATAGTTGTTCATTGCATTCAGATGGATACACAGCAAGTGCATATTGAAGGTGCAGTTCGCTGCTTTTCACTTTACCATTTGTCGATTACGTCATGTGCATGCAAGATTAGCTCAGACACAATGCTGCAACTCTTTCTTGATGTAACTACAGTCCATCCAGCCCCCTCTAGCAGTGAGTGAGTACGCACTTAGATCTTTCCCTCCATGCACACAAATGTCGCCTTTAAACCCATCTAGATTTCCGCATCGACGGTTTTTATGCTGCGTTGTTGTTGTTTACCGAATGTAGCGATTACGTAATCCCCTAAGTTGCCATAACAATGCATAACCACATTTTTCTGAGAGTGCTAGGACTGTACAATCTGTTAACCAAGTTTCATTTGGAAGCATAATTATATAATTGTTGCCACAGCATTATGAAGCACAAATACTGTTCAGATGCCCTTTGTCTCACTTCTGAGGCAGCCTTAACCACCCAGAGTGGATTCCCAGACGATTATTTTCTCACCCGGTGTCGTGTGAAAATGCCCCCCCCCCCCCCCCCCCCCCCCCCCCGGCCCCAAAATTCTAGGCCCAAATATATATAGGGGTCCCCCCTTGGGGAATGCCCCCCCCCACCATTGAGAATTGGCATCACAAACGTCACGCGCTGACCGCATGGTGAGTCCAGCAGGTCAGCTGAGTCCAGTGGGTCAGCTGAGTCCAGTGGGTCAGCTGAGTCCAGTGAGTCAGCTGAGTCCAGTGAGTCAGCTGAGTCCAGTGAGTCAGCTGAGTCCAGCGGGTCAGCTGAGTCCAGCGGGTCAGCTGAGTCCAGTGGGTCAGCTGAGTCCAGCGGCCGGTCAGCTGAGTCCAGCGGGTCAGCTGAGTCCAGTGGGTCAGCTGAGTCCAGCGGGTCAGCTGAGTCCAGCGGGTCAGCTGAGTCCAGTGGGTCAGCTGAGTCCAGTGGGTCAGCTGAGTCCAGTGGGTCAGCTGAGTCCAGTGAGTCAGCTGAGTCCAGTGAGTCTGCTGAGTCCAGCGGGTCAGCTGAGTCCAGCGGGTCAGCTGAGTCCAGCGGCCGGTCAGCTGAGTCCAGCGGGTCAGCTGAGTCAGTGAGTCTGCTGAGACAACTTTTGCTGCTGCATACACTGCAATAATTTTCCCCTAGCTCCGCGTGCGAAAAACGGTCTGGGAACGAGACTAGATTGCATGTGTCATGGATAATATTATCCATGGATCCAGCACTACGTGAGGGTCCGGGTATTGTCAAGTGTCATCTGGATGCACTGTGCCAAAAGCACCATGAACTGATACTTTCAGACCACTGCTATACCCATGGCTGCTGCACCCTGACCGTAGTCGGTGATCAAGAATCCAAGGAAGATGATATTGGGGGTGATATGAACCATGTGGCTCGTGTGTGTGTTGTGATGGAGTGTGAGGGAGGGAGGAGGCCTTTCTCCTTGATTGTGAAGATTGCTCCGAATGAAGTTTTGGTTCGTTTACTTTTGACTGTAGCTAGTATGCCATCATTCAATTGAGAAGTACCTGTACTCAGTGAGACTTCCACAAGCTCATCTTGAGCTAGCTACAGTATATATAGCAAGGGCATGTCACTCCCATGTATAGGCACCATAGTCAGCTGCCAACTGGGCATCTTGACCCTTGCAAGAGTTAGTCTCGTTCCCAGACAATTTTTTGCACGCAAGGGGAAAAATATGTCTGGTAATCCGCCTATTCCGTTTTGGTTCCGGTGCGCCGGAATGCTGGCGCATTGTTCTATTTCAATTTAACTTGTGACGTAATGTAGGATTACATTCCAATAATCCGCAGCGCGCGAGCTGTCCAAGAACATGGATGTTGATCTGCAATTGACGCCGCTTGTTTGAGACTAGGCTGTTCTAGCCTTCGAAAAGAGCAGGAGGATCGAAGCCGTGAAGAACTTTGCTAGTGTTTTGAGCATGATGACATAAAGCAAGTAAGCATTCCGTTTATGTGACGTGCAATAATTTCAAATTCCGTGAACCAACATGGAATAGGCAGGTTCCCAGACATTACTTCCCCTCTCGGCGGAATGTAAAGTCTGGCCAGCGAGACTATGCGAGGGTCTGGTACCGAGACTACTTGACCCTGTATACTAAGGAAGGGGTGGAGTTGCCATGCTTTCTTCCATATATTGTTGGATCAAACAAAATGTGTTTGTAGTCTGTAGTCAACCTGCAGTCAATGGCTGAAATACAGCGCAGTGAAACAGTCAAGAGGTTTTTTGCAACGCAGTGAAGTGGTCAAAACGGTTGGACTTTCTTGACCCAGTCACAGCTGTGTCTATGAGAGTGCTTGTATTGGATGAGTACTAGTAGTTGGAAAAGAGCTGGCTACGTAATAGTTGCAATACTGTTGTCAGGGATTTATCCATAGCCCAGTTGTCAGGGATTTATGGCAACATAATTAAGGGCAGGTCAAGGGCATTTTCAGCATGACTCGGAGTCGAGTGCTACATTTGCCTTAAGACTCCACCCAAGTGCATTAAATTGCATAGTGTATGAGACTTATATGAGACTGTATGAGATTTATTGGAACGTATGAGACCTTTTCCGACACTGTATTTTCCAAGGGAAGTATAGCACATGAAAATGTCCCTGTATTAGGGTGTATCTCAACTTGAGTATAGTGATAGCTAGAATGTACAGTGGGATGAGTCTGAGTGATTGGATATTTAATAATGATGGTGCATTTATGCAACACAGTATGTAGGAGCTGCATATTGTAAGCTCTACTGCCTGTATGCAGTTGCTAAGAGCTGTAAAGGGACAACCAACTGATTTGGGATGCTTCTTGCTTGCCCCCCCCCCCCCCCCCCCCCCCCCCCCCCCCCCCCCCCCCCCACACACACACACACACACACACACCTCAGTTTCTGAAGGAGGTGTGTGGAGAATCACAATCGCTAGACCCCCACAAGAGTGAACTGGAGTACAGTGCACTGTGCAAGT